>VZRV01010981.1:696271-994732 GCA_013398115.1 Falcunculus frontatus | reverse complement strand
CCCCCCCCCCCCCCCCCGCATTTAGGAATAGTGTAAAGAAAACTAAATAGCCAAGCGTGTAGCTGTAGATTGATGAGGTTGTCACACCATTCTCTTCACCGTTTTCTTCCAACCTGCACTGTGCTCTAATAGATGGATGATTGCTGGGGGAGAGAGAGAGTTAGCAAATCCCACAGCCAGATGTTCAGGGATGGACAGAGCGACCTTCTCAAGGAACCCAGAGGACTATAGCTGTGTCCTTCTGAGGGAGAAGGACAGTCAGGTGCCTCTGGCTGCCTGTGTTTATCTCTCTTTTCAAAAGGAGCACAAATGGGCTCAGCATGGCTGCAAGGATGGATGTTTTTCAGTGCATCACGGGAAATGACCAGTCATCCGTCTCTTCACTGTGGAGTCTGCCTGCAGCCATCAATCTTGTAGCCCAGCATGGCAGCTCCTTTTGGCTTAGTTTGGCTCAGTGTTAGATGAACAAAGGGAAATGAAAGCTGAGGAGAAGGAAAGGAGAGAAGAGCAACTATTCTCTATTTCACTTTGTTTTCTCCTTGCATGGCTATCTCTCTCTCTCTTCCCCATTATCATCTATTTTCACTGTATTTTGTAAGGTGTGGAAATACATATTTTCAGGGTCCGGGAGTTTGCAGTGTTTCTCTGCTAGCAGAGAGGAGAAAGGAGAGGGATATTGAGAAGACATGATTCAAGGCCCAGGGCTTCCGTTTTTCAGACTTTTCTGTGGCAGTTTTCAGAACAAGCATGCCCTAGTTAGCTGCAGCAGACAAGGAGAAGGAATATAGTACCTTTCCTCCATCTTGCTGGTTTTCTCCCTTGTTTTCCTGATTCCTTCCTCACTGCCACGTTAGTGTTTTCAGGTGTGTTCTTCATCTCTCCATTCCTGTTCTATTCAAAAAGCAATCAACAGGACCACATGATGGGACTTTCTGGATAAAGGTATGTACTGATGCCCAGAGCCATGGTGGCAGCTCCTGCTAGCAATCAAGCTTGCTTGGGTCAAGCCTTGATGTAACAGCACCGGGCTGTGCAGGCTCTGCAGGAGCTGCCTGACCTCATCCAGCACCCATGGTTCCTACTGTGAAACCAGAGGTCATGGCAATATCTTCATTGGTATGCAGCCCATCAGAATAAAACACATTCAGATATGTGTGTTTGTACACCTAGCACTGAATTAGCTGGTTTCAGCGCTGAACTCAGGTGGGCTAGTTTTTGCCCGAAATACTCAGATCTGATGTACTTCGAGCCAGGCTGAAAGGAAAAAAAGGTGTGTGAATACACTGCCTGCTGGACCCCATATCTAGGGTCTGCTTTTTTCCCACAGTGAGCTATAATGTTGTTGCTTGTTCTGTTTTCCCCTAATATTCTTGCTTCTGGATATCATAACAGTTCATGTTTGGCTTATTCTGTAGAAGGCTTGTTCTGTAGAGGGCTTGTTTAGAGATAGCATTGTTCCCCTTAGCACTGCCCCACTGTAGTGTTTGATTGATGCATTTAAAAAAAGGCGTGATTGCATTTACTTTTTAATTTTCCTGGTTGATCACAATGATCTAAGCATCAGTCCTGAGAGAGCCAGGCTTCCCTGCAGAACTGTGGTAGGAGATTTCTCTTTCTCAGTTTTTACTGTAGGCAAAGAACTGAGATCTCCCAGGTGCACAGAAGGACCAACTAAGCACTGAGGCAGAGCAAGGGAACTCTGTAAATACTGGACATAGAGATCTCTGAGAAATCTTTACCTGCTTTCAACCCAAATGTGCCATCTGGAGTGAACAGACTTATGCCAAGATGGGGAAAATTTATACCATCATGGCTTTAAAGAGCTGCTTTGCAGTATGTGCTGAGGTTTTTTTTTCTTTTTACCATAAACTTAAAGCATAAACCCTCAAGGAAAACATTTGGTGAAAACCAGTTTCTCCTCCCCCACACCTTGCATGAGCACGCTTTACAAGTGGGCACAAGACCTTTCTGAATGGGAATATTCAGGGAATTCTTTTGTATTTTCTTTACAAAATGGATGGCGTCCTTTTCCAACCTGTGCTTTTAATTGTGCCACTATTGAATGAATGGTCATATTTTCTGCCACTACCCATTTTGCCTCCCTGCAAATTCTGAAAAAGACAAATCTTGTTCACGTTGTCATGAGACAGCCTACCCCAGATGGCACATCTGTGTCTTGGGATGCCCTCTGGCTGGCCTGTTGGCAGGCATTCCCGTGGCTTTGAAGGTCACCTTGTTTACACCTTGCCTTTTTCCCCCTCCCTATTCAGAGTCTTGCTGAGCCTGCAGGCTGGGTTTCACCATCTGCATTTTCTCTGGTGCCATTAATCTTCCTGTTTACCATTCTATTATTAATTCTAGAGTTCACCTTTTTGTCTAAACCCTTTATAGGCCTCTTGGAATTGCTTGCCTTTTTGTGGCAAGAGATCTGAGCATCTCAGAGATAATTTGCTTTGTTCTTTCCCATTTCTGAAAGGATACCTACTAGCACCTCATGCCATTTTTCTATTACAAGCCTTCCTCCTTATAATAACATTTTTCACTTATATAGCTTCATCTGTCAGATGCATCTTAACATAGGAGTAAATATTATCTTTGTCCTCTGGAATTTGTGAATTGGCCACTGAAATCTGGTATCTGTGGAAATAGTCCTACTTTTTCAGTGTTTTTCTTGGCTGGAGAGAAAATATGCTTAAATCTGTCTTTGTGAGAGCCTATAAGACCACCTTGCATTTTTGGTGCATTTTATTTGAATGCCTGAATGCCTGTGAATATTAAAGAAGCCTTGCCAAACCCCAGAGGATAGGTGAAGACTATCTTCATTTGACAGATGATGGAAAAGCAGAGAGTGCCTCTGTTAGAATTTGGCCCAGGATCACTTGGTGGGAGAACAGAGATGCCAAAGGCAGCATCTGGGGTGGTTGCTCCCTATCCTGTCCTAAAATCACTGCCACTTTGCCGTGGCCTTTCTGTTCCGCATTGGTTCATGCGGCTCAGCGCTCACTGAGCCCGGGATGCTGCCCCAGGTGTGGCTGGCGCGGCCGGCCCTCAGACATGGCGCCGTGCAATCGTGGCTGTGCTGCTCCCTGGGCCTGCCCGGCGTGCGGAGCGCTGCCTGCCCGCGGCTGGGGGCTCTGCAGACAGCCGTGCAGGATCAGGGCTGGGACAGCTGGCATCTGCCTGAGCCGTGCTCATAAGCCCTGCCACACCTTGCTGATGCCTTCGGGGTGACTGGGTGTCTCTGCCTGCTCCCCAGAACTCTGGGGGTTAGAAAGGCCTCGTTAGCCGAGCTGCCCCTCCATGCAGCACCAGCCAGAGCTGTGAGCACATAAACCACCTCAGTCCAGAGCACCAGAAGGTGCAGAGCAGGTTCCCAAGAATCACTGCAGGACTCAGATTGGCTTTGGCAGGTTTATCAGCTCTGGCTTAGTGCCGGCTCTGCTAGGCCTGGACTGAATTAATTGGGATGCTTGTGCACTGCAGCTGAGAGATAACTGCATTACAGAGATTTATCTGTTACTAAAGGTATCCCCTCCACTGTCCTCGATAAGGAAGAGAAGCTATGCAGAATCTCACAGAATTTGCAGGAAGGTTGGCATGGTTGGCTGTACACATGGTTTATGTATGAGTTTGTGTTCAGTACAAGTGCTTTTATTCAGTTCTGTCACATACAGTACCGTTGTTTGCGGTGGAGGTCCACTCCCTGTTACCCTTTGCAGAGTGTGCAATGTGGGCATGACTATCCCACCTGTGGGGAGGGGGGGACTGGTGTTAGCTGATAACTGTCTGGTTAATTATTTAATTCTGGTGCTTTGAAGGGGTCAAAACGCCCATCATCTATCTGTGTGAGTGATCCTATATGGCCATTTGCAGATAGATAGCCCAAGTTATTATTTTACTCCCAACAGAGCAGAAGCCCTCTTAGGGTGACAGAAAGCCCAAAGGAATAGGCTTTTTTACTTAATAATTTTCTTTAAATTGCAGCAGTTAACATGCCTCTGCACCTTGACAGTGTCTACAGTGCTGCTGCAGAAGTCCTAGTGTAGTGTGAGCCCATCTAGAACACAAATGCAAGAGTGACCCGAACACAAAAGAGTGCTAGAAAAATGCTGCTGAATGGAGATATTTCTGAATGGAGACGATTTCAGCCCTGAGGGTAGTTACTTGATCCAGCATTTAGTCTGATATTGTAATTTGGCAGTCTTTGAGAAACAGGTACAGCTTATTACATGTGACAATGATTTATATCTGCGCTGAGATATAAATCTGTAGAGAACTTCCAAGAGACAAGTGACAAGAGGGCTGTTTTATTTTGTGTTCTTTTTTGAGAGAGATTTTATAGAGGCATTCTAGTCTGCCAGAGAAATACAGCTGCTTCTTAAAGTCCACATTTTGATAGTGGGTTAAACTAAACAGTGCTTAACCTTACGTTTAAGGGCCTCTGCAATTTTCTGCAGCCCTATTTCTCCCTTCTGTTGTCTTGTAGCCTCCTGGGTCATATTTTAACTAGTGGCTGATAGAATCTTTCCATTGAATCCCAGTCTTAAAACCCAAAATTATCGTCTGATATTTCTGCACTTATGCCCAGGCAAAAGACTGAAAGTGTACAGTCCCACCCATATCAGATCTTCTTCTCTCCTCTGTCTTCTTTTCACTTTCTCCCTCTGCCCTACCCCAACTGCATCATAAGACTAGCAGCTTTCCAGGAGAAGGAGGTGCTAAGCAGACATTGGGATTTTTCCAGTCTCCCTGTGCTCCCTAGAGCAAACCTCAGTAGTGCCTAAAATTTCAAACATTTGCTAAGACGGATTTCAGAGCTTTATAGCGAGTCCTCCAAACTACTTTTTCCACTCAAAATGGTTTGTTTCTGTGGAAACAAATACTCTCGCGTTTTCAAGTGGTCTCACTTCTAGAAGTGGTTTAACATTGTCTTTGATCGGATTCTTGTTCTCACCACAGTCCAGTTTACCTTGAGAGTGCAATAATATACATGAGATTTAGAGTGGGATTGGTGGGAGAGACAAAGAATTACTGGAGTAGCCTTACAGCCTCTAGTACAGCATGGCTATATTGCAGCTTGGATTAAAAATAAAGTGAATTTGATGTTTACTACTCTCTAGGGACATTTGTTTGGCTTTATGGACTCATTGTGAGAGTCTGTGTTATCAGTAATCTGTCCCAGGGGAGGCCCAGGGCTGGGCTGACAGGAGGTTCTGTGGACCATGTATGAACTGGCAGTGACAAGTTTGCTGCAGATGGGTGCTGAATTAAAGTAGAGTTGGGAGAAAAGGGTGGGATAGCAGGGGCTGTGGAAGATCAGCATTAAATCATAATAGCAATAACATGAGCATCTGCCCTTGGGTTGGCAGAATGTGGTGTAGTGAAAGAAGGATTTTGGAGATCCGGATCTGCGGAAGGAGTGAAGGTCGGTGCTGCCCTGTGCTGCCAGAGGCAGAGCCCTGCCTTTAGTATACCTGGTTCTGGTTGCTGCTGTGAATGTATCAGTTCCAAGGACGCTAACAAGTCACCGCACTGACCATGAACACAACAAGCCAGCAAGCTAACAAGCTAAGGAGAGTCTGGTTGTGCACGCGCAGAAAAGCTACAAAATGCAGCTATTCACGTAAGGCATTGTCTCCCCATTCTTTCTTAAGGGATTCCATCCCCCTGCCCCCACCCTTTGCACTCTAACGCTATATTTGTGCCTTGGAGATGTGGAGATGAGCATATGATGGATGGATGGATGCTGCTTGTCTGGGTTTTTCACCACCATTTCCCCTGGGGCACTCTGTCTGCTGGCAGAGAGCACCATCCCAAAAGATGGTATCTTTTGCAAACTCGACAGCTAACAGACAGCTTCTCTCTCTGCATATTTCCCCAAAGAAGAGCAGGCTTAATCTGGTTTTTATATGGCATATTTCATTATAATCTTTTTGACTTCCCATGTTCCCAATACGCCATAATAAATAAAACGCTGGGGGTGGGAACAGCAGAGATGCTGAGGCTTCACACTCTTGTGACACTGATAGATTCTCATTTTAAACTGTCATGGGATTTAATTGCTTGCTGAGCCACTGCACTGCACTTTCAGACACATCCTGCCACATCCTCTTAATGAGCTTAGTGGCTGCATTCACTCAGCAGTAGTTCTGTTTGCTGTGAATTAGGTGGCTTTTTTAGACCACCTATATGATTTTAAAGAGGTAGTGATTATTAAGGTAATATCCTTGGATTTATCCATCCTAAACAACACTTCTTGGACTCTTAACATATAGTTTCCTCTGGCACTTTTTATGTTCCAAAAAAACGGCACCAAGAAACAAAAATGCAAGAATCTATGTGCAAAGTCAGTGTTTGTCTAAGAGGGTTTTTGGAAGCCGGATTGCTTTGGTTTGCATAGTAGCTGTCTCTGGCGTGATAGATCATGCTGGAACTCACCCAATAAGTATCTCTGTTCCCAATTAGAACTGGAAATGGAGCTGCTTACGAGTGCACAGAGATGATGGTTTGGGTGGCAGCTGCTACTGTGGAGATGGAAATGATCCATTGTAAAACAAATACATTGCACTGTATAGAAAAAGGGATGATTGTTTTTAATTTATGTTTCAAAGAGACACTGAAAAGTTGCTTAGCTCTCAATGCGTTGTAAACCAAATGTAGCTTATTTAAGGACAGGAATTTGCAGCTATTTTGGCAAATTGAAACTTGAAAAAGCCCACCATTTTGTGGGATTTGTGAAAATGTGCTTCTTTTGGAGGCAGCAGTTCAATAGAAAACAGATACAGGAATGACACTGGCATGGGTGCTTGTTCAGATTCTACCACTGCAATCTCAGGACCTTAATAAATAGAGAGGTTGCTGCACTGAGCTGGTAAGCAGAAATAACCATGTTAATTTAATCACTATGAAAGGGACTCTGCCAAGTTGAGAAACATAAATTTTAATTATATGCACACACACATATTTGAATTATAATATATGCACACTCTTTAGCTGTGACACCAAGAATACGATGGTTTACTAAAACAAGAAGAATTCTTAAATAACATTTTATTTTTCATTGATGATTTTTGTTGATTTGACATTTCCATTTTGTATAATTCTAACTAGTTCTTGTATCTGCTACATTAACCATGTGCTGTTATATTTATGGTACTAATCAAAAGGAAATTTATCTACAAACTTCTTAAAATTTTCATATAAAAGAGTAAGCTTTTAATTATAATGCCTTTACTGGTAGTTATTACTTGTAATAGAGATTATGTTCTCTGAAATTGTAGTGCTTGAAGAAGAGCTTTGATACAAAACGGAAGTTACAAAGAATTTAGAACAATTAGTGGGTAGCAAATGCTATTACCTATATTTTAAAAGGATTTGGATGTGATCTAAAGATTTAAAGACACATAAATTCTACATGAACATCTGAGAAATTGATTGAAACAGTAATTACATATAAGCAGTAAAGCACCTGGGAAAGGATGATGTAGGAGGTTCTAACCAACTACATTTTTTCCTACCAAGGAAAAGCATGCCTCACTACTTTCTTAAAATTCTTTACATGATATGTAAAGAACTATTAGGTAGGGGGGTTGACAATTTTCTTAAACTTTCTGAAGACCTTTGGTATGTCTCCAAAGACAAACAGAGAATTGTCTTGGATCAAAACTTTTAGAATAAAAGAGAATGGAAGAAAAAGCTTTCATTATAGATAAAGGCTTACAGCTGGTGCATCAAGGTTTAGTGCTGGTCCAGTGTTGTGTAATACAGTAATGAAAAAGCTGCAGAGTGGGAATACCTTGTCAACTACAAAGATTTGCACATAATACGAAGTTATTTAGAGTGATCGTGGCTGGGGAGGTCTGTGCAGAACACCTTGGGGAGATGTGAATGTGCTTGGGGAGCAGGCATTTTAATAGGATACCTCTGTGTTTGAATATATTCCGCATGGGAAGTTCTTGTTCCCATTACAAGATTCCTAATTCTTCTGCTTAGTTAGTAACTTGGACATTGAAAGACACAGCCTGAGGAGTAATCTAAAGAATATTGTAATTCATTTGTTTAAATGGGGGATGTGGTTTCGTCTGAGAATACCAGACGCAGTACTGGTCCATCTTGGGAAGACTGCTGTATAATAAGAGAAGGTTCAGAGAGGTTTGTCAGGACCATATGGAAAACTTCCCACAGCAGAATAATAGAAAAGATTGTAGCAGCTTATCCTTGACAGGAGAGGAATAAAAAGAAATTACAAAAATTTCGGCCAAGAACTTCTATTTTCTCCAGCAAGAACAAGGGGGCTGGCAATAGATAAAGTGAAAATCTCCTTCTTTCAAACCATGGTTTAACTGTTGAACTCAATTAGGTGGGAAAACGTTGAGGGTGTAAAAGTGTATCAAAATTCAGAGAGGACTGGGCTATTCTGTGTATTTTCAGAAGAGCCAGATTGAGGATAACTGGAAGGGATACTACATTTATCTCTCAGGATGAAATGCAGTATTAGTGTAGGAAAGTTTTTTTGCATTTCTCTCGTGACAGACATTCACAGCTTCTTCTGCAGCATGTGAGGTGACTGCGCAGTGTGGCACGACCAATATCAAAGCAGAGACAAGCACGGGGTCACATCTTAATTCCTTAAGCTCAGAAGAGTCTCCCTCTGGCCTCGTTTGAAGCTTCAGGCACTGGCTGGCACCTTCCTAAGCAGGACAGTGAGTGGAACAGACCCCACCTTACTTCCAAACAGCAGTTCCCATCATCTGGGGAAAGCCTTGATCTTTCACATGAAAACTACATTCCAGTTTTTGAGTTGTCTCCTCAGTTTTCTTTAGGGTACTGGCATAAGAGAAAAAGTTACTTTACTTGCTTTTGTGGGAAAATCATGGGTGGTTAAATAGGAAAGAGAAAATAAGGGATTTAGTGAAATGAATTTAATGATCCCTTGTAGTGTTTAAGTATTTCTGTATGTTAACTGAACTATCTTTTAGATTTTTGAAGACTTTCATCTCTGGGGATTTAAAAACTGGTTTGGAAACATAATTTCCTGTCTTTATTACTGTATCCTTTACAGACTAGCCATCTTTCAGGAAGAACTGAATTAATTACAAAGACAGAATTCATTACAAGGGTTGTCTTTGGACCTCTGAAGGTTTTTATACTGTAAACTCTACATTCCAGACAAGATAGTGTCTGCCATTTTCCACTTTCTAGAGCTATTTAAGAAGTAAAGTGGGTTCATAGAAGCTACCAGTGGAGAAGAAAATGAAGGAGTTGAATGGCAGTCAGCTTAGTGGACAAATGGGAGGCAGACACTGAGTTTATTTTCACTGGATTCCCAGCTCACTAACTTAACTTCCTGGTGACTCAGTCTCACCATCAGTAAACTGTGAATAAAAATATTACCTTACAACGCCTTGTCAGTGGAATGTTAAATTTAGTAATTAGAAAATGCTCTGAGAATTTTGGATAAAAAGTCCTCCTGGAGTGTTGTTGTCAGGAAGTAGCAGTGTCACACAGAACAAACATGCCTATTAAAGACAGCTGCCTGTTTGGACCTTAAAACCTACCTTTCTCTCTTTTTAGACTTAATGTTCGATATCTCTGGAACAAATGAGGAGTAGTTCTACCTTCATGTGTGTTCTACTTATCCCTCAGCCTTTCCTTGCTCATTTCCTTTTCTAATGCATTCATTTGCTGAGTGTATTGGTATCCAGAGACAGACATAGCTTGTCACAGTGAAGACATGTTTGTTTCCAATGCCCTTGAGCTTGCTTGAAGCTTCTTCACTTGCTGAATGTATGATGACCCCTTGGGGTTTGCAGTCCCACAAGGTTCTAAATAGAGAGCAAATGCCCTTTTGCACCCAAGCACAGGACTTTGAACCCAAGCGAAGCCCACATCCAGAGATTATTATGGAGGTTCCTTAGTGACTTCAGATTCAAGTGTTGGGATTTGCACATAAATCAAGTCAAAAATACCTTCTTTCTATTGAAATGCCTGGATCCAGAGGGAGGTACTAGGAGTTCATACAGGGAAATTCAATCTGTATGATTCTCTTTTGACTTTCCTGTCTTTTTTATAGCTCAAACAAGGGAGAAGTTGGGGAAGGGGCCATAATGGGGTGGGTATGCAGAGCTTAATGCTGAAAACAGAGGCCTGATTGAATAGAGCTCCTTGTGATGAGAAGGGGGATCAATTCACAGTTGACCCCATCCCATTGTGTGGGTTGTTCTGGGAGTTTCCTTTAAAATCCCAGTGGTTTGGTTTTTCTGCATGGTTTGTACCCAGCCTTTCCCTCCATGAATAGAATAGCTTTTCCTGGAATTTTTGCTGGATTTTCTGTGGTTATTGGCTGAGCAATACTCTCTCACTTCAGAAGACTGGAGCAAGCATGTTGTGGAAATACTGATCAGGGACCCTGAATCACTTGCTAGCTTAAAGTTTTTCATATACAGAACAATATTCCTGGGACACAACTGCCCCCAAGAAGCAGATTATACTTTACTGTCCCAGGTGCAAGTACTCATTTATTATTTGGTTTGCAGGAGTGATTTGGGACTTTAAAAACACATGAATTTCTGCCCTGCAGAATTTACAACTCATGGTGATAGAAAGGCAGGGAGCTTCAGGCAGACTGGGGAACAAAACACAGTTCTAAAGCATAAGAAGTAGACAGACTGTGAAATAAGGACACCAGATACTGATTTGTAAGCATCGTTCTTGTACATTATTACTTTTAAATATACTGGTCTAGAGAAAGAAATTCATTTTAGAAGGGAAGGAGTACTTAAGAAATCCAAACCTGGCATTGTCAGGTAAAGACATGTGCAGGATGTTTCCCTGCCATAGGGTTGCTCTAAATGAGCCCCTGTATGACTGGGGTAGAGTCTAGGATCTACAAGGAAAACTGGATTATTGTGCAGGTGTATTTTGACATCCTGCTAAAGTTAACGTGCTGTATTTGCCTGCCTGCTGCGCTGCCTCATAATCTAGAGGCAGCATTTGAAAGGGGAATAAGGCTCTGTTCCCTCACTTCTCCAGCAAGTTGCATCAAACTTCCTCATAAATCCAGAGTGTCTTTGGAGCTCTGTCCCCAGCCTGTTCCTGACCCAGCCTGTGGTTCTTCCTGCAGTGACTGGGTGTCATCCCATTTTATGGGCAAGATTCTGCACTCATACCTGTGTTTCTGCGCTGGTATGGGCCAGCTGGAGCCAACTGGAGATTTTATCTCGTCAGTATTACATGAAAATGCAAGACGCATCTCTTTGTTTTTCAATGTAAGGTCTCAGCATTTGCCCCCCACACAAGCTTTCTGTTTTCCCACATGTGGAACACGCCCTGGTGTAGGAGAATGAGGATTGAAGCTGTACTATATAAACTGTGCCAGATGCTAAATTGCATTAAGCTACTTTTCTTCTGCAGAAGATCATATTTGCTTCATATTTGTTATTTCAGTATCTTAAAAAGTCCTGGTTTTGTTCTTTATTTGAAGCATAGAGGGTTTATGCAAAGGAGGAGGATTTTTACCCCCATTTATTTCCTCCTGATAAAATATATCCAGTGTTTTTTTCCTGTAAGCAAGCACAGCAATCAAAAAAATACCAGGTTTACAGTAAGATAGAAATGAATCATATATGGAGTTCCTGAGTGATTAAATGAACTTGAAGAGCTCTCCTTCAAAATAGAAACAAGTTTGAAAGTCTGTTCATCGTCTGCTTGACATCTCTGTCCTTCTTGTTAGCTTTTTGGGGGAGACACACAGTGAGTGTGTTTTGTTTTTCAGAAGTTGATCTGCCTCTGAAAAAAGATGGGTTCACCTCAGAAAGTACAACTCTGGAAGCCTTGCTGCGTGGAGAGGGAATAGAGAAAAAAACAGACACTAAAGAGGAAGACACTATACAAGAAATCCAGGTAAAGGAGAGCCCCATGCCCTGACATCAGGGCTGGATTTAACAGTTTGTCTGTAAGTCTGGCAGTATTTTGTCCTGTGGCAGAACAGTGCATCTGTTGATAGTTGTGTCATTCTACTGCCAAAATGTTATCAAACCTTTGTGCTACACTGTGATGCTCAAAATGATGTCAGTATCTCACATGCTTCTCCTGTCACAAAAATCTCTGTTGTTTGACTGTGTTCTGCGCAGGTCCTGTGTTGGAGTTTATTTTGCAGCACTGTGAGATAATTACATAAAAAACTGAGAAGCTGAGGTGAATCCCAACTATAAACTGAATTTTAGTGGCTCACATTTAAAGTGAGTTTGGATATGGATTTAAATTTGGATTCACAGGTGCTGTAGACAAAAACACGTCATTGCCTTACTTGCTTTTTTTTTGTTGGTTTTTTTTTAAATGGTAGGTAGCCTTCTGGAGGTATACAAGAAAAACAAATAACTTAAAAATTTGTAATTTTAAATATCTCAGTTACTATCAGTGATGCAGTATGAGAAATATTGCCTCTTCACGTGCATTATGGTTTGAAAGTTATTTGTCAAGATTCCATTTCATCCTTCAACAATTAAAAGCTGAAACACAATTGTACGTCTGTTATAGAAGAAATTCAGTTAATATAAAGGGTTTTTATATAAGTCCATGTCACTTTTAAAGCATCTTAAATCACTAGCAAAGCAGGCCACCCCCCATGGCAGCGCCTCTTTGGTTGGTGATGCTAAAACACCATTGTGCCGTGAGTCTTTTTAAGGATTTTTAGTGAGAGTTATTAGCGATGTGTCAAACTTGGTAATTTTGTCTGAGATACAAAATGCTGCGTCTATACCTAAAAGTAGTAAAAATTTGAGGGGTCAGTCCCATGCCAAATGAAACAGAAAAACACAGGCATCAAATCTGTATTACCTGAAGTTCAGTCCTACTGCTCTGTTTGTTAGAAATTTTACACAGGTAAGGGCAGCAAAATTGGATCTCCCATTCCCAGCTGCACAGGTAAAAGAGCAGCATCAAAGAGAAAGCATCCATGCTCAGGGATTGGGGAAAAGCTTGGCATGAGCCCTGCTCTGTGTTTGCTTCTTCAGTAGTATATCTGGGTCTATTAAGCTGAGAGCTCTTACTAAAGGTGTGTTTTTACCTGCTTCCAAGGTCACAAGAGGTCATGGTGCAGTCTCCTTATGAAATTGACGAGTGCCTTTGAATGTTGCTGTGTGATCTGAGCTCCTAAATTATCCCCAGCAGCAGTCTGAGGACAGAGACCTCAGAGATGGTGGAACTGACATGAATCCGGGCATTGCAGACAAGGGAGGGGGCGTAAAAGAACAAATTTTCAGCTAAACTGCTGTAGCTGTGACCTGTCACCTGGGTGCTGGTTTCATCAGAACAGATGCAAAAGGCATGTCTTGCTGCTTTATTTTATGCAAGCGCAGCTTATCTGGATTCAGTCTGTAGAACAATGATTGCCAAAGCCTTCACCAGTAGGCAGCTTTCAGTGTGTACTTTGGCACCTGGCAGCTAGACTGTACCAGATCAAAATCACAATCAGTGCCTTTATCGGTATGACAAATAAGGGAATGCAAATCTCTCTTTTGTTCCTTTGCATACTTGTCTGTGCTGTAACTCTAAAGGGCCCAGCCTCAATGGCGCTGAGAGTGAGCAGGTGGGATACAGATAATTGTAATTCCCACCTCAGTCCCAGCCACTTGCCACCCTCCCAAATTCATGGTATCTGTCAGGGGAAGATGACTTGGTGCTTGGCTGCACCAAAGCACATAGGGCTGGGAAACTGTTTCAGAAAGACATAATAGGAAAAGAAAAGTTGCTCTGCTAAAACATATAAGGGCTCCCCTGCTAAATAGATGCAGGCATTGGCCCCTGCTGTACAGTAGGTATGTAACAGGGTTGATGATTTTGCCCTACAGTAAATTGGTATTGAATGCGTGTCTCCATTGTTAGATGGAGAAGAGTTAGAGTAGCCTTCTGACCATGCAGCAGAAAGGTTATGCCCCTTCTATCAAGGATTAAAGTCATTACACTCGCAGTGTCACCAAATTCACACTTGGTTACATATTATCTATTTCCTAAATCGATGCTTCAGTTTTAAAGGAAGAAAGTGATTTGTAATATTTCTCTTAACTCTTGTGCAGTATTATTGTTGTAAATTAGCTCCCTTCCCTCCCCACATACAGTGTGGCTGCCCATTTTGCAGGTTTTTTGAGATACTTTAAGATATGAAGCAATGTAAAAATACAAACTCATGTCAGTAATTTTGCTTATTTTCTTACATACATCCTTACGTTTCTTACAGTCTCCTCATGTACAACAGTTTTCAAGCATTTCAGTCCTAAGATGAAGTCAATTAATGTGTGCAGTTGTATGAATTTTGAAGAAACATTTTATGTATGCAGAACTGGAACCTGCTTAACTTTTACACCCTCTAGTATTTAGTACTCCAGTATTATGTGAATTTGTATTCCATGATGGTTGGAGCTCATTAATAACCTCCTCATATTCAAAAATGGAAGAAGCAAAAATTAGATGAAGACTTGATCCTCTGTCATGTGCTACAACTTGTTTGTAATGCGCTGACCAGTATTAGTCATAGAAATTTAGCTGATAAAATAAGAATAAACTTTTATAACTGGTCTTCTAAATACAGGCTTTTTGAAATGTGAAATTTCTGTTGTATTCTTTCCCACAAATTCAGAATTTGGTGCTTGAGGTATGTTGAAAGGAGAGAGAAACTGATTTCCTCCTCTTCTCCCTCTGCTGGCTCTCAAATAGCTTTTAAGTAGAAATTAGAGAGAAGGGACAAATAGAGTAAGACTGAAAAACCTTCCCATCAGTTTAATGTCACTGATCTGAATCTGCATCGCAGCTGCAATTTAAATGAATGTTGGCATGGCAAAGGTAAGTTAGTAATTCCAGATTAGTCCCTTGCAAAATGGCACAGAACCATAAATGGCAGGAGTGGCTGGGGCAAATTTCTGTATTTCTAGCAGACATGCCAAGAGTTGAGGGAATTTCGATGGGACTTCTTCCCACACTAGTGTTGTGATGATTTGTCTGGCTTTTTTCCGTGTGATGTCTGACTTGTGCATGTTTTCATGCGGGACAGCCAGCCTGTGTTTGGTTCTATAGAGGTTACATTTCAAAAGATTGAGTTAGAAGGATTGACATTTCCTTGCCCAGGTGTCTCACAGTTATGTGAGCTAATGAAGTATTGTTCTTAATAAATAATTAGTTGAATGAATTATTGCTGTTGGTGCTGTTAACCTCAATGAGACCTGTAATTCCTCACCATTCTCATGCAACAAACCTCCTGCTTCCAAATTAGAGTTGTACCTGTGGTGCAAGCCCTGAAAGACATGGCTTTCTAGATCCATTCTGGAATATATGGAGGAATTTTCTCTATTTTTGCTAAAGAAAGAAGATTGTGAGCTACCGAGGAGAAAACCACTGATTTTTGTATTCTTAAAGTGCACTCTCAACATCAGAAGAAAACAAAACAATTTAAGTTGCAACAAATGAAAATAAAAAACCCAGGAAAACAAGTTCCCAGACAGGGCCTGCAGTTATGCATACTAATACTTGTGTTGTCTTGGAATATTGGTACCCAGTGATGCCAGCATTTTTTCTTAGGAACCTTTTTATCGTAGCTGACTGATATCAGTGGTATTTTTTAGTAGGAATTCCCTGGAGATCTTAGGGTGGAAAAGAAAACAAATTTTGCTTTAGTGGAGAGAAGCAGGGGTAGTGGGACCTGCTTTGGCTTTATATCAGCTGTAGTAACCCACAGTCACTGTGGTAAAGAGCAGTGATTGGTTATATGTGTACGCCTTTTTTCTTCTAACCATTCCTGTTTATTGTTCAACCACAGAGGGTTTTAGAAAATGATGAAAATGCAGATGAAGTGAATGAGGAAGAGGACTTGGAAGAAGATATTCCAAAACGAAAGAACAGGCCTAGAGGACGGGTAAGTGGAGAGTTTATTGGAATGGAAAGGAAGGAAGCAAACCTCTACTTTCTAGTGTATATTTTTTATGTGTATTATGTATGCAAATTATTTATCCATGAATATATGATAGTGATAACACTATAGGTAATTTTCAGTCATATGTAATAGATTTTTAATATTTTTTCAGTTTATTTTTGTGAATTGCTATTAAAAAAAGACTATTTTGAGAGTAAGAATTTGGGGTAAATTTATTTTAGTGTTGTATTTACAATCATAATGTAAACTGTAATGACTACTATGACATCCTGTTATTACAATGCTTCTTAAAACAACATTTACTAATTACAGAAAAGCAGCAAATTCAGTCGTGACAGCCAAAAAAGTATTAATAAAAGTAACTGGAACTGTGTTAATAAGTTTTGCAGCTTTCTCCAGGGCAGCATTTTGTGGCTGACGCTGGCTCTCTTGAGCCCATGGCAAATCTTCCATTTTCTTAAAAAGGGCAATATTTTATCCTTAGGGGACTCTGGGTCCCTTCTCTTACCTAAGATGTCTTCACAATTCATCAGGGTACCAGTTAAGTAATGAGGCCGACATTTTAAACTTGGAATCAACATTTTCAATTGTGGGCCTGTAAGGTAGGCATCTAAATAAATGTGAACACAATTCTCAGAAGTTTTGAGCATTTTCATCTCTCTTTGGCTCCAGTGGATGCTGCAGGAGCACAGGAGCTCAAGAATTATCTTTTGATGTGTTTATAGAAGTCAAGCAAGAAGGGCCACATTTTAGGCCAAATGAGCAGAATATAATAGCTTTTTAATAAGAGACATGAAACCACACTGAATACTTGCAATGTACTTATGCATCAGACCCTTTCTTTTGGTTTCTTCTGTTGTTGTGTTGTTTCAGTTTTCTGCTCCTCTTTATTTTGGAGCTTAAGTCCTTTAATATAAGATCAAAGCACTTTAATAATTGGATAAGTATATATTTCACCTTCCTTATTCTCAAAATCACCTGAACCGGTTTCTTTCTTTCTTTCTTTCTTAGCCAAAGACCCCCACCTGGAAAAAAATTTTCCAGAAAAATGTAAGTTTCAGAAAATTTGTGTGAACCAGTAACCAAAACCAGGAGATAGAATCAATACATGCACAGACGCTTGACTGTAGTGATCAACGAATATTCCAGGCTAACAACTCTTTTCTAATAAGTTGCTCTCACGTAAATTGCACATGCTGGTTAGGGTGAGTGAAAGGGAATAGCTAAAGTGAATAGCTAAAAGAGATATACTGCTCAGGAGAAGGGAATTTGGTGTATTCGTATGTCCCAGACCCATACAAAGTCCTGAAGTTAGTGTTATGTGCAAGATTTTGCTTCCCTGTTCAGGAAAATGTTACAGATTTTTTCTCTGTTATTGTAGGGGAAGGACTTGGAGGGTACTAGGTGTCACATTCATTTTGAAGCATATGTTAATGTTTTATTTTCTGCCCTAGAACTGGCCCCCTACTAAGTACAGGAGAAGCAGGATCTCTTGCCTTTTTCTTGCAACTAACTCCTGCTCTGCTAGTGCCTTGGCTTCTTTCAGTGCAAAAAAGAGAAGTTTGAATAGTGCCAAATACTTCAAGCATTTTTTAGTTTTATTTGATGGCATCAATAACCAAAGTAAAATGTGGTAGAAATTAGGATTACAAAATTAGGGCCAGATTATCTAGCTGTTGAAAACTGGTAAGCCTGAATTGAATCTGGTCACAAGTGTGTTGCCAGTTTTCTAAAGGCAGCCCTTTTCTAATTTAAGCCTGACCCAGTATAGGGAATTGAGGCTAAGGATTTGAAATTAGGGGACATGAAACCTGGGCAGCTCTTTGTTTCTGGGAAGAACTTGGTTAGGGTATTTTTAGAGGGCAGAAGAGGGGAAGGACATGCATAGGAAACTAGATCCTGTGGAGTGTGACCTTTGGGGATTCAGAGAAGGAGTGAGAAGGACTGACAACATAAATGCAGGATTAATGCAAGGGAATTACTGCTATGGACTTTCCAAATTGCACATGCCCCTTCCTTTCCCTACAGCATGATTTTATTTTTAATCCTGGACTCTCCATCTGTCCCTTTGGCTACCCTCTCTGGCTGCTTCAGGGCTGCTTCAAGGCTACTGGGCCATGGCTTCCAGGCCTCACATGTCAAGTGTCATAGTCTTTGCTGCATCCTGTCAGGAGAATAAAGGCAGTCATGGATGACTGAATTCAACAGCCTGGAGTGCAGACAGCAAGCGTGGGGCATTCAGTTTAGTGCCTCTGGGGCAACTGCTTGGTTTCCCTTCCCCTCAAGGCTAGGAAATCACAGGGGCATAGGAAGGACACCGAAGGCTGAAGAGGTAGATTTATAGGAGGAGATTTTTAGTGTCTTTTCTGGACAAGGACAATGCGGTAGGAGCTGGGCAGGGCATTTTGCTAGGAGATATGAGATGTACGCAGCTGCACCTGTACAGATTGTCTGCTCGTCAGCTGGATATCCTGTGGGACAATTTCAAAATCCCAAAGACATTTAGGAACCCAAGTCCCATTGAAAGTCATTGACTTGAAAATCTCGCCCTCTGTGTTCATTGCATGAAAAAGTGTATCTGACATGTGATCATGCCATGAATGCTGTGCCTCTGCATTTCTGTAGAGAACAGTTTGAAGGCAAACAGCTGGCTGTAAGACTAGCAAAATTCTGAGCAACAAACCTTAAATTACTATCGTATTCTGAAATGTACCTACGTAAAAATACTACCTTCTTACTCAACAGGTATGTTCTCAGTGTGTGAATAGAGTCAGAGCTACTGACTAGTGACAAATATAAGACTTTACATCTTTTTCATAGCCCTGAAAAGCCAATGAAGCAGGTAGGATAGGGAAATCAGATCCTAATCCAGGTACCAGCAGAAATATTTATAAGGGCCAATCACTTGTTTATGTGAAGACTCCCTGATGAGTTGAGGGCTGTGGAGGAGCTGCCATGGACTGAAATTCAGCTTGCAGCACATTTTGCAGTAGTGAGGGATAAAAGGAACTAGCCTGGGATTGATTTCATTGCCCAGAGGGGGTTTACAGAGCTAGCATCAGAGAGAAAATACTGCAGACTAGTAAGATGATTTTATGTGATATGGTCAGTAAAGAAGCTTCCACCAAACAATTGTTGCTGAGGCCATTTCTAGGGTGAAACTGCTTTTCAGTTCACCCTTACAAATCTTGCTCTGCACGTGTGTGTTGGACTGCACAGAGGTCTTTACAGAAGGCAGAGTTATCCTTGTCGTACCTAATAGTATTTACCCCATCCAGATAGCTGCAAATCCATGTCTTCCCTTTGGGACTGCATTAAGAGTTAGACCTGAGCAATCCCAGGGAAATAACGTGAAGTTTTTATAAGTCCCTGTTTTGATAGACTTTGTCAGGCCAGTGTAAAACTGTTCCTTATTACTTCTCTTTAGATATCCAATGGAACACAGCTCTAATCGTTCTAATTCTGTTCCAAATTCATAGAAGAGGGATGGAGTTTCTATGGCCCTTTTGTGTCTGGATGCGAATATTCTCAGGATTTCTACACCTTCTTCAGCTTTACCTAACAAAGCTCTGTCCCTTTCTTATTCTCACATGCAAAAGCTTGTAGGATTTGAGTCAGGTGGCCTTATCTAGAGTGAGAAATATGAACAGTTTAATAAGAGGAGCAGCAGAGACAATTCTGTTGTTTTTATCCAGGAATAGAGTAGCTAGCAGAATTAATAAAGGACTATTTAACCATCCACCTGTGATCACTTCCTAAAACAAAGATCAAGTCTAAAATTATTGTCATATACAGACTGTACATTAGTGAACATGAAAGAATTGAAGGCCTTGGCTCAGTTCCCAGTTCCACATCACAACTCCACCACTGGACAGATATGAGCTGTCTCCTTGTTGGCATCTCAGCTGAGAAGGGTCAGAATCAAGTAGTTTTGATGCTGAATTCCACTCTCACCCCTGGAGCTCAAGACAGAGCAGTCTGTGCTGTGGAGAGAGAGAGCTTTTCAGTTTCTATAGCTGCCAGTTTGGTCCATTGTAGGAACGCAGAACTGCAGAGAGACCTTTCTGGGTAATTTTTGTTATTGCAGGTAGCTGCATTATCTAATCTTTTCCCCTAACTGACCAAAGCTCTATTTTATAATTAGCCATGGTATCTTTGTCCCAGAAGGCCATTTCAAAACATTGCTTCTCAGCTAGAAAACAAAACAAAACAAAACAACACAAACAACGCCCCTTTGAAAATATCGAAGGAAGTAATTTGACCTCTCTTTTATTTGGGGCCTGTTTTCTGGCTGATTTAATGTTTCTACTTATCCTTTAACACCTGTTCATCTATTCATTCATTCATATTCAGTTCAGCAAGGTATTTGAACATCTTCAGAAATGAATGTGTGATGATACTCAACTGAATATGTGCTGGCAGTGACCTACTGCTATGGATGAACAGTTTGAGCTGTCTGTGGAGAGGATCTCCATTGCATTACAAGGTCCATTAACATAGTGCACATCTTAGGACATGAAGGGTCAAGACCACTTTGAGAAACCTGTATGGAAGCTGAGGATTTGTTTAGTTTATACTGCACATTTTTCATAGGAGGGTGTGGGGCACAAGGAGACCTGAGGGGTGATGGAATAATGCTAACATTCCTCTTGTCCTTGCAGGCTCGGGGATCTGGAGGTGGCAGGAGACGGAATGATGCTGCCTCCCAGGATGATCATGACAAACCCTATGTTTGTGACAGTAAGTAGCAACCAGACAGCTTTTTCTGCTTCTAGCCTGGTCCTACCAGCTCAGTGCACTCAGGGCTTTGTATATTACAGCAAAATATTCTGCTGCTCTCTGACTTGCATGTTTGCCACCTGCTCCTGCTACTCTTGGTGTTTTTGCATGAAGGAAATAAAATTAAGTCCTCAGCAAGACTCCACTTTCCTTTGCCCTTTAATAAATCATCTCTTACATTTTCTTTCTCTTTCTCTTTTCCTGGCTTCTCTGCCTTTTGTCTTCTTTTCCCCCATGTAAGTTTCACCCTCTATTTCTTTCTCTGTTTCAGATAGTTACAAACAAAAGCATAACTCAAAAATCTCCGACAAAGGTACTTCACCCTTGTTGTATCTCTTGATATATTTGGTGATTCTCTTCCCTTCAGTCCTTTTAAAATCTCACTGGGCTAAATTCTGAAGGTCTTATCACTCACCAGAAAGTACTCTTATAGCATCATCAAAAGTTGAGCCCTTCTAAGAAACAAATAACATCTCAAATGCTTTGTTTTGATACATATTCCCTTTGAATACAGCCCTGCTGTTTGGCATCTTGCAGTTGGACTGCAGGTGAAGTAAGCCATTGTCTGAACAGAAAAATTATACTAGAGCCCAGCACCAACACTGAAGGAGGATACCAGAGTCCTAGTATGAGGGAGGAGTCCAATATTTGTTACACAATGGTTTGGGGTTTTTTACAGTCTAGTCCTTGATGCTTTCCTTCTTTTGATATTCTTTTTTTGCTTCACTGTGTCATTTCTTTGAAGGGCACTTATCTTACCCACATGTTTTTGAGGCATCTCAAGGCTTACTGTAGAGTGTACATGCAATTGTAATTTGTGCTACCAGGTGCCTTCTAGCCTGTAAAACAATAACCTAACAAAAGTTAATAGAAGTAGGAGAATAGCAGATCTTCACTTCTGTGATCCAAAACTGTTTGGTGGTTTTGACGACAACTATAATCCTGTTTTTCTACTATTTGCCTATCTTGCAACATTACTGACCTCAAAAGAATAACCATTACTATGTCAATCTGTGGGGATATTTTCTGCTGATTTTTAAAAATGTGAGGAAATAAGTAGCGTGCACGGTGAATAAGAACAATATTCCATGTGATGAAATCACATTCTTGTATGGTGAGACCAGGTGACTGTACATGACCAGAAATGGAAAGACTTGCATATGAATGAGACACGACACATGACAGAAACATGGTCAAGGAGGAAGAGCCCTTTAAGATATGAAGAGTCAGAAAATTTATACTGTGGTTAAATAGCAGTCCTAGTGTGCTGGAAGAACTAAAATGTGTCTTCTAAGGCTTCTCTGAGAGCCCAGGGTGCATCTTGCTGAAATCCACAGGTTTCCTGTGCTGGTATATGCATATCTTTCTTTATGTCTTTTCTGGAGCATCTTTCTAAATCCAAGGACACTTGTCAGTGGTAGTCATTTTGAACATAATGACTCTTTATTGTCTGATCTTGCATTGCTTTTGGATTTTACTGCGAACTCACAACATGCATAGTAGTGATTTGCACAGAGTAGATTAAACATCAAAGATATCAAAGCAGGCAGCAGAAATCTGGCCTAAAGTCAAGACTCTTGTACATTGTTGTATTGGTGGAATTTTGCCTTGGCTTACATTTTGGAGAATAAATTTCACCTTTGGTTTCAGAAATATAAACTTTCTTATTTCATTTGGCTGACACCTTTCACTTTTAGGAAACTTACAGTTACAGGTGAGTCATAAGGAGTTTTGGAATCCAGACTTTGCACAGTGACTTCTCCTTTTCCCTTATAGATAGCTGAGAAAAGGGTCATATGGTAGCAGAACTCTTTTATCTGACTTTAGAACAGAAGAACTGTCCCAGTTTTAATGTCATCATCCTGAAGTAATATCCTGCCCTTGTTAACTTTCTATAGAAACATTACATACAATTAATTATGAATAATTGGTTTATTATCCTGCTTGGGTGGATTTCTTGGATTAATTTTTTTCTTTGAAATTATTTGCTGAATATTTTTATACTTAAAACTCAATCTAATTGTGGTAGATTAGAAATTGGTTTGCAGTACTCCTTGCACAGATGTTTTGGGCAGATAGGTTTGTTTTACATGGAAACATGCAGGTGAAACACAGTGAATGTATTTCCTGTTTGGGAAAGCATTATTCCCGCAATCACATTATTGGTATAAATAATTACCTTAATGGGTTAACAGTTTGCTTTTTCCGTACATTATTTAATTTGCCTCCAGGCTGCTTTTTCTGCAAATATTCTGATATTTGAGTTTTGAAAATGACCACAGAGAAGAAAGCATAAACACAGTAAAACCAAATTAATTTTCTTATAAAACTGCATGGGCACAAAAAATGACTTGTGGTCAAGAACTACTTTGCTCTTTTATCATATTTACACATTCATATTTATGGGAAACAAGAATATATCAACAGATTTCATCAGTAATTAAAAGGTTATAGGAAAAAAACTAGGCTGTGTGTCAGTAAGATGACGTAAGAGTGATGCCCAGCTTGCACTGCCACTTGTGTTGGAAAATAGAAATGTTATCTCTGAAATGACCTGCCTTTTTCTGTAAGAGGCATTCAGACATACACCGGTATTAAACTTGGTCCCAATATTAAAACTGACTGGAAACATGCAATTTCTATGTGGTAAAGGTTTTCAAAGCTCAAAATGTTTTGTCATCCTATGTTTTTAAGAAGAGGTGGTTGGATGCCTGTTTTGTGGAATGAAATATCCTGAAAAACTTCAGCTGATTTTATTGAGCATTTACTGTATTAGAAGTTCAGAATAAAATGTTTGACCAAAACATCAATAAAATTGCTAGGATAATAATGAAATGCATTGCTTCATCAAATCACCAAGTAGAAAACTTGTTGGTCAGATTTTCAAGCAGTTGCACTGGATAGTGTTGTGCCTTGAGCTCCCTTGGGATAGCCTCGATAATGACAGTGGCAGGGAAGACTGGTGTAAGATGGGTATAGGCTGGAAATGGTATTGTAGCCAAATGGCTCAGCAGCTGTATGAGAGCAGTTGCAAATGTAGCTTGAGCACCTGGCTAGGACATGCAGCAGGTGCCTCAAAGAAAAGTGGAAAGTAGGGCTTGAAGAGCAAAGCAAAGCCTCTGATGTCAAGCAATTGGAAGATAAACCACCACTGCCGTTCATGATTAACTGGGCATGTGATTTTTAAAGCAGGGACAGAGTGAACAAATGAATGAATACCTACACATTTAATAAGAATTGATGTTATGCCCCTGTCAAATATTCAGCTGGGGAACCATTATTTCTACCAAGCAGTCTTCTTAGAGATCCTTCTACTATTTTAGTAGTGTTTATTATATATTATTTACTACTTTATAAAAAGAACAACCTTCTCTGAAGTTTCATCTAGAAACTTGTATTCTGATTTAAAAGTTGCAATCAACTGTAGCACCTGAGTTCCATGACTCCAAATGTCTACTTCCTTTAGCCAGAGAAGTTACTTTGTGCTGAATCTCTGCAAGATACTAACTTTCCTTCTGCCCCTCCTCACTTGTATGCTTTTATTCTTCTCTTCTCAAGTTCCCATGGAGACCTTTGTTTTCTGTTCCTCTATCCGTGGAAGACTTCCCTTACTCACCTCTAAAAGGAATTATTTATTTCTTTTTCTTTTACCAATATGTCCTCATCTTTTAGTTTTATTCCCATATAAACTCCTATTTTAGCATAGCAACTTATATTTGTATCATATCCTTTTTTTGGAGTCCCTCTGAGACTGAACTATGCATTCAGATCCATTCCTTGTGCAAAATGAGAATTGACTGAAACTTTGCTAGGATCTCTGATGGATCAATGACTAATGCATCATTGTATGTACCCAAAGACATTGATCCTGTAGTGTTTTGTAGAAGCTGATTCTTTTGTCAAGAACTTAATTTTAAGGTTTCTCTAGGTATTTAACCTACATTTTCTCTGCTGAAGTCCAAGACTAGCAGTCCTCGCACTGTTCTCAAGGGACAACAATATCTTCTATGTCTCTAACAGTTACTGGGACTTCTTTTAGCTGAGGTTTTTTCAGCTCTTTTACTAAGCTTGTTTCTTATTTGAAAAACCTCCTTTAAAAAGTAGTAGTGGTCAGAACTAAGTTCAGTGTGCAGTTCTGAGGATAGAAGCACTTCTGAAGATGAGTGGTTGATACATTTACAGTTACTTACAATTACTTTTAGAAACTGGATTTATGCAACTTGCTCTGTTATGTATCCATGAAAGGCACAGCGATGGCTGACCTAACAGGTTATTTAACAAACCCTTCTTCAGTGCAAGATCGACCGCTGGAGCTCCTCTCCAGTGCTGTGTCCTGTTTCAGTGGCAAAGGAGTTTTTGCCCTTGTCCACCATGTGAGTTCATATTTAATATACCATTTGCTTCTTGTTCCTTCCCTGTTCAACCTCTTTCTACTCAGGCAGGTTATCTGTCATATTTAGTTTCTTCAATATACTGCTTTGTCCTGTTTATACTGTGTTTTATTTATTTTTATTAGATGTCATACTAATATTTACTAATTACATTGCTGTTTACAAGAATTCTTTGATTAATGAATCTCATATGATAAATCTTTATTATCATTCCAGTATTTTTATCAATAATCCATTCTCTGCGTGTTTGATTCTTTCACTCTCTATTCCACCCTTCAAATGATAAAACCAGAGGCAAGCATTGGGTTCAAACAGGACTCTTTCAGGTGCTTGAAGAAGCAGAAAGATGCCTTCTGAAGGTTAAAAAAAATTAGGCTCCTAATTCTCACTCATTTCAGCTGAAGGTAAAACTAAACTGTTTCCTTGAGTATCAGATTAAGTGCTTATCTGCTTGTGTTCTGCTTGTTGTGCCTACAGATCATATAAAGCTTAAGTGAACACTTTGAGCATGTCTTTGAATTACTAATAACCATTCAGTACATGGATTTGTTTTCAAAAATGCTTGACCCTACATCCAAATCACTATAGCTTGAAACATCCTCGCCTTTTCATTATTTTGAGGTTAACTTTTTCTTCCCCATTCCCTTTTTCTACTAACCATATTGTAGGTTCTGTCAACAAAAGGCTGAAGTCTTCAGGTAGCTTCAGTGATTTAACATGAACAAATTTCACGGAGTTTCTACTGGTACTGAGAATCCTTCTCTTTTAGTTGCCTTAGAAAATCCCAGTTAAATGTTATATTGTTCTAGCATGACTTGCCAAATGCAAGTCCTTGAGGCCTATTCTTTGGGAACTATTTTATTGTATTTGTTCAAAAAAGTGATGGCCCTAGTAATTTCCTTGCTAACTTCACCTGTCTTCTTTGTCATCTCCTTGAAATGGTCCTGATCCTGTCATACATATTAGCAAACATCTCATTGATTCTCTGGAAGGTTTGCTGGAATACAAAAGGCCTATCAGATAAATCCTGATTTAACTTGATTTTTACCAGTTCTCTGAGACTCAATCTGTTGTCTTAATTTGTGCAGATACTGTGAACGAGTCCAACACTACTAACTGCTGCTGCTTAGGGCAGATTTTTGGTTAACAAAAATCACAATTACAAAAATCACAATTTATCACAATTACAAGCTGATTTGAAAATGCTTTGATTATAGCATTATATTTTTACATGCTTCTCATAAATCTCTGTCATGACTTCAGCATCCCTTTAAACTATTAGCAATTTAAGCCCTAAATCATCTCCTGGTATTATCCTTTCCAGTGAATCCCTAAGTAGATAAGCAACAAGATCTAGAATAAGATGCTTGTTTGAATGAACTCAACAAACAACTCTCCCACCATAGCTGCTATACTTGGCATCCATTGACTACATTATTGGTAGAAAAGACAGGATTAGAGAGGTAAGGACACTAAAAAAATCTTTTAAAATACTCAATAACACAGATGTGGAATAGAGCACATGGTAAGAGGGGAACAGAGTTGACTCTGATAGTTGAACATTTTCTACTCAGGTAGGATAGTTGTTTTCTCCTTTGCTCCTGCTAGAAACCCATTTATGGAAATGTGCACAGCTGTATTGCTGAGCTGTGCATGTTTTGCACTGCAGTTCAAAGTTACTGTGATCTTAATACAGCAGGTAGGTTCTGGGACTTGTCCTCTGGGGGCACTGAAACAAGGACTATTTACCTACTATTCTACCTACAGAAAATTTCCTATGGAATAGGTTACTAAATAGCTGCTCTCGTACTACAGGTATATAGTGTGAGTACTGATTGAAGAGGGATGAATGTAACGTCTTTCTATCAGTGGAGGTCAAAATGCACTGTTAATGTTTGAGATCTCTAGATGTGCCAGAGTACATACACAACTGTAACAGGGGAGAATATGCTACCAAACCAGTGCAAAACAAGGACAGGTTTTTTTTGTTTGTTTGTTTTTGGTTTTGGTTTTTTTGAGTGGAGTGAATGGTAGGACAGGAGGATAACTTTGAGGAGTGATTGCCTGCCAGAAGTTAACTCAAGATTTAGTATTTGACACAGCACAGCTGAGAAGAAAGAACAGGAGGCAACAGAAAAAAGCAAAGAAAGACAATGAGGGGGACAAAATTCAGTGACCAAAAAAAAAAGCAGCATGTACTCCTCCAGTTTCCTGTTTCCACTAAAAACATGGATCGTTTCCTTCTGTCTCATACTGGTGACAGATTGTGCAAAATGTATGTGGAGAGCTGGCTGGAACATAGCTCACAGGCTGCCAAGGACCAAATGTGTAACTATTTCAAAATGACAGCAACACAGCCATTAGATATTTGATGAGGAACTCTTTTAAGTCATAGGTTTCAAATCCTCTTTTTAACAGGGGAAGTATTTTATATTAATTTTACTCATCGAGAAACATAAACAGAGTGAGAATTTGCTTATCCAAAGAATTGCAGGGTGCTACGGCCCAAAATTTAGAAGAGAGCTCTCTTTTATGAAACACACAATGCTTACAATGATACTGTTTCCCCCCTATAATGCAGCTGTGTAATATCTTCATATCAGTCTTCAAATTTGAAGAAAAGTAAGGTTCAGCATAGGAGACTGTCTGGTGGCTCATAGAACAATCCCTCTTCCCCATTTGTGACATTTGGTCTGCACTGCTGTATTACCGCTAATTTACCCCGCTTGTTCCTAAGGCAGCAATCACATCAGGTCATAGAAAAAATATATCCTTTGAATGCAGGAGGAACTGGAGTGGATTATGTTCTACAAACTCTCACTGTTTTCATTGAGCTTGGCTACCTAATTAAAGATCAAGTCAACTTCCCAGTGTTGAGATTCATGATGAAATCTACCACAGGCAAGGATGATGAGCCTATCCAGCAAGGAAAATTGAAGATAAAAAAGTCAAAGCTGCTGAGGGAAGGCCACTCGGCAAAGTTTATGAAAGGCACACTCTCACTTGCTATGTGTGAGCTGCATAGCATTAAAAACTAATCAACAGCATGCATTTCAGACTGGAAGTACCAGTTCTCATTATGCTTTTGTCAGCTCTGAGAATGAGAAAGATGTGGTGTAAGCACTGGTGTGGATGCTGGAACTCATGGATTCCAGTCCTGGTAATGAAAAAAGATCACTGTGTGGGCAACTCAGCCCCTCTGCGGCTCTCTTTTTTCAGAACTGAAATGAGAATACTATTTCCCACTCAGGAATGTGGAGGAAGATTAATTAATGTTTGAAAAGCCAGCCTGCAGTGGGAAGAGTTATATAAGAACTAAGTGTTTATTAATGATCACCCTTTTATAGAAACTACTTCTTAGCACAGTGATACGGTAGATTAATAAAATGTGCTGTTACCTGGAAAGTAAAAGATTAGGGTGAATTCAGGAAGATTCAATCTTTTGGAGAAACCATGAAGTTCTGACTTAGCTTTCATTCTAGAAAAGTCTCACTGAAGCCAATGGTTCTTTTGCCTGACTAATATCATGACCCCTTTCCCCCTGCAAAAGTCTAATTTGTTTGAGGAACATGAAATCTCTGCAGTTTCAATTCATGCCATTGCTTCAGACTTTTTTCATGACCGAACATGAATTTGAAAAATGGAAAAATCTAGACACCGTGAACAAAGGCTCCTGGAACTGCAAATCTTTGGTCCTACAAAAGATCTGCTAGGACAACGTAAACAAAAGTCCTTTGCCTCAGTTCTGATTATAACGTCCTCCAAATCAATTTCTCACAAGGCATGTCTCACATTGCTGTCACCCTTGAAGGCCACCTGGAAGTCCTCAAAATGGGAATGACTCAGCTGTAGAATTACTACTGCCTCAGCTTATATCAATACTTGCTTTTTCCTGGTGAGCTGATACTTTTCTGCTGAAGAAGGACGAGTCTGCAGACCCATCTGATGTCCCATGTCATCCTAAAGTCCATAGCTAAAATCCCTGCAGGATCCTGTAAGGAATGGAGTAAACGCCACAGTTTTGGGACTTGCTGTAGGGAATGCAAGTTTCCTTTTGTGCATTGATCACCTGATAGTGTTCTGGAAATAATTTGATAGAAATCTTTGAGCAGTATTGGTAATTCATAGCAATAGAATTATTTTTTAACATTCTTCTTCTAACACATAGAAGTAAGTGGGATAGAGTAGGATACTTGATGAGCCTATCCAGCTCATCTAGCAGATGGTCAATCTGCTAGAAATGTAAATCTCTTTCTCCATTCTAAGAAACACTGCAACATTTATGTAATTAGAGGAGGTTACCATTCTGAAAGAATTTAAGCAGTGAGCTGTCTCTGGGTTGATGATTACTTAAGTGTTATGCTTTTTCCACTATTCAAAACATGGGGAAAGTCATACAAAACTGCGGATATCTGGTTGTTTTGACTCTTGTTCAGCATCTGTTCCACTGCTTGTCCTTTGCCCTGCAGGACCGCAGAGAAGGAGGAGTAGTTTCCCTCTCCAGAATGCACTGGAAGAAAACAAGGATGGTACTAGAAGAAGGGAGACTGAACTGATGTTTTGTGGAGAGCATGCATCTAACAACAGTCTAGTTCTTCAAAATGTCTGTCAATGGAGTTAGGTTTACACAGGAAACAAAGGCAGATGCTTCAAAGAATGGATGTGCATATCTAAATGAGTATTTTATTTCTCTCAACATTCCCTCTTCCCTCCTGCAGGAGGTTTCATTTCTACATCAGGGCCATTCAAAGACTTAAAAAATCTGACTGAGGACAGATTGAAATATTAAATTTCAAAAAAACTTCTGTCTTGTTATGATGACTCTGTGATCATCACCTTGCACAACGAAGAAAACTGGGATAAAAGTATCTAATATTCCAGATCACTCATACATATCATGAACTTGTTTTACATGTTCCTAATAAAGCAAAGTATTTTCCTTGAGGGAGTTTGTAAATCAGCTAGAAGAGATTGAGAATGAAGTATGTTATTGTACTAGGCTTTGATTTACAATCTCCTATAATCTGTTCCAAAATGTGGAACATCAATTGGCATTTTCTGAGTGGAAGCAGAAAAGTATAAAATTTGAAGTTTTATTTATATGTAAATGAATGGAGTGAGGGGGTTTGTTGGTTTGGGGTTTTAAAAATTTTTTAAAAATTTATTTGTGGAGCCTTTGACATTCCCAGACTCGGGTGTCTGGAGAATGGGAAGTAAGTATCTATATATGTTGCAGGATACATATTGGGGCTGACTTAGATTTTTAGGAGTGGATGGTCACTTACCCCTTGAAGATCCTTTTCATGGGGGTCTGAAAACAGGATTCTGTTCTCTCTTCTGGCACCATTTCCTGTGGTCTTCTAAGCAAGCTATGCAGGACAGACTACTGGACATGACATTTATTCCTGTGTGAAATCCTTGAGGTTAATAAAGGTAATAAAGTGACTGAAAATATCTCTGGGAGTAAAAACTTGCAGGAAGGGCACTAAGTTTTTTATCTTTGTTTTCTAATCTTTTTAAATGGCAATATTTGTATTTGGTAGACAAAATGGCTGTATAAAAGAAAATGCACATTCAGAGAATGCTTTGAAGATGGAAAGTGATAACTTCTTGAGACAATAACATGAACTAAAAACTTTATAGAAAATCAATTAATATGTAATGAATCTTATGATGTTGCCTGCCCTTGCTGTAAGCTCCTTGTGAAAGTGCAGACCTTTCATCACCCTGAGTTGTTTCATTCTGTCCTTAATATCTGTTGACTTAGTCCTAAAATAAATGAAATTTCGGAAGCAGGTTTCTCTGTCACACATTGTATTATTTATTGGGATGCTGAATATGAAGTTTACCTGGGCAAATAAGTATAACTACCATATATTCTTTTAGCATGAAACTATGGATTATTTCCATCTCCTTGTCTTAACTAGGAATCTGTGAATAAAGCTATTTATTAACCTTTTAGAGAGAGTCTTTTAAAAAATCCCAGCTGTTTCCTTTTTTTTCAGAGATCAGTAATGAAGAAAATAATGTCCTTTCTTCTCAGTCTTTTTCCCATTGCTGTGCATTGTGCAGCACCACCACTGGAACTGGCATTTCATTTAATTTTATGTGCAGTCTTGTTAGTAATCTTAGCAGAGAGGATTAGGGCTCTGTGATCTGCAGGGACTGAATGTGCATTTGCCTAGGACTGTGGGAAGGGCTGCTGGCAGCATGGTGGGAAGAAAGCTTGTCTGGGGACCTGCAGCTGCAGGGCTGCCCTCTGTCACCTTTCACCAGTGCTGGTTGGAAGGTCTTGGGGCAGGCGCATGGACTTTGTGGTGCCATTCTTAGGGGAAAAGGGAGCATTATTTGAGAGGATGCTGCTGTGGCTGTAGATCACACTGATGTTTCCATTCTCTCTTCCCCTCCCTCATATCTCCTTTCCATCCAGTCTGTGGCAAGCGTTACAAGAACAGGCCTGGGCTGAGCTACCACTACGCTCACACCCACCTTGCCAGCGAAGAGGGTGATGAAGCCCGTGAGCAGGAGACCCGCTCTTCCCCTGTCCACCGAAATGAAAACCACAAACGTGAGTAGGATTTTCCCTTTGCCTTTGAGATCCTTTTCAGGGGTGTTTCCTCCACCCCGTCTTTGCCTTGTGGAGGCTGGTGTTATTGCCCGGCTCAGTTGTGAGTGATTGGGCCTGGATGCTTGGAGCTAATCAGCCACAGCTCACATGGGTGCTGGCTCAGCTAGTCAGAAATTCATTTCAAACCCAGCATTATCTCTGCAGCAAGTCACTTTTCCATTACTGCTCCTGTGGGGAGGAGGTGACAAGGAGAGGGGGGAAAAGAAGAGATGCCCAACCTGCCCATCATCAAGCAGCCTCCCAGTGGCTCTTAGTAGGGATGTCAAGGAACTACATGTCCAGTAGTTTCAGGGGGCTGCCTTTGTTCTGCCTTTAAATGAGAGAGATATGTCAATATCTCAGTTTTTCAGTATGAAAATAACAGCACCCTTCTCCCCTGTACCTGCTGCACAAACAGCTTACCCTCAACTTTGCCAAAAGCTGCTTCTTAGTTACAGTTTGACAAAAGCTATGAAAACAAATCAGTACTGACCTGCAAGGAGAAGAGCTGGAACATGAGGGGAGAATGTACCTCAATTCCCCACACTGGTACAACACTGAAAGAAATCTTAGTGGTCTGAATTCTCATGTGATGAATCACATATGCTCAGTGTGAACATAAGGTCCATCACCCTATTTGATTGTTCTTTCTGTGCTCCTTACACACAGAACAGGAAGTCAAGGAGACTGTGTTCTATTACTGATTTTTGCAAGTCTCTAATCCCCTGTTTCTCAGTTTTCCAGAGTGCAATACTATGTGATGTTTGCTGTGACCTTGGGATTTGTGTAGATAGCTTTGTTCACTTTCAAAAAGTTCTTTTGGATCAGCATGTGATCCATGTTATTTTAGTTCAAAGTAATAAAGCAATAAAATGCTTATAGGGAAAAATATGCAGGAAAACACTTTCTAATATCTTAAGAACTGCAAGAAATATGGAAGTAGGAAAACATTTTCTTTCTAAGCAGGATAATTGATAATTGTCCCCAGGGAGGTGTGGGAGGGGGTTTCCTTCCTCCAAAGCATCTGCTACTAGCCACTGTCTGCGCTTGAAGGACTGTTTAGTGTCATCCCATTTGGCAAGCCCTATGTTTCTGTCACTTGTATGTTCTACCTTTTAGTTATCACATGTTATGTAAATTTGCAGAAAAAGTAATTTTGACTCCTCCAGCTGTTGATAAACTCGAGCTGTCAATGCACTAAGAGTGACTGCTTGGGCAGGCAGGGGAATGTCAGTGTTCAGCCAGTAGCTTTTGTTTACTTAGCATTTACATCAGCTTTGGGGTTTTTTTGGTTGGTTGATTGGTTGGTTGGTTGGTTTTTTCCTGTGCCTACAGTAGTCAGTAATAGTTGCATACCTGAGAGGCATATAGCAATCTGTACTGAATTAATACTGATAATGGCCTTGCAATAGACGCCCCAAAAAAGAAAGGTAGTGTCCCCTGCCCTGAATTCAGCTTGACATAGGTGCCAAGAGGTCTCAGTCTTTGTGTCTCTGGTGCTTAGGAAGTGATAGAAGTTAGCAAGAAGAAAAGTTAGAAAAGCTATGGTAAGGTTAGGAGCAGCAGACTTTGGCCCATGATAAAAAAGGTGCATTCTACCCTGTGGGAAAGAGTAGCACAAGAGCTTCTTGGGCTTGTGTTCCCCCCAGAGCTCCTAAGGGGTGCATGTGGCAAAGGGTAGCTGCTGATGCACAGATCCACAAGCAGGTAGAAATTTAGAACCATTGGGGTAAACCTCTCTGATACCCAGATTCCTGATTGGAAAGAATAACCAGCCAGGAGCCAGTGAGGTATGGGCAACAGCCATGCAAATGTGCAGATCAGCCTTGGGGAAAGTCCCAGACGCTGGAAGGTAACTGTCCCAAATGGCTTAGCTGTTGCAGTGGCTGTTTGTTCCTTTTTGCCTGTTTGTTTGTTTACAGCCTTGAGCTCAGATCTTGCCTCTTTGCTCTTTCACTTGGCAATATTTAATTTGTGCTGCCATTTATCTTCCATGTGAATGCTAATTGTCCACATTGCTAATGTGCAGTCATTAAATGGTCCCTTTGTACAGGGGGATGGTGGGGAGCCAGAGCATCAGATCCTTCCTCTCCCCTAAGAACTGCTAGGCATGTGTTATGAATTAGATTTGACAGGTCTGCAGCATCATAGGTCTCGAGCTTCAAGAGTCCTCTCTGCATGGGCTTGGGGGGTGGGGGAGGTGGGAGGGAGGGAAGGCAGGGGGATGTTAATCCAAACAGCTAATCTGCAACCCACTGAACAGGATGACCAGAGATATGGTGTAGAGTGGGGTCTGGTTATTTGCCTAGCAGTGTGTCAGAGATATGATTTAGAAATGGCAAGGCAAATCAAACCAGCCATTTGGAATTTGTCGTGCCATGGGAGGTGAGCACCAGGTCAGTAAAGTTCAGGTGGGTGGCTGCAGCATGAACTTCCTTCCTTTGTACCCGTGTCTCCTCTGCAGCTCCCACTCCTTGCAGAACCTGCAGTAACAGCAGCCCTGGGGATGCAGGAGGGAGCAGGGCTTCTGCAGGATTCAACTATTGGTGCCCTAACTGGTGCCAGATCAAGAGCTGAAAGCCTCTTGTCTTTCTGCATATTCAATCCCCTCTATCTCATGCACAGACCAATTTGAGTAGGTCAGAAAATTACCCAGAGATTGGAAAAGAGATGTAGACAGGAGAAACCTACCTAAAACTGAGAACCATTGAATAGGTGTGTATCAGAGAACTGGCACTGGCCCAAGTCTCATGTCTCACCTCCCTGGCACATCTCACTGTCCTTGACTGTGCAGAGGGTTTGTCTGTTTACATCTCTTTACATCTCTCTCTCCTTCTGTCCTACTTTCTCATTTATAGATTACCTGTTGCAACATGAAAGATAGTTCAACAGTCTTCTCTGGCATTTGCCTTTCTGAAAACACCCTAGCCTGGGTTCTGTTTGAGCTTTAGTGGCTTGCTTTGTATGCTTTATCTGGCCCTTTGACACAAATAAATAGCCCTTCCTCAGTGTCTAGTCTTGCCTCTGCCTGTACACACATTTATTTCTACTCTCTGATTTTTTTACCTGAGTATCAAACTGTGAAAAGGAAATTATAGAAAACCCTTTAAAAAGTCAACTTCCCCTTTCCTCAACTCCACTGAAAAAATAAATGATCCCACACCATTCTCAGACTTTTTCTCTGCTGGCTTTTCCTCTACATGTTGGCACTGAGACCGTGAGATTTGTGAGCCCAGGGTGCATCCAAGCCTGCTACAAAACACCTGCTGTTTTATTCCATCTCTCTCCATGGGTACAGGCCAGCTCTGGGGGCAGCTGGTGCTCACAAATTTTGAGACACTTCTGATATAGGAATTGCATTAGACTTCTATCTATTGAAATGTGTCTGTGAATGAGTTTACTAGTATAAATGCTCTTCCTTAATTCCTGGGAGAATAGGATAGTGTGTCTACATGGAGAAAAACTTCCTCTCCTTTAAAGGAGAAGAGTTTTCAGTTGCATTTTGCTGTGTGAAATGTTGATTACAGGCGGCTGTGCAGAAGCAGTAACTGAACAGGATCTTATGCCCACAAGCACTTTGCCCAGTGACAATCCTAAATAAAGCACATTGTGCGGGCTGTTGCTGGACTCGCTGCTGAGTGCAGGTTGATCCATTGTGCAATACATGTAGTTAAGGAGAATGCATTCCTGTGCTCTCCTGCCCCTCTGCTAGCTTAAGCATCTGCCCTGCAAAACCACCTGTGTACATTATTTCATGGTATCAGCCTGTTGTGCCCAGTTCCATCACAGATTTTATTATGTGGATAAATCTCTACTGGAGAGACCAGCCAAAGTTGTTTGTGTACTCTAAGCATAATTGGATACCCAGTCTTCAGAGATAAAAAATTAATGTGCTAACCTCAGTGTGCCTCCAAGCTGTCCTCCAGCTCCCCCACACAGTCATCTTTGAAACATTTTTATTTCCATCCAGGCAGGGGGCTGGCCATGAATAAATGACGAGAGTCAGCCCCTCAGTCGGAGACGAGCTGTTTGTTCCTCTCCACAAGCAGCATCAATTTGAAAAGCTACATCAGGCCTACGTTTTCCCTGCCTCAGTGCTGATCCTTGCCGGGGCCATGGTGGGAGCTACTTCTGAATGCAAGGATGCATCAATGCCCACCTTGCAACAAGATACTCTGCAGCGGGTGCTTTTCAGTGAAAATATATACATTACCTTGAGTTTACTTCTTAGTCATTTAATCTGTTTGGGATTTTTCTCTTTTCAGAGTTTGTTTTCACAAGGAAAAACACTCAGAATGCTAAAAGAAACAGTAGTGATTGGAGAGTTTGAACCGTGTAAAGATTTCCCTTAAATCCTGTTTGCAGCTGTAAATTACTGAGAATTTGTGCCTGTATTTTGCAATGCTGAGTTAAAAAATAGATCAGTTATTTAGAGTTATGGCATAGTGGAAAATCCCAAAATTGTCTCCTGTGTACTGGGATCCATAGGGGACTTGTTTTGTTTTGTTTTGTTTGGAGTTGTGGGGTGGCTGTTTGGTTAGTTTGGTGTTTCTTTTCTATACTGCCCGGGCAGGGACTAAAATACTGCTGTTGATGGGCAACTGTCATTGAAGAGAAGCATCGAGTGCTTCTCAGTAGTTTATGGGAAAATATTTCCAATCTGACTAAGCAGTTTTTTAAAAACACGTATTGCTTCAACAGCTCATCAGCTCTTGAGATAGGATGGTATCATTTATGTATTTATATTTTTTTCCTTTTTCTGCTATTTCCCTGGTTTTTCTGCCTTTTTTTCCCACTCCTCCATGTAGAATTTGAACCAAGTAAAATCCAAATGCATTAACTGAATTTGAACTGAATAGGTGTTCTCTGCCTTCTCATACTCCTCCAGTGAGTAATTTCCAGATCCATAGCCTACAAGATGTTGCAGGGACCCAGTTCACAGCACTGGCCATTCTCACCTAAATACTGAGGGAGCTGCCAGATGGGGCTGTATATTGGGCATTACAATTCCTTCTTGAGGTAGGATATATTCCCTTAGCCAATGGGAATGATGTGATTCAGTGGCCAGGCACCAAGTCTCAAGAGAGGTACCCCTCAAAGTCAGGAAATGTTAGATATTTGTTAAGATGTCAGACTCTTTTGTCTCTCTTCCTATTCTGTATCTCCTACTGTTTATCACCACAAGGCACTAGACAGTTACAAGGTTTTACTGTGAGCAGTGGGGTTTTGGCTGGTGCTTTAGGTGTTCCTGCAGAAGACTCTGTAAGGTCAGTGCACAGAATTTCTATGAAATGCTGCCTTAAGGTGCAGGAACACTGATTCCCCAGATCTACTGAATCCAATCAGTTGATGCTGTATTTTCCTAGCTGTGCCTTCCAGCTACCTAGCTCAGCTTCCAGCTCTTTCATTAGCTGTTCAACTTAAGGTCCACACTGATTCCTGTAAAAGAGATGATTAAATGATCTTCCTTTCCCCCCATTTAGAGGCTTCCTCTGACTTTTACAGATGTGCCTCCTTCTCCTAGCACTTCTTATTGTGCTCCTTGGCTGTGCTTCTCTGTGAGCAGGGGCTGTAGGAAAGGCAAACCTTTCAGAGTTGCTAAAAGCTGTGCAAAAGCAACAGCTTCTTCTATCCCCACACTACCAGCTAACTCAAAAAAGGAGATAAAACCCAATTATTAGAGAGACCTGGCAATACTTTGGGTGGGTGGTTTGCAGCACCTCTTAGTAGCATATCCTGCATCTCTGGCTGCCAGCAAAGGGCATGCCCATCCCGTGCGGGGGAGTGCAGCGTGGGGAGCCAGAGCTAGTGGAGGCCATGGGGCTGTGCGGGCTGATTAGCACAACTCTGGGAACAGAACACCAGTCGTTTCCCAGCGTTACACCCAAGTTCCAAGTGTGTTCGGTTGAAAACAGCACCACATCGACACAGATGTGCTGCCTCCAGCCTGAGCTGTGCCTGCAGCCTGCTGCAGGGCCTTGTATCAAGTGCCTCAACACTTCCCGGTTTAGAGCCAGCCAACACGCTTATCTCTGGTCTTAACAGCAGAGTAAGTGACTGGCCATTTCCTCTCATTCAGTTTGATTTACACTTCTTCCTGAAAGACCGCAATGAAAAACCCATGCACTTAATTCACAGTGAGGAGTCCCCAGAAATGGCCATGCACATCCCTGCCTGGCTGTGTACGTGTGAGAGAGCAAGAGCCTTGAGCCCCCTTCAGCTGTGCGTGGCCTGTTCCTCACCACACCAGCAATTGTGTTCTTTTATTGTTCCTTCCCAGGGCAGGGTCTAGCCCTGAGCACAGAAGCAGCTCCCCAGTCCACCTCTCTGCCCCACCATTGCTTGCTGCACCCAGCAATGACAGGGGCAGAAGGGGGTGCACGCCCAGCCAGCCATCTCCCTCCTCTTCCATCAGGGAAAGCCACACTCCAGGCACTGCTTTGCTTTTGCCTTCTCCTTAAAGCCATGTTTTCATTTAATTATCACAGTGTAATTTCTCGCGTGGGCCTGCCTCCCCTGCACTGAGCCATTCTGAGCAGCACACGGAGGGGCCGCGCTGCGATTCCTTGCACTGGAGAGCTGAGGCGATAGCAGGTGGCAAGGCCAGCGGCAGCCAGCCGGGCCCACGGTCACCATGGAGACGGGCCAGGCCTGCCAGGGAGGAGCGCTGGCAGCGAGGGGGGGCGAGGACAGGCACATGGAGCCATGGGTTGGGATTATGTGTTACCGAGGCCTCCGAGGGGCTTGACGACCGCAGGCGCAGGCTCTTGGCTGGCGTTCTCCTGCTCAGGCAGCCAGACATTGGTTGCCCTTTGCCAGGGTGAAAAAGGGAGGAGCTGGAAAGGAAAACTGGCCCTGTCTCAGACAAAGAGTCTTGTAAATTAAACAAAAAAACCAACAAACAAAACGCCAACAAAAAAAGCAAATATACCCCTTTTCTTTCATCATGAAGTGCACTGACTTGATTCAGGCCTACATGCAGGGTCCCGCAGTCTCTGTTGTGCTCTGAAGATCCTTGTTGCAAACAGAGTAAATGGCCTGATTCAAAGCCTTTTGAATTGAATTGAAAACCTCCAGTGGGCTTTATTGGTTTTGGATCAAACCCAGAAGAAACAGGTAAGAGCTGGACAAAATGTGCTAGGAAAAATCCCTTTGTGAGTGCATACATCTCTGACTGTAGCCAATTCACTGAAATCATTGAAATAAATGATGCACAGCTCCACACCCCAGCAGCAACGCATGCGCTCTACGCATTCTCCATTGCCTTCCCAGTAATGTGGATATGACAAAAAAACAGGGATAAAATGATGCCAAACCTAGACACGTATCTTAAACTATGGTTCAGTATTGTGCTGTATTACCTAAAGGCTGAAGAAATATATGTGACTGTGATTTGTTACCAAGGAATAGAAAACCAGTTTTTCTTTTAAGCACTGGTTCCACCTCCCGAGTTTTTGAAGATTGTGATCCAAATCATCAAAATAATTTAACTTAGTAATCAGAAAAATAGATAGATACAAGGTTCTATTTATTTGGGGGTTTGTCTGTATGTATTTAAGGGTCACATTTTGAAGAAAAACTACTTAAAATATCTGTATTCTGAATTTTCTATTTTAAAAACAGAGACAAGAATTCCTTCTTCTGAACTTGCCTTCCATTCAAGATATTCTCTGCAGCCCTGAGAAGTAGAAACATGAGATTTTTATTGAGTCATGTGGTTCCAGGAGATGATGTAGAAAAGAAATTTCCTTATTTCTTGATGTTATTTCATTATAAGCAGCTTGCTTTTAGTATTAAACTTAAACTATAAGGAAGATAACTTACAGGGTTTTTTTGGTTTCTTGGGAGGGATGAAGGGAAGCTAGAGTTCTGTTTAGAGCCCCCCGCCTTCAAAATCAAGAATGCACAGAAGTTATTTCATGTATTTAAACTCAGTCAACTTGTTTAGTTTTCAGGTTTTGTCCACAGAACAAAGTTACTGTGTGATATACTACATAATTTCTTTAATTTACTGAACTTACTTTGCGAAAAGACTACTGTGAATGATGATACCATATTTTAAGTAGTTCTTTATTCTGCTCAGCTTGTTATAGCTTGAAATTAACTTGATTAGGCTAAGAAGAAAAAAAAAAGTTTCAGAATAAGTGCACACCAAATTTATTTGGAAATACTGACTTTATTTTCACTCTGCATCCTATCTTCACATGAGCCACCTTTCAGGTTCAGTGAAACTATTATTTGAACTGTGAGATCTTTCCATGTCTATCCTTAATCTATTTTTAAGTTTTAAAGTACTTAAAAAAATTTGTATACTCAATTTTGGGGGAAATGTGTGTGAAGACAGGGCCTTTGATGAATCTTGAAAACAATACTGAGTTGAAATGGCGAGAGGCACTAATTTAAATACACCTCCTATGAACACACCTTAGCTCAGGCATTACTCAAAGCTCCTCATAGCTTTTGATCTGTTGCAGTTTGCAATGTAAAAGAAAATCAGAAGAGTTTTGAGTAAGCCAGGACAAGACCATGGCTGGTTTTCAAGCCTTTGCTTTAAAACAGTTTCTAATTCTGGGTGAGCTTTTTCTTTTTACCAAATCCCTGGAGGCAGGCACCTGATCTAAGTGATTCAACTCTCTGCTAGTGAGTTACTTCTTGCTAGCTGAGCTGTTTGGCTTAAACTAGTACCTTCTACTTGTTGATTATCTTATGCAAAAAGTGCAGTTAATTACTATGTCTCAGATGAAAAGCAGCAACATTAGTCCCTAGGAAATTAATTGTTTTTTCTTGTAAATCCATTCCCATAGTTACTTTTGTAAGTAGTTTTATTGATTTAGGGGTGAGATTAGGGTTGGGCTTTTCCTGCACGATACCCTATTCATGAAGATTGCACATTAAATCTTGCCATTTTTCCTTTGTTTCTTAATTCCTTCATCATTTGTGAATGACAGTAAAATAGAACTAGAAACTCTGAGGATATATGCAAAAAAAGTTCCTTTGAAAAGCTTTCTGCTTACTATCATCTGAAAATCTCCTTATTCTCAAACCCTCTGTGATTTAGCCTGTGACTTAATTCACTGTATTGTACTGACCAAGAAAATAAGCTTAAGTCAGGTTTGGTTCTAGTTTTTGCACCTGTTAGAACAAAAAAAAAAAAAAAAACCCCAAAAAAACCAGCATTGGAGAGAATAACATTGCCGGGCTTATTTGGCTCCAGAGATACATCATTTAAGATATCATTGATGTAACTTCAGGAACTTCTCATCTGTCCATGACTTTTCAGGCCTGGTATCTCTATCACACTGTACTGAGACAGGTTAATACGAGAGCACATAGACACATTAAAAATTAAATAAATTGGAAGAAAACAAATAAGAAAGGAAAAGAAAAGGAAAAGAAAGGAAAAAGAAGAGAGAGAAGAGAAGAGAAGAGAAGAGAAGAGAAGAGAAGAGAAGAGAAGAGAAGAGAAGAGAAGAGAAGAGAAGAGAAGAGAAGAGAAGAGAAGAGAAGAGAGAAGAGAAGAGAAAAGAGAGGAGAAGAGAAGAGAGAAGAGAGAAGAGAGGAGAAGAGAGAAGAGAGAAGAAAGAAGAGAGAAGAGAGAAGAGAGAAGAGAAGATCAAACCCCAGGTTTATTCCCTTGCCAATAGTCTGGGAGAATCCCTTCAGCTTTATCACACTCAGAAAATACCCTCCACCTCTCCCACATGCTGCAGATGAATTGATCAGTGTATGCATTTTCAAGTCCACCTGTCCCATTTCCAGTTTGACACTCAGTGGATCTTATGGTCATAATCCATGTTGAAAAAATTTAAGTCAGTATATGCAGAGTGTTAATTATACCGTTATGAGCAGCGGTAGAAGTGGAGCTCTTTCCTAAGTCTACTGGCTGGCACCCTGACTGCTTGTTTTCATTTGTGGCCTCACCACAGAATTTTTGTGTGTTTGAGAATAAGCCAGTTTACCATTCTACCTCCAAGCCTTTCAGCTTTAAAGTGCAATGCAACCTCACCATGAGACTTAATTAGCATCCAGAACACTTTGGTTAGAGTCAATGGCAAAAGAGGCTTTTGACCTCACTGAAGATTAATAATAGGATCTTAATATCTGTAAGGCACTTAAAACACTTAGATGAAAGGTGAAATAATGTAATAAGGAACAACAACAAAAAAGGCAGTAAATGCTGAGCTTGCTGAGTTTGCATTGCACATGGTCTGTCTGTAGATGCAGAATAAAATAAAGAGGTAATTACTTAACTTTTTCAAAATGGGGCTGCAGTGGGAAATATAAATGCTAGGGAGGTCTGCTTTTTATACACAAAATATGTACAAGCAGCAACTTTATGATCATTTTGTTACAGCTCTTAAAATGAGCCGGTGTGCTAGACATCCACCTGGTTCCTGTTCTTTTTTTTGCTTATCTTGCATGCATGTATTAAATGCCTTTCTGGTACAGACAAAATGCTGATCTAACACTGGGACCTTCTCTCCAGTTTTGAGAGAGTTGGGGATTTGTTAATCAGGACCATTTCGGAGCAAAGTCCATTGTTTAGTAAATACTCTCAGGGTTTCTGTGACCACGGAGGAAGATAGTGATGTAAAACCTTATGGGTTTTAATTTTCTTCTTAATTTCGCCTTGCCTGGAATCTTTCAGTTACCAATCTCCAAAAGTTCAGCTGATCAACATCTGGAAGTAAATTAATAATTTGATGCACCCAAATCAGAAAAGCAGATTGAACTTGGAGGAAATTTTAATTTTAAGTGTGTGTCTTGGACTGCTACCAGAAGCCCTTTAGAATGTCATTGTTCTTCGGGGGAAATTTGAATGTGGACAAAAAGACCATTAATAAAGGCTGTCAAAACATCTGTTAAAAATTTGCAAATTAAAAAATATGCATTAAAAAAGATAATTAAATAGAGATGGTACAGTTTAAAGTTCTTAATTTTCTCATTTGTAAAATCCTTCACGTGGTAAACTTAGGCCAGGTATACCTACTGGTATATAACTGGATTTTTTAAGTTTAAACAGAAGAAACAAAGACCAACCATTACCTCCACTCCCTTCCCCAGTTCATAGTTAGAGTGTACAGGAAGATGTTTTCCCTCTCTGGAGAGCAGAGGAGGAAAATGGCAGTTGTGAGCAAGAAAAAAATGGACATTGCTGTTCTGCTCAACTAAGAGGAATGCAGAAGACCTCTGCCCTTCTCTCCTTTCTAAGGGACCTGCCTCCACCTCTACTTGAGATCAGTGTGTGTCTGCTCCTTTCCAAGTATTCCTAGATGGAAAATAATTATATAATCTCACTCATTTTTTCTTGGCTGAAGAGTTTTTAACTCTGCTGGTTGGGATGTCTGCCCCAGGCTCACTCTGCACGTGTGCTGGGTGCTGGGGCAGTGTTGGACCCTCCCTGCTCATCCCAGGGAACAGGACTGCTGCAGATGGCTTAAGTCTTGGGTGAAACATCTCCAAATGGCTTTGCCTGTGAATATTTGGGGCTTTTGAACCAACCTTCTGACTAAGGACACCCTGCTACTTAGAGATGTAGTCCCCTAAAAAGCTACTTGAAATAAATAAAACCAGTAAGGGTACCTATCCCCACATCTTCCCACTGTTGATTTTTGAGTTTTGGAGATTGTATTTTTCCTTTCTGAATTTGTATTTTGTGGGTTTATGATGATGACTGCTGCCTGAAAAACCAAGTTTGGCTTACTGACAACATAAGTCTTATTCTGCATTAGGGATTGTCTCTATACCTGTATGTGTTACAAGTGCCTGGACTGTAAAGGCATATCTGGAAGCACGTCCTTGATAGGGAGCAGCCTGGCTGGGATTATAAAGGAAATGGTGAAGGGCATTTCAGGCAAAATAGATACAACCCAAGGTGTACCTAACATGAAGGTGGTGTATGCAGTTCACTTTTTGTTCTGATTGACAATGTTTTGAGAAGACTATGGCCTGCAAACTCACTGAGCTAACACCATATCAGGGATAAGGGGGAAATGTCCAGATGAATGCTCTTTGAGTAAATCTGATTTCTAACCCAATTACAGCCCAGAAAGGACCAGACGGGGTCATCATTCCCAATAACTACTGTGACTTCTGCCTCGGAGGCTCCAATATGAACAAAAAAAGTGGCCGGCCTGAGGAACTTGTATCATGCTCAGACTGCGGGCGCTCTGGTAGGTGACTCCTTCTTGCATCTCTCTCGTACAAAGGCATTTGTGTGATTTGGTTTTTGCACCTTCTGAAGATTTTGAAGAAAGGCAGCATATTTGGGAAGGGATAGAAGATGGAATCTTACCTCTTCTCCGTGTTTGTGGGAAAGGATGACTGAAACATTTTCTATCATAAACCCCATTGTTGGATTCACATTTTTAAGTTAATGGGGTCTTATAAAATAATGAAGTTTTAATGTATTTATTGGCTTTTGGAAACATTGGTACATGTACTAGTTGTTCTTCACATGGAAGGAGAAAATCCTATGACAATTCGAAAGAACGGTCTCTGTCTTTAAATGCTGCAATTACAACTATAAATTACTTACAAGATTTATGAAAGTTGCATGACAAGCATTCCCATTGATTACACATTTCATGCATTTCTTCATCCAGAAAAGAAAGAGGGAGAAAATTACAGGGTAGATATGGGGGTAGCTGTCAAGAATTATCCTCTTACAAGATGACTATCATTAGTTTTGTTTAAAGAGGTTTTTATTTCTCCCTTCTCTTCCCTTCTCTCTTTTTAAATGTAGGCAATTGTGTCTTTCCCATTCTTAGTTGTCTTTATTTCTGGGCTGTTGTTTTCTTCCTTCCTTTCTTTCTTTTTTTTTTTTCTTTCTCTTTTTTTTTGGAAAATTTTATGCCAGCTGAACAGTTATTTATAGCTCATGTAGGAGGTAGTGGTGGTGGTAGAGGGAATGGGAGACCTTTAACAACTGCATGTTCCAGCTTTGGTCCAAGTTTCCGCTTGTGGTATTTTTGTATAGTGGTGATACTAGTGGTAATAAGATGATTATATAGAAATCTGAAAACCAAAGAGGCCTTGAAATCCAGTATGAATGCTGCTCCTTCTGTACTGTAGTCACTGAAAGATGTTTGTTACTTCATGGCTGAAATGTGATGTGGAATGTTCTCATGCCAAGGAAATGACCTTTTTATTCTCCTGCTGAAATTCATAGTAAGCCTATTACCATATTCAGCGACAGAACGATTAGACTCTCGCTGAAATTGCCTTCTGCAGTTGTTGTGACCTCTGAAGATATTCTGAAATTACACTGGTCACCAGAGGATCAATGGCAACCCCTTTGGTTTTCTCCAGGGGTGTCCTTACAAATGCTGTGCAGTCAGAGACATGGACCTTTTAGTGTATATGTGATTGCTTCTAATAACTGAAGGGGGAAGTCCATGGGGTCTGTGGTGCCATCTTGGAAGATCATTGCCCTTTGCCTTGAGTGTGATATTTCAATATAACTAATTGTCCTGATATGGCACAGTGAGATGGATCCATATTTTATTGCTACTTTAACATTGCTATGGTGATTATATCAGAATGCAACACAAATACATTAATTCCCTTGATTCCTTAGTGTGATAGAACAAGTAGATCAGCCTGTAGCCTAAACTGTGCAAAATCAGTTCCATTAAATGCTATCCTGGTACAAATTCTGACCCACTTGGGTCATTCATAGGGTCTGCAATACTGTGACTGATGTGTGATGAAAGTGATTAAGGTATAACCACACATTAATCTCTAAACTAAAACAACGAAACCTCTTTGGTGTTTGCCATCTTTCTCTTTTATAATAATGGAGAACATTTTCATTACTCTGAAAGAGAGGTCATGGAAATTATATTGTTTCTTCTGTTCACAAAGTCAGTAAAATCACATTTCTACAATATGGTTTATCTGCCAATTATTTTGTTATATCCATTTTCTTTTTTTGTGAACAGGATTTACTTCTTTTTGTCTCAAGCAATGCAGTGTACTTGTTATGTGGCTGATTCCTGTAGTTGGAGCAGGGAACCAACAGTTGGTTGCTTAATACCATGCTACTGTTTGTGAATAACAAAATAGCTGTTCCCTAAAATCTCACACTTCAATTTTGCTGGGGCACTAAAGACATCTTTTTCTCTACCTTCCCTGAAGAGGGAGTTTGAAGGTCGTACTATTAATCACATAAAAAGTTTGACTGAGAGAGAAAACAAACCTCAATTTCACAGATTTCAGTATCTGACTTCTCTTTTTAAGTCTTCTTATGGTTGTTGTTGCCGTTATTGATATTCTGTGTGGAGAACTTCCTGTTCCATCTTGAAAGTTGGATTGACTCACACAAATTTGAACTTTTCAGTGTTCCCCAAGATGGGTTACTCCTCATCTCAGTTGTCTTAGTTGTTGAACTGTATATATTAGTTTTGGGGTTTTTTTTTATTTTTGAAGGACATGCCATGATATTTGTATAAAAGTATTGGTTTAGGTTACTTTCACTTAGTCTTCAAAATGTATTTCATTTTGTCTGCAGAGGAGGTTCTTTAGGATCAGGTGAAGAACGGGGATAAAAAGTAGTCCTGAGGTTGATGAGGTATCTAGTGGTTTACGTTTCTATAGCAGAAGATTTGTGACTGTTGATGCCATTGTGCTTAGAGCTAACAGTGTCTCATTATTTATATGGACTAAAAATATTTAAAAATTGATCTAAGTAATCACGAGGAAATATTTTACTGTCTTTTGAAGAGAGGAAAACATGATTAACCCTTTCGCTGCTGTAGCTATGGGCACCTGTGGTGTTTGTAGATTTTTTTCTTCGAAAGAGAAACTGATCCTTTATTATTTTTCTTACTGCAGTTCTACCTATGCTATGTTGTTGGGGTGCGCGGGCACATACCAGCACACACCTATGAGCTTGATAGTCTGACTTGTTTAATGATAATGAAAATGATGAAAAAAATTATGATGATGATGCCTGTTGCTTAACCCATGTGCTGATATATTCATCATACATGTCAGCTCATTTGGGAAGAGAAGGCAGGAGGGACGAAGCAGAGCCAGCACGCACTACGGAGGACTTGTTCGGTTCCACGTCAGAAAGCGACACCTCGACCTTTCATGGCTTTGACGAGGACGATGCAGAAGAGCCTCTCTCGAGCCGAGGAGGTGGCTGTGGTGGCAGCTCTCCCTCTGCAGACAAAAAGGGCGGCTGCTAAAATAACTAAAAAGACACAGAGACTCTGAGCGATTTGCTGTCCTTTTTACTACTAAGATTATTATTACCTTTTTCTTTTTTTTAAATTTTAGGTCCTCTTGGGTTTTTGGTTGGTTGTTTTTTTTTCTTTCCCCTTTTTTTTTTGTTGTATTTGTTATGTTTTCCCTGTGGGGTGTACACTGAAAGCACAAGCATTTAAAGCTCTTGACAACTACTTTGAAGAGACAGAAGGTTTTTGACTTTCCTGTTTTGTTTTGGGGTTCTTTTTTTTTTCATTTTAATTTGGTTTTATCCCACCTCCCCTCCTTCTCTTTCTCTTTGGAAACATAAAAAGTGGATTTAATATTTTTTTTAATAGTGAGCAGAGTTGATTTTCTTGTCTTTTAATATATATATCAGCAAACCACAAAAAATACAGATGGGTTGGAGAACAGAAAGCAAACCCAAATAGTTTTTTTTAATTATTATTATTTATATATTCTATATATTATTAGAAAAAAACTACTTTTTAAATAAAAAAATAGAAAAAAAACCAAGAAAAAAGCAATGGATGTCTACTTGATAATAGAACTGTTTCTAGAGAACCACTGTGGGCGGACTCTATCAGGGGACAAGGAAACCCTTGATGTGATGGCTTCTGCATTTTGAGATTTTGCACTTACTAAAGCATGTGAAGTCTGGCTCTTCTCATACATCTGCTATGCTACAGCCTGAAAATACAAGCAGCACCATCGAAGACCATGGCCTTGGGGAACACATTTTCATCTCCTTTGGACCCCTTTACACTCAACAGATCTCTTCCTCCCTGCACCCCTTCATGTCTTCCCCACAACGTTCTACTTTTTTTTTTTCTTTTCCTTCACCTTTCACTTGATGGATAGCAATTTCCAAGCATAGGGATGGAATATGAATGGCAAGTCATAGACATCACAGACAAAACAAATGGAGGAGCAGAATCATGGAAGAAATGATGTGGAAAAATACCTCACCTATACTTTTCTTTCCATTTTTAAATTTCAATTCACAGCATTTTTTCCTGTGTTGCCATGTTTTTTCTGTCTGTAGTGTCTCATGAGACACTTTATTTGCTTTTTAATAGCTTCTTTTGAAATAAACCAAAGCAATACTAATTAAAGTTCCAAGGGCAATGGAGAAGAGAGTGACTCCCTTCCCAGCAACTTTCCCAGAAAGGAGGAAACATGCAACAGGATTTGAAAGGTATGTCCAAGCTGAAATGTCTTTCACTCAGTTGTGAAATTTCTGTTCCCTGGATTTTCAACAGACCCCTGACTGAGCTTTGTTGTAGCAGCAAGTCCCATGGATTAAACTGTATTATAAGTATGTGCCACATTCACACCCTGGTGAAGCTAATGGAAGTTGTGTGGGAGCAGGATCCAGACTTGTGTACAGTCAGAAGTGATGCAAAAGGAGTCAGTGTGTAGTTATGTTTTGCTGTCCTAATGCAGGCAAAAATCTCCCTGGAGCAGGGGCAAGGTTAAGTCCTAAAGATCTATTTTTACTGATGTACATAATGCAAACAGGGTGAAATCATGACCTGATTTAGAGCAAAGGCAAAAGAGATATTTATCTGGACAGTGCCTAATCCTTAAACTGTAGGTGTGTGTTATTGGTACCAGAGTAAAAGTCTTAGCCTTACAATAAAGAATTTGGATATCTATAATGAATGAAGCCAGACCAAATGGACTCCATTTTTCCTGTTTCTTTGCTAGGGTAGCCTGTCTGTGAGAGCAATTTCAACTCCCTCCCCCAGCCTCCAACCCTGTAGAAAAAAAAAAGGAAATAATTCAGTCTCTTGATTTTTTATTGTTCTTTTTAGACATGAAATGAGCAGTGGCCAAATTCTGCTTTTAGGTATACAGGCATACATCCAGAATATAAGCCAACTGATGTCTAGATTACATTAATAATCTGCCTTCAGGATGCTGTTAGAAAACATTGCAAATACCTCAGTATTTTTATACCAAAGGACAGTGTACGCCAGAGCCATGCGCACTTGCCAGGAGAAAGCCTTGTTTAAGCTTTCCCCGTTTTGATAATCCTTTTCTGTTGCTACTGTGTTTCTCCTGATTTATTATAATCAAGTGTCAAATCAATTATATTGTGACATAATGCTGTCAATGAGAAGTGTACTTTAACTGATAAAAACATTCATTTCTTCCACAACCAGTCCTTTTTTTCCCTCTGAAACAGTACAAGATAAATATATAATGTCTTGCTACTCTTCTGTACTTACTAAAGCTCAGTCCTTGCAGCACCTGAATTAGGTAGCTGAAAACTCCCCAAGTACATCTTTCTGAAGAACTCCAATCACTGCATAAACTGCAGAACAGGCATACTCTAAATGGAGTTTTTCCAAGTGGAGTCCTTAACATTGTCTTTTGTGAATCATGCCTAACGCATTCTGGGCTCTTTTGGAATACAAACAATAATCAGATGCCCATAATTCATTAAGTCTTGACTTAGTTTCACAAATGCAGTTACTATAACAATGCATACAGTCTTAATCCTTTTGCAACCAAACCACCCATCTTTGTGACAACTGAGTAGCACAGTACCCTCAGAAAGAAGCCACAACAGCTCACGAAGTGCATAAAAATTGCCAGCTGACATTTATTACAGATAGCATAGAAAATATCCTCACAGTTCTTTATATCATTAATGTGTATATGGATGCTCACCCACTCAATATAGTCCTGAGAGAGCAAGTAAGGTAAAATTAATTCACTGTTATGGAGTGAGAGTAGTTCTTAGATTCCTCAAGATGCTTTATTAGATTGAGATAACCAACATGAGTTTAGTCCAGCAGGCTGAGCAGTGTGGTACTGACCATAGGAAGGCATTGATCATAGCGAGGAAATTAGATGTAGAGTTGGAAGCTAAAAGAGTACTTGTTTAAGCCTAGGTTGTAAAGTAGTGTTAATGGTGAATATTGCATGGAGTGTTGACATGGAAATGAAATATTCTCAGGACATGTAGTGCTGGAGTGAAGGCTGAGAGCAGGGAAAGAAGGTTGGTAGCTCCTAAGTTGAAGGAAGATGAAAGCAAAGGAAAGGGGCTGCTACACAAGACCCTCTCATGAGGGGAAGATGACTGTTAATGAGGCAGAAAATATATAGGAGAAGGTTTCATAAATGCAATTAAAAGAAAAAAAGGACTCTGACACTAGCATAACCAGTTCAGAAATGAGGGAAATGCACAGTATCAGTTGTACCTTAAAGAGCACGTAGGTCTCAAACCAAACTAGGGAGGTGTAAAAGAAGTTTGCAATGCAAATTCTGTATTGTAACTAAAAATTTCTCTTTGAAATCAGAAAGAAATGTGATGCTTTTTATTCCCCAGTGATTTCAGCAGTTCAATGAAACTTTCTGTTCCTCATAAATTCTTCAAAAGTGTAGCCCTTCTACTAATCAGAACCCTGGCTATTCCAGTTCTCCTCCAAAGATGTCCTTCTTATTACAGGAAGGTTGGTACAAGCCTGTCCAAAGATTCTCTTGAAACACATGCTCCCACACAAACCATGAACCAAAATTAAAATGTGAATAAAGGGGTGTTTCATTTCAGGCCCTAAATGCAGCCTTTTCTGTGTTTATTCATATAAGCTGTCTCCTCAGGCACCTTTCCACTGCTCCATACTAAAGGATATTAGAAAACACACATAGTTCCCTGAGTTGTCCTCTGCTAACTCGGATTCACAGATGGGAGCAGGAGAATAAAGGAAGTGGCATGCTGCTTGAGCAGCTGATAAGGGAGAAGAAAGGCTACATGGAGTGTGCACTGATCCTTAGCCTATTCCCTTTTGAGGCATTTAATTAGTTGAAATTTCAGCAGGGACAGACTTCAGCTCTTTCACAAAAACAGTATAAAATTTCAGGTGTGATAATATACATTGAGAAAATTTTAAGAAAATACAGAATTCTGGCATAGAAAAAAAGTAAAAGCCGAACCAGGCATGTGGTGGAACAGGTATGGAACTGAAATCTGACTTGCTTCACTTTGCATCTCTTCCTTTCACCCAGGCACCCCCCCCCCCCACCCCCCCCCGTTTTGTGGGCTGGATATTTATTTCTTGAATATGTAATGGTGCTTGGAATAACATCGTATATATGTGGTAAGGTCATAAATGATGAGCCTAGGCTGCTGAAACAAGGGCCAGAGAGAACTTTACCACTGACTTCAGAAGGACTACCACTGGGCTTTCTTAGCTATTGCTTTTCTTGAATGAAACCTCCCTGTTAATACGCTTGCTGGTATGGTGTAGACAAGCTCTGAGATGGCCATTTGTTTCAGCAGAATGTGTTATTAGAATCCCCTCCTCGCATTGTTTTGCCTTTCAGCTTTTACATTAGTTATTCATTTTGAACTCCAGTTTGCCGTTTTACAGACCTCAGCTAAGGCTCTTGATTGAAGACAGAGACTCAGTTTGCTGCCTGCTGATGCATGGAGCAAACAAGAACTGCACCCAGAGAGTCAGAGTCCAGACTGTACTGGGGCACCACTGTGTTCTCTCCTGCCTGCTTTGCCTTTCTTTGGTTAATTCTTGCAATGATATTTTGAGATGGGCCCTAAAATAATAGTTTGAATACTATAAAACTATGGAGTTTTCAAAGCCTGGCTCTTCATGCAATTTGCTTCTTCCCCATGGCAAGCATTTTTACTGAATCAATTCCTCAAGCAAACATTGTATTGACCCCACTGGGAGTCATCTTATTATAAAAACCTGCAAAATCTGCCCAGTGTGTTTTGCAATGCGACATATGTAGATGTTTCCAATAAACATCCATTTCATATTGTCCTTTTTTTTTTTTTTTTCTCTTACTTACATGAAATTTGTAGCTATAAGTAAAGTATGAGGCACATGCATGAGTTCAGTGCTGGCATGGGGCTGTTTTGATAAACCTCACAGTGCAGGAATTCAGCCAGGATGAAGTTTTGCTGACTAAGCCGTTACAATAAACCCTACCAATCTTTGTTCTCTTTGCCAGACATCTACCCATGTTGAAAAAAATCCAGCCTGCATAAATACCATAGAATACTGAAATTGAATCAGAACTATTTCCATGTCCCTGTCTGTATTTCCATGAATGCTAAGTTGCCAATTTCAGAGAAGACAAGTTGTAATAACATTTAGAAAAAACCCCAGCTCTTGGGATTTCCAGGTCTGATAGCTCTGTCAAACAGATGCTGCCAGTTCATATCATTGACTTATTCTTTTGGTCTCTGGCAGCTTCTGGCAGATTTTGGACCTTCATGTAGTTCAGAAGTGATATGAGGGATGTGGGAAGACATGGGAAGAGGCACTTGCTTTTTATGGAAATAAAGAGATTCTTTTATTTGCTATCTAATCCTACTCAGGATCTCAGCAGTATGTAACTTAATCAATTCATGGAATAAATGCAATGCAAAATGCAACCTTTCATTCTTTCCAGAAGTTATCGCATTGCTGCCACCCCATGTGTACCGTTTAGACTTCTGAAAATGTCCTTTGTGCCATGCTGCATACGCTTGTGGCTCCCTACAAATAATTAGTGGTAGAGCAAGGTAATTAGAGCAGGATTTCATAAGCAAAGGTCTTAACCTCTACTGAAGAGACAGCTATCTAAGCTGAATGATGAAGGTTATTTAATGATTCTCCCAATAAGAAAGATTGACAGTGTTCAGTGCCTTTCTTTTGGATATGATTTTTCCTATCCGATTTGTTTGCTTTGTGTTCATTTATGGCTTCCACAGTCAGTTGGAACTGAGTCTGTTGAGCTATATTTTCAAGGAACTAGAATGCAAGCAGTGTTGAAAATTTGGTTTGTGCTGTTTCTGGTTTTTTTCTGAACACTTGCTTTTGTTGTCTGTTTGAGTTTGTTTAGTTTTACTTTGTATTGCCTTTCCCTCTGCAGTCACACCTGCCCTCATGGCTTCCAGCAGCCTTCAAGCAAGACATTTCAGAAGAAGATCGAGAGAAGCCAGGATGCTTTGATACTTCTTTCCTTGCCCTGACTCTTCCGTACCCGTGTTCCATCTGGCACAGGAGCCCGGACTGTGGGAAGTTGGCTGCCAACTGTTGAGAGAAGTTCTGGGGATGCCCTAAGCTGGTGCAATACAAAGAAGTTTTTTGAAGTCTTGATTTCACTTCCTTTTAAGTGTGTGTATAAACCCAGGTCAGACTGGAATTGATCTACAGTAGAACTGACTGAAAAACAAACAAACTGAAAAAGACAACTATTTTATTTATTTCGATATTTAAGAAAGAAGTGCTGAAGTTGCACAGTATTTTTGTTTGAAATACATTTTACTTCAAATTTTAAATGCAATTTTGTGAAGACATGAAATTTTAAAAAGCACTTACTGTAAAATAAAGACTGAATATTTACTTTAAGGAAAAAACTTTTTTTAAATAATGAAAATAAAGGTCAACTCTGCTCTCTCTCTTACTTTAAAGAAGCCATTCATACATGTGCTGGGTATCTTTGTTTTTTGAAAATTGGATGTGGTAAGTGAAGATTGTTCTGGTTTATTTTCTCCTCAATAATATTATCCTGTTAGATGCTTAAAACTTACTTTGCTGTACTGTGTTAGGCACAAATCTGAACAAAAACTGTTGAAGTATTGAAGACCAGGCTCAGTGGTTGAAGTTTTTTGTTACCAGATTTTGTGTCCATTTCAAAGGACTGTCTCCTCCCAGTAGGATTGATGTGTCTCTTCTGCATGGTAAAAGAGGTTTGCTCTTGAGCAACTCTGTGAAATACTTCTGCTGAAAGAGGGGTTTAAAAATCGAAAACAACTCCGTTCATTTTCGTATAATTTTTTGCTTTGGTAATTCCACAGCTGATTGTGAGTTGGTTGTAAGGGAAGTATCTAAATATTAAGTGCTCTTGGCATGGATCTTCCTGTCAAGGATAATATCATGTGTAGAAGACTTGTGTACTTCAGCCCTTTCTGAAGTAGTAGTGGACTTTGAAAAGTATACAGGTGCAACCACATGTCTGCAATAAGCAACAGGGGTTACTGTGCAGGAGAAAAATACAAGTTCCCACAGCTGCAATCCTAAGTTGTCCTGTGAGGCAGCGGGGATGGATGGTCACATCCCAAATTCTAAGTCGTTAGACATTTTCTCGGTGAAAAAGGTGTTCCCCTTCGTGCAAGCACTGGAGGGTTTTGTTGGCCACCAGATCTGCTCACAGTGGATAGCACAGGTCTGTTCAGTGTCAGGTGTGATGCAGTCTAGTAGGGATGCAGGATAGCCTTGTGTCCTAGGAGAAGAGTATTGGACTTCACTCTGTCTGGCACTCCTGTTACAGAGGAGAAGCAAACTGAGGGCAAACCATAGCAACAATTATTGGGATTGACCCTCAGGGTATAGGCAGAGAAAAAGTAGTTTTGTTAATGTGGCTTATGTTGGCTTTCAGAATGAAAAAAATATGTCTACAAAAATGCATGCTGACGAGGTGAAGCTGACAGAAAACCTGATACTGCATTCTGCTTCCTGCACACCTAGAACTCAAGCTCACCTCATTGAGAGGTTTCCATGTGTCAGTAGCAGCAGATTTTTCACTCTTCTACCTTTCCCTTCTTCCACTTCTTCCCAGATTAAAACATAAAGTCAAAAATAACCGTGTAAAGTAGTCCTGCTCCAACTAAATTAAATGACAATTTGTGTCCTAATTGGGCTCTTTAGCAGGATGGGTTTGCTTTGCTTATGTTTTTGGTTTCTAAACTTGCAGTGGGGAACTGCCTCTAGAGAAAAAAAAAGAAATAAATTTTCATTTCATCAAAATATAAGGCGCACAACTGTAATGAAGATTTGAAAATTGTAGGGTCTGTGTTCAGTTTGTGTAATATTCTTTCTAAATAAAAGTTCTGCTTCCAGCGTCCCTACTGTATACTCCTCTGTAAATATTATTTTCCCAAAGCAATTCCACAAAGTCTTTTTTAGTACAAATAATTTTCTTTTAAAAAGACATTGTTGAGTAACATACATGTACATTTACTTTTCTAAGCTCTCCATTGTTTATAATACTCTCTTTGAAGCTTAAAATAAAACTTCCTCCTCTATTGATTTTGTTTCCCTTTTCCATTTTGTAAATTATGACTTTTGTCCCTGGATTTTGTTTTGTATTTTCTAACAAACCATGACATTAACCAAGAATTATCTTAAGTTTTCTTTTCTGCTTTCTCTTCTCCATTCATTGGACTGCAGAAAATGGTCCTGTTGCTTGCTATAGTGAAGGTAGTCAGGAAATAAAAAAGTGCTTCTGTATAGGACTCATTATGAGTGTTTTCTATCATTTGGTGATAATAGAGGATCTTCCTAAATGTGTCTGTATTTTAATAGCCTTCTTCATGAGACTAGTAGAGTTGCATTAAGGTAGTTTGGAGTCAAAGGTGGAGTTTACGTTATGTGATAGCTGTTTGCATAGATTTTAGTGACATTGCCTTAAGGAGTTCTGCCCCTACCTCTTCTATTTCCAATCCAGTCACTGGAGTAACAAGGAAACTGTGGTTCCTTTTGCATTTCACAGTGCTGGCATGAACCTTCCCTTTCCCTTTACATGTATTAGATTAATGATATGGCTGTATAGAATGAAAAGAAAAAGAGGAAATACTGTTTCAGATTGGATGCTATCTTTTTAGGAAATTCTGTGTGTGACCTCTTCCCTAATATGCCTTCCTGTTATTTTTTATAAAGCTCTATCACACAGATGGACTCCTACCTGCCTGATTCTTAACATCTGTGTGTGACAGACTGTGTGTCTTTGTGGCAGATAATTAGCTATTCTTGGTCTTATTTTATAGCCTTTCCATATAAATTTTTATTTTTCACAGGTGTAATTTCAATTTCCATTAGTGTTTTGTTTTTTCACTCTTTCTTCAATCAATACAACTTGGAAACTTCACTGCTTGCCTTCAGACCTTATCTTTACCTGTGCAAGGCCTTTGGCCAATTCATTGCAGGAAGGAGGAAACAAAGAGGCAGTTTCAGCTACCTTTCCTGTCTTCAGTCACTGTGGCTCTTTGCAACCTGTTTGGAATCTGATAGAACAGCTCATGGGCTCCTTAGTGGATTGTCCTCAGCTGTTCTGTGGCTAAAAATGGTCTTTCCTTCCTTTTCACTTGTGCACTGGGGACCAGAGGCAGCTGAAAAGGTGGGGCAGGTGCCAACTATCTCTGAGCCGTGCTGAGAAGGCAGCTCTGAGAGCCTCCTTAGAGTGCACACTGAGTCATAGCATTGCTGCTTTTACAGCCCCTCCTAGAAACTTCCATTTTCCTTTTGTGGTTTGAACTCAGATATTCCTACAACGATCTGAGCTGCAGGCTTAGAGAACTACTTTTTCATAAGGATTTTGAGGGGCCAGGTAATTTTTTCCTACCTGAAAGCAGAGAAAGGAGGGGAGGGTATGTGATGGCTTCTGGTCAGCGCTGCTGTTTCTGTTGTTCTCTAAGCTCCTCTTGAGCTTTCTGCTGTGCTGGAGAGGACAGAGAGACCTAGACAGAGGTTGGACTGACATTTTCATTGTCCTCAGTGTGATGGATGCAGAGTGCAGAACGAGACATTTCTGCTAAGGTAGCCAGGAGTGAACGTCTATGTTGAAACTGGCCTTTATGGATGTCTGTCAACACCTTGTTTAGATGAATGGGATCCTTCCTACCACAGCAGAGCTGTTGTTACAGGCTGTCAGACTCCAAGGAATGTCTCTACACAAGTCTTATTACTTTGAACATTTTTGTGTCTTTTTTTTTTCCCAATTTTTTTTAAGCTATGGGCCTGGAATTAGAAATGTTAAGGAAAAATTTTAGTTTTGCAGAAATTATCTGAATTCATTATCAGATAAGCCCCTGAACAGATTTATGCTGACATAAATAGATCTTATTTTCCTGTTTGGAGAATGGCTCTTGCCAATGAGAGTGAGAGATGGCAGCACGAGGGGCTAAAAATGTCTTTCAGCACTGCAGCAGTTAGTGGGTGCCCCCAAAACTGTGCTTCCCTGGGCTGGGACTGAGATGAAGGCTGGCAAGGCTGAGGGCTGGAATCCTGATTTCTCTGGGTGGAGTGAAAAGAGCTTCAGCTAATTTGCTTTGGCCTGAACTAGAACATTGCACTGGTTTAAGATTTATTCCAAATTTTTGCCTGCAATCAGAAAAAAAAAAAATCTGATTTAATTTGCATCTTGGATCTGTGAGCCCTACTTGTATTTAATTCCTTCAGCCTATAGATGATAAAAAAAACCCCGTAACACTTTCTCTCTAAACCCGAGCTTTTAATTCTCATTAGCAAAGACATAGATTTCTCTGCACCCCATCCCATGCCTGGTGTTGAAGATGGATGAGTAAGACCTCAGCTACATAAGGCATGCATAGCAGAGCACATAAGCAATGACTACTGCCCTTAGCTTTGGCTGGGTGTGTCCAAATTGTGGCTTGATGTTTTTAAGATCTCCATTATCCCTTGGATATTACTGTATAAAGATTGTATTTCGTTTGCTGCACTAAAGCTGGACATTTGCCACAGTTAAGACCTAACTTTGATTTTAATGACATAATATGAGAGCCATCCATCTGTGGCATCTCACCAGTATATTTTTGAAGACCTAACTACATTTTCTGCTGTTTCAAAAAATGCTGTTGCAGTGTATGTTAGAAACTTCGACAATCTCATCTGTTATTTCATGATGTTTTGTCTTTGCAGCCTGTAATTCTTCATGGTGCCGTGGTGGGTGAACCATGGTGGGAGAAGGATGGCATTTACCTTCATGAAAGCACAGATTTCTGGAGCACGGTGTTGTGGCTAATATTGCCATCCATAATTAGAAACAGGTTTGCTTAATGTTGCCTAAGACAGCTGTGGTAACTTTGAATGACCTACAAGCCAACAATGGCACTGCTAAGGAAAAGGCAACATGCTTTGAACACTGAAGCTAGGCAGTGGGCTGAAGTTCTTGGAACTTCTGCTGCCTGCCTGAGAGAGCTTGCAGAGGGGTACTTCTTTTTTGGCAATTCAGCTGATGGATGGTACCTCTTGAGTAGGAACAGACACAGCCTTCCTTCAATGTCTTAACACTGAGTATTTGGGTTTTTTCGAGTGGGGTTTAATTTCTCAGCGCTGCTCATCTTCCATAACCAATTCTCAGTAAAGCCTAGTTTGTATCTAGGTTTGCATAGGTGTTAAGAGTAATTTTTTTACTTGGACTGATGCCTCTTCTCATTACATTTCTACAGTCTTTGCTGTTAAGTGTCCTCATGTCAGTGACTTCGTTGTGGACTGCAAGAAGTGAAAAGACCAAATCTTTTCAATACAGCCTCCTTTTTTGAAACAGAGTAGAGATTTTAAATAATGCTGGAGATGGTTTTGTCAAGCATTGCTGCAGACTTAGCTTGCTATTTTGTATTTCTTTGCCAACAGCCATTAAATCCTTCTTATGACGATTTCAGGAATCAGTATTGAGGCCAACTCCCCAAGGTGAGAGGAAGTCATTGGATGGGAAATAGTGGAAAGCTGTGCTGTCACTAAAGGGGTACTTTTATTTTAGTGTCAACCAGTGTGACATAGCTTTCAAGTTCATGTAGCACATTGTGCAGTGGAGTTTGCATGGAATGGTTTTAAATCTGTGTTTGAGAAATTAATTTTCCCCTGTTGGTACAAATCATAGTTGCTTCGCATCAGTGCTCCTCTGGGAGTGGCTTAAATATATTAAACAACACTAAAGTCTTCCCAGCCTTTTCCCTAGGCTCAACAACTTGTTTTACAGTACAGTGAATTCTGGGTCAGAAGTCTCATCCATTGCTGGAATATCTTGACTTTGGCTTCTTAAAGAGCAGGTTCCAGGACTTCTCAGATCTTTCTATATTGACTGTGTCTCTGAATGTGTCCATCAGCCTAGGGGCTTAGGATAGTTTTTAACTGTTCACAACCTCTCTCTAGGTTGAATTTGCTGTTGTACTGTTCAAGCATGCAGATGATCCAGAGTTGTGTATTCCTTCATCTAGAGAAAAGGACTTTCCCTGGGTTAGGGGGCTTCATTTCCCTTGTAGCCTCTTCATTAACTAGCTCTCCAACACCCTTTCCTCACTTCCATTAAGGGTGAGATTTTACAAGTACTTAGTGAGCTGGAAGAATGGAGATGAACTTCCTAAGGACATCCACGGCCATTATATTCCTCTGTGACTGTTTACATATTTACAGGTCTGGAATAATGTGAAGAAGAATTAGTCCCCATTAGGCTCAGTGCAGCTATCACTGAGAATTGCCAGACATCTTGTGGGTGGTGGGATCCCACCTAACATTGAACATGGCAGATGGTGAACACTCTCAACAGCTGTTAAAAGTGAGAGGACTTGGAGTACCCAGGTCAGACCAACCTGTAGGAGAGGATTTCCCAACTTCCTGGCCATTAACAGAACCACTGAGCAACAGTTCTGCTGGCCAATGGAGCAGCCAGCTAAGAGCAGGGTCAGAAGAGTCACAAATTGTTGTAGTACTGTGGAAGGTAATTTTCTAGAATTAAATACAATAATATTCTACTTCTGTACAGGCTTTGTTAAATGATTCCTTTGGTGCTGAAAAATAGCAAGACTGTTTAATGAATGTTTAATGAATGACATTACTGTCCACTGCCATGGAACTAGCTAATTCCTTGTTTTATCTGACATGATATTTAGCTGCTATGAAGTATTGGTTGTGTAGGTTAAAGCAGCACTACTCACTTGTTACAGGTTAAGGAATGGCCAGGACTTTGACTTGACTAATCTGGGATGGAAGGTCTGGTGAGCTCTAAGAAAAGAGATCATGGATTTTAATCAAGTGGTTTTCCACTGAAAAAAAAAAATTAAAATCCTACTGTTTTAATCTCTGGCAGCATTTTGTTGGACATTTACTCAAAAGGGCCATTGAAATAACTGAACTGAAAAATACCATGGTGAGGATAAAAGATTTTGGTTTGATTTGAAATGAAACACAATTTCTCTTTCTCAATGAAATTACCCTTTCCCATTGCCAACTGCGCACAGGCTTGAATGAAACATTCATTTGTGACCATTTTTTCTCTTTCTTAAAAGTTCCCCTGAGTTCACTTGTGAAGCAAGGTACTGCTCCAAAATGAAAGTCCAACTTCTTATTTGTGAGATAGTAGTACAAAATGTCTCAACCTTTCCGAAAATCAGTTTTTTGCCCTGCCACCTCTTAATCCTTTATTCCCTTCCACTTACTTCTAACTGAAACTACGTTGTTCAAATTCACTCCTTCACTCAGATGTTTAGATCACCTTGAAACTGCATTTTTTAGAGAGTAAACAAAGACATTTCACTCCTTCCTACCACTCTCATACTGATGCTCTTTGGCATGCGGTTATAGCTCTTACTTCCCTCTAGATATTGATGTAGCTGGGAGTTTGGTGGGGAAGTGAAAACTGGCTCTTTTGTTGATGAAATCTCTATTGACACAAGCAGGGGCTTTAACTGACAGAGAAGGGAAAAAAAATCAGTGTTTTCCAGCTTCTGGCACTGCATAACAAACAATGGAGAGTGTGCATGGGGATCACTGCCCTGTTTGGCAGCTGAAAGGGTTTCTTTAACTCAACAAGGGACCAAAGTAACTTGCTTGAAGTTGGTCTTGTGTTGAGTGAGGCAGCTCTGCTTGTCCGAATATACAGTCACATTAACAACAGTGCAAATTATGCTTCTGTGAGAAAGACAGATCTCTTGCATTTTCATCATGTTCACATAGATTATCAGTCTTTTGCCAATCATGTGCTGAGTATCTTTACGTAGATGGTATGTGGTTACCCCATGTAAGAACAATGAGGTCACTGTCTATGCAATGGCATGGTGTCTTCTGCATAGTTTAGTTTCTTTAATATTAAAATGATGACATATTAATAATTTCTCTGGAGTTTGCCATTTGATTTGAAATTTCTGGAACTGTGCTGGCAGGGAATTACTCTAGAGTCATTCCTTAATCTTTCTAGAAAGTTAGTCCAGAGATTAGTAATACTCTCTCCTTTTCCCATTTCCTTTCCCCAAATTAATCAGCTTACCCTGTTTCCAAGTGACAGTTGTGTTTGTGAGATGTCTGTTCTGTGACTCACGGGTGAAATCACCTCTGAAGTTCTGCCCATGGTCCTTGATGCTTGAGGAGGACCACAGTGGTGCAGTGGGGTTTTCTGGATGCTCTCTGAACTGACTGGGTGAACATGGCCTGTTTTCAGTCGTGTCCATGTCATGACACATCACCTTCATCGCGCTCTCCCACATAATCCCAGCAGAGAAGCCCCTATCGGAGTGCTCTGGGGAAATGATGTGTCCCATCCACTGCTGCCACCGGCTCATGTTAGACACCCTTTGTCAGGTCAGTGTGAAAACACTGGAGTATTTTCAAATGCTGCCTTGATCTCATGGGCAGCGCTGGGCATCTCTGCAGGCGTGCTGCCATCTGTGGCTGTGTTAGTGGGGCACTTTAACACCAGAGGTACTGGGGAAGGACCAGGTATTTGGGCAGTAAACGTGGGTTCAAGCAGGTAGCAGAGTCCTTGTTCATGTTAAAGGGAAGGGAGGAGGGGCAGCGCTGATGTCTTGTTTTATGGGAGGGTTTAACAAAGGCAGTGTGCTCGAGGAAGGCTATTCAGGCTGCCATTTCCCTAGCATTTTAAATACCACCCTACTCCTCTCATTATAGCTGGGGATTTTGGCTGTCCCAGGGGGGAGGAGATGTTCTAAATGGGCTGCCAGGGAGGTGGATTTAATGCACTAGGAAGAGCTGGCTTCACCAAGTTAAAAAGCAAAACAAACCCCAACCCTCCATTCCTATTTTTAGTGTTTATGACCAAGTATTTTTGCTTGGTTGCTCATTTTGAAAGGGTTTAGTGAGCCTGCCAGTTGATTGAAAGCTCTGTGGTGTGTGAGCTGGCCTGGCTGGGGAGCCTGCAGTGCATAGCGACGAGGTCGGAGCTGTGCCGGAGGTTTTTTTCCACTGCAGTTTGTTGAAGGGTAACGAAAATATCCCCGGGGCAAAGGGGACGTTGGCTTTCCAGGTTGTGGTGATTCATTTTGCCTGGATAAGCAGTCTTTCTCCCACTCCTGCGTTTTCATCTCCATCTACCTCACCCCTACTTCACTGTGCAACCAAACGCAAAGCCAGCCCCTCTCCACGCGGGGGTTTTGCTGGGGGTCTCTGGCAGCAACCCCAGTGAGCTGCACTGCCTGGGCAGCATTAGCATTCAGTGCCTGTCCTCCTGGCCAGTTCATGTTCTATAAATGGGTTTATTCTCGTTATTAGGAGCTATGTCCCCGGCATATGGAGTCCGTGCGGTGCCTGCAGGCAGGTTTCCTTCCTGTTGGTGTTGGTAAGCAGCCCAAGTGCCTCCTGGCAATTAGTAGATCGTTACCCATAATGCAGCACGCAGCGATGCAGCCTGGTGGTTTTTTCTGGAGGTCACTCTGACCTAATTCACCCCCAGGAATTGTACAGAGCTGGCATGACTTACCAGTGCATTAACAAGCTGATGCTTCTGTACAAGGTTATTTGAGTACTTCCACATTATTTTTCTTAGGCAAGAAATAGCCATTTTGTCTAGCAGCCAACAGTGGTTAATAGGGGCCAGTTTGGAAGAAGAGGGAGCCAAGTACTGTCTAGTTTTGAGATTAGACATTGGGGCATGTGGCATCTCCCTTGGCTCTAAGGCTGGGTGCTGTTTCTGATCCCCCGGGTTGCAAATGCACAGGGCTCAGTTTGCTGCCTCAGTTCTGCATTATCACAGCATCTTTGCAGAGAAAAGAGCCGTGTGCGTCAGGTGTGCCTGAGTCCCCACTGCTCAGCTGCAGAGGGGAAGACAGAGGGACAGGCCTCTGCCCCAGGTCTGTCCTAGCCCAAACCCCTGGCAGATATGAAATAGAGGTGCAGATTTCAGCCTGTCCCAGGCAGTTTTGGAAGGGCAGGTGTGCCTGGCCAGAGCGGGACACCCACATATCAGCAGAAACCCTGGCAGGTCTCATCCTCCCTCTGGCAAACCTGAACAGTGAGCAGAGGGCCTGGCTGCACCATCACCAGCCCAAATCTGGGTGTTCTCCCACGGCAGTGATTTGTGTGTGCCAAAGTTAATTGTCGGTAGTTTTTAAAGACTTTTAAAATCTGTAATTTATTTGTTTTCATTTCTCCCTCCTAAGATACATATGGCTGGATTGTGCATGCTGAGGAAGGGGTGTGCTCAGGGAGAGGCACACACAGACCTATTGCAGTCAAACTGTTTTAAAACCTTTCTCAAGTAGTTTTCCTGTAAGATGTGGGGCATCTGCTACCACAGGGATGGGGGTGTGGGGAGTGATTTGTTTGACAAACCATTAAGAAACCCAGAATAACTCACTCCTGGCTTGTCCCTTTCATGCTCCAGAGGTCAACCCTGAATCCCACCCAGTTCCTCCTGCCACCCTGTGCCAGACAGAGTTACACTGCCTTGTCCACAGCTGATCTCCCTGGGTGCATTTTGTTTGTGCATATGAGTGGCCTGAGCCAGACTTTGCTCTTTGTATACCCTCTGTAACCCAAGCTCCTTATCCAAGCTGATGCTCTTGCTGCTTAAAAAGGTTTCAGAGGAAATTATGCAGCATTGTAGAGTCAAAGATGGGAGTGAGTAGAGCTGGTAGGTGGACTTTCCTCAGGCAATGAAATTTTCTAGAGAGTTCCTGGAGATGAGAGATGCTTTGGCAGGAGCCTACCCCTTTGCTCCGCGTGCCTTTGGTGTTTGCATGACTAAAGAAACAGCAGGGCAGTGCAGGAGAGTGAGCTGCAAGTGCCACCTGCCACACACCACCATTTTATAACTTCCTCAAGAACCCTGGCATTAGTTGCTTTCAAATACAGGTCTGTCCTGCTTTCAGTTCCCATTGACTCCAATTACACCTGCCAAACTGCAGCTGGGACTGAACCACTACCTTTTGCACAGGGGTTTTATTTGTCCCTTGGGTGAACAATTAAAGTGGTCTCTCTTGTACCAGTGCCAGATATTTGAGCAATTGCTTGTAATTTATATAACTTCTTCTACTGGAACTGGCAGTACTGAGAAGCAAACCCCCACCTCCGGAGTGCAGCTGGCCATCAGTCCTGGTGCTAATGCAGCAGAGCGCCCCTGCTCTTTTTGTGGGCTCAGTTTAAGCTCTGTCCATGCTGGCCAGAACAACTACAGGGCCAGAAAATGAAATAATAGGAACTATAAGCTCTTCTACAGCTGAGTGATTTCAGAGATCCATCAATTATTAAAGGCATTAATTCTTCCACAATTACTGGCACATTGTGGCATATTAGAACAGAGGAGAGTTGGTCTCTGACCAAATCAGACTGACCAGACTATTCAGTGGAACCACTGAGTCCTTTTGGACTCACTTCTTTAGCAGAGTTGGCACTGCTGGAACACACTGGGAGAAACAGCTAGGTTTTCTCACTTCAGTCAGGACACGGAAATTCACAATGGGGATATTTCCTCTCCTCTCCAGTCTGATAATAACAAACCCCAATGTGGTGCCTATGAGTGAGACTTTGTTTGTTTTTATGTTTTTCTTAAGAAGCTGGATTCAGCAGAGCCCTGTGCTGAAGGGGGGGAGACAAGAGCTCTTCATCTGCAGCCTCCAACATCTACCCCTGTCCTGGCTGCCAGGAAAGCTGTTACATTTGTCTATAATGAAATACTCCCGCTTCTCCATATCACAGAGATAGTGTGGCAGGTGGTGCCTTGGATCCTCACCCCACGAACGCTTTTGAAGGCTTCTGTTCATGAGCACCTCCATTTGAACAGGCAGGAATATGTCTCTACACTGTAACACCTTCACATGGCAAGATGGGAAGGGCCAGGAAAATGCCAAGAGCTCCCCAACCTCATCCCTTAGAAATGTTTGGTCTTTTTCTGGGAGTTGCAGTTTCTTGAGCCCTGGCATTCTGGCAGAGCCAAGCCCTTCAGTGTGCTTGAGTAGTTTGAGTTTTTAAGGGCCCTTTCTAATCTGTCTGTTGTTGACACCACATACCTGTAAGCATCCCTTCTTAGACAGACAAATGAGGGGTACATTTTTAAATCATAACCACAAAATCATGTCACTTACGAGAATTACAAGTTTCCCTTCTTTTGCACAGATAATGGTAATAATTCTGTCTAATGATGGCAGTGGCCACAACAATCCTTATTCAGTCTTTGCAGGAGGAAATTATGCATTTTCTTTGTATGTAAAACTTCCATTATTTGGATGGGGCTCCTGTGATATAGGTCATTATATCTGTAATATGTATTTATAATTGTCTGAAGACCTGAAAGTTTATGGAATAAATTCTGATGGAATATAGCCAGGAGACCTGTGAGTTTTCATCATGCTATTGATTAAAAAGCCCACCACTACACTATGAAGATAATGGAAAGAATTGGAAACTGGATAAAAATTCCTTTTACTTTGTATAAATAATTTCACATTTGTTTTAAAAAAAGAGTATTTGCTTATTTTTTTTTCCCCTCACCATAATCTCTGCCTTTGTTTGAAAAAGGTTATTGATTGGATTGTTAACTTAAATAGTCTGTGGCGGGTGTGACAGAGCACATGGCTGCAATTAATCTTGCAATGCAGAATCCATTATTGAAAAAGCACTAATGAGCCATTCTAAGGCCTTCACTGGTCACAGAGCTCCTGGAAGCAGCAGATTGCTCCTGCCCTTTAATGTCAGTTTTGGTCTTTAGTGTTATACAGCCAGTGTAAGCAGAAGAGATTTTTAGAATTTTTTTTAGGGTATTTATGTTAAAATTATCTTTCCCATCAGCCTGCAATTGTACCAGGTGCAGGATACAAGAAATGGTCTCTGAATGTGCTCACCTCCCCATTCCTCTGACCAGATGTCTGGTGGACATAGTGTACAATTAAAGCCAGTGGCATGTGAAACACTGATGTCACTATAAAATATGGTCTCAGTCTCAGAGTTCAGATCCAGAGGAGAGTTTTGACAAAGATGAGGGAGCTTTCAAACCTGATCTACACTTTAAAATATTGTTTTAAGACAAAGGGATGAGCTGTTGAAAACCTCACTGCGAGTTTTATTGTCTCTGTCTGTTGTTTATAGCTATTGCAGCATAGCAAAAGTTTAGGTAGAGAATAGTTATGGTAGATTAGAAACCGTCAGTGTTAACATATTGCCTTCTCCTTCAACAGAACTGCTCCCAGGGTGTATTTTAGAGGTCTGTCTATTGACTTCAGTGACACCATAAATATGTGCTACTTCCTCCCCCTATTAGATCTGCAGAGCTGATACAGACTTGTGAGAGTGATCCAGGGTTTCCCAGGGTGGAGCCTGAATTATTAACTGAGTTTCAGCTGCAGACTCTGCTGCACACCTTAGCCACAGCAAATGCAGTTCCTCACACAATTAGGTGAAATAAGACTGTTTCTCCATCTTAAAAACATAGCAAGAAGACTTTCAGCTCTCTGGCTTATGTGCTACCACAGTGTCCATAACTTGAATCACATTTTGGACTGCTCTGTGTGTAAAAGAAAACTGTGGCCTGAACTAGCCGTGTTTGGGGGTTTTTTTAGGAAAAAAAGAAGGGAATTTGAATCTACCTGTAGTAGCTTGCCACATGCAGCTACAGGGCTTTGTGTTCAGGTATTCTGACACAGAAGAAATGCAAAGAAGTTCCGTGATATGGAGCAGGGATGGTGTTCACTAACACTGCCTCAGGAAGTCTTGCATGTGTGACTCTTCCCATAGCACGTAAAACACTGGGTTTTGAACAAAAGTAGCAGGAAAAGAAAGAGATTGTGAAGAAGGAGAAAGCAGGGAGGGAAGGAAAAAGAATTTTGTTATTTTGAGTATCTAGTGGCATGTTTGCCATACACTACAGTGCCTCATCATGCTGATAGCATAAGTAAAAATAGTCTTTCCAATGATATTAAGTTAGGGTCATGGTACCACAAGGAATGTTGCTTAATGTGAAAGAGCATCTGACTTGGAGGCTGAAGAAAGACATTCTTTTTGCCTTACACACGGCATAAGCCCTGGGCTAACAGAGAGCAACCTGCAGCTATGCAGACTCTACTCTTGTTGTCACAGTACTTGGAGAGAGAGCCTAATGGAGTGAGTAAATTGGTATGTTTTGGCAAAATATTTCTGCATTGCTACTTAAAAGAAACCACTGTGGCCCTCACTCTACTACTAATTTTTCTAAGGAATCCTCAGCCCACAAGAGACCATTTATTTTAGGCTTGTGGTAGGTGTGGTTCTTAAGAAGTGCTCTGCAATATAGGATGTATCACTTCAATGATGAGGCACCATTGATGTGAGATGCAGCACAGGAGACCTGCAGAGGTGTTTTTGAGGCAAATGAGGGAAAACCAGTCAAGACTGATAACTAGAAGAGAGCAGAAACGGCTGTGAAGGGACAGAGATAAAGTAGTGAACAGGACCTGACCCTCGTGTTGTGTTAGAAAGGGAGGGTCTTCAGCTGGAGTCTCTGCAATGAGCAATGTGTGTACACAGGCAAGTGAGCACGTGAAGATGTGCATGCATTTAGCTGGGATTTATTTCTGTAAGTTTGATTCCATTCTTTCTGTTTCTTTTCAAATGTGACTGAAGCTATTTAACTCTCTGATTAATTCACCTCCCTTTATGAGTTGTTTTCTGTGATCTATTCCAACACTGTACAACATTTTTGGAAGCAACTCTCTGCTGTTGGGATGAATTCCTCCTTGATGTGTAGTGTGGCACATTTTTTCCATTTACTAGTGTTGGAATAAGGTTTGCATTCACTGTAAATCAGATCTGGAGGAACATTTCAGTGGCATGTCAGGTTCTGCTAGTTTGGTAGCATCAGAAAGTATATGTGGTCCTCTCAGCAAGAAAAGGTATTTTGTCACATCTCCTTCTGCACAGTTGCAGTTTCAAGGTACCCAGAACTTTAGTTGGTCCACTGTAAATCTCAGTAAAATCTGTCGCTTGTTTTGTGCTGACATTTCAAGGGCTCCAAAACCCAGTGATCTTCTTAGCCCATCTGAGCTCATCAGTATTGTCAAGGTGTTTCTTTATTCAAAAGCTTAAGAGTGATCTGAGCAATTTCATTGATCCCTCCTCCTCTAAATATCTCCTTTTTTTTCTATTCAATTTTAAAAATAATTATGCATGCACATTTCTTTGCTGGACAGGCTTAGTTGTTGTATCACAACTATGCAAATATAACTGGAGAACAAAAATTCTTATCACAGCATTTGGTGGTATCATGGACACATACAGGAAATATATTCCCCACAGCATTATTTCCTTATCCAGCAATTCTCAGCAACTGTTTGCTTCACTAGCTGGAAAATACTTTTTTGACTTTCTTGAAAAAGAAACTTTTTGTAGGGTAGTGACAGGTGATGTGATGACACAGCAAAATATTGCTGATAGGTCTGCTAATGAAGATGGCACATCTGTGCTCACATCTACCATACACATGCCTTTTTTTCATATTGGAGAAACAGCATTTCTTTCTCCTCTCTTAAAAAGGCACTTAGGCTGGTGGAAGTGGAAAAGATTTTTTCCAATCCATTGGTTGTAGTCTAATAACGGCAGGTGGGGTAGAGGTGAAAAACCCCATGTAACTTACGGTGCCAGTTTCTAGAAGCAGCAGGCGGCAGTGCTAGATGTGCATACCTGTGTTCCTAGTTTTTCTGCAGATGAGCAGTTGACTCTCCCTGCCCTGACTGTGCACAGTGTTAATGCTTACGTGTGTCAGAGAGGGATTCCAATAATGGGGCTTTCCAAGAATGCAGGCAGGAGCTTATTGCAGGTGACTTAGGCAGTGTCTCAGCCAGGTAGGGGTGGTTTGGGAGTACAGTACTTTATTTCAGCGGTATATTTGTCTTGTTTTGTTTTGCAGAAGGAACACTGATCCTACCTTTGGTTTGTTTGTTTGTTTGTATTTTCCCCTCCAGAAAGCCCATTGCTGACCCTGCTACTGTGATACCGCTGTTTTGCAAAGCTGAAGTCGACACACATGTAGGGGCGGGGGTTGTAACTCTGGCAATTTGTCCTTCCCGATTAGATGTGACTGTTCTGCTAGCTTTCCCTTCTTTATTCCTTTCATTTAGTTCATTGTGGGAGTTGGCTTGGGTTTTTTTTCCTTTCAGTTTCTTGTTTTGATCCTGGAAGGTTAGCTGTGCAATTTGGTTTCTTCTGTGCCAACCGACTTTAGTGGCAGAGCTCTTAAAAAAATTAAAAGCTATATCCTTCCATCCTGTCTTGCGTCTTCTCTGTACGCTACTGCTTCCATTTAAGCAAAGTTACAGAATTGCTCCACCCATTTGGACACCAGGAAGGGAAGCTGTGAAATGGAGAATAACCTCATTTCCACCAGGTCCTTCGTTCCAGTCGAAACAACGCTAATTGAAACTGTAGTCCAATTTCTATTAAGACAGATGGTCTCTCTCTGAAATTGGGTTTGTTTCTGATTTCATCCTTTTTCTTGTTTTCTTTAAAAAAAAATAAACGCCCACAAAAACCAACTCAAAGCCAAACCATTTTTAAGAGCTCTGAATAAAACTGCTTTGCCAATGGGGAATGGGTGGAGATGACTCTGATTTTCTCTTGTGCCCGGCAGCGAAAGGGTTAATGCCTGCTTTCCTCTTTGGTATCTGTTAGTTGCAGCCCATGTTGTGGTCAGTCCATGTCCATGTGTGTTTTGTTCCCAAATTTAATACCGGTTAATTAACAAGCAATAAGTGAGCCTTAACAATGACCGTTGTTTCCGATCTTCCTCAGGACACCCGACCTGCCTGCAGTTCACCACAAACATGACTGAGGCTGTTAAAACCTATCAGTGGCAATGCATTGAGTGCAAATCCTGCAGCCTTTGTGGGACCTCAGAGAACGATGTGAGTCCATTTACCTTTTCATACAAATTAGCATCACTGCAAGCTGCTGCCGTGCCCACCCTTGAGAAGCATGTGGCAATGGTGTGGGTCGCTGTTTTACTGCTGCTTCCATGCATCTCCAAGGAAGAGCCACCCCTGAGAGCAGAGATGGGCTTCTCCCCAGTGTCCCCATTCAGCCACTGGTCTCTGCTGGAATTACCACAGGTATCATAAAGGGCCACTTAAGATGCTGATACTTGTGGTTTGTGTACTTATTCAATAAAAATTAGCTGGGGGCCATGAATTCTTGTTGCAGAGAGCTGGAAGAGAGTAGTATTTTCAGCATGATAGTCAGAGGTAGATGTGAATACATGATAACCCAAGAGAGGGAAGTATATTCCTTCTGTCCCTGATTTTCTTTACTTTCTTGGCATGATTTTTAAACTTAATTACAAGACTTGGGAAACATGAAACCATTTGAACTGGGATGGCTAGGCCTCACCTAATCACCTACTCCAGTGATTTCCAGAGCCTGCAGCTGAGCAATGTCCTCCCTGTGGGGTTTGCAGGTAAAATCTGATGCTAAGGGTCCTTGGTGGCCCATGAGAACCTTGAAAAATTGACAGTGGCTGGAGAACTTTGGAGGTGATTAGCTAACACTATATTCCCTACAGCAGAATAAATTTGAAGCCTGAGATTTTGTTTTTGCTTTAGCATAAAAAAAAAAAAATCTGAAACTAAAGAGCTGTTCTGCCTTAGGAATCACAGGATACTTCAGAGCAGCTTTTTTCACCCCAAATATATGAAAGAGCTGTAGACCAAATGGTGGGGTCATGTAATTTCTATCTTTTTCACAAGAAATTTACTCAGCTGAGTTTTGGGAAACTGTCTAAGTCAAAGGTCTCCTCTGAAGGAATGAGATCAGGACATGGTGACACTGGAGCCCTGCAAAACCTGTCCTCTTCTCTCAGTACCTCATATCCTCAGCGTAACAGCTTTTACTCCTGCATCATGAGGCCATCTTGGACAGGAACTCCTCCACTTCTCATAGCGATTTTCTAGCTAGAAGCTGAACTGCCTTTGTGCTGAGAGGAGCTTTCTGCAGCCTTTCAGGAATATGGTGGTTGATCATGGATGAACAAATGTGATGCCTGTAGCCTTTACAATCCCAGTAACCTCTTAGTCTCTGTTGTTGCAGCTCTGCATTCCCAGCTGAGCATTGCTGGTTACCCTACTTATGTTTTCATCTTGGCAAGAGACTAATTTACATCATTTTCTCTCTTCTCCTCTCCTTCTCTCCCTGTTTCCCTACTGTCTCTCCAACAATCCTGCCTCAGGACCAGCTGCTCTTCTGTGATGACTGTGACCGTGGCTATCATATGTATTGCTTGAATCCACCAGTCTTTGAGCCCCCAGAAGGTAACATATGACTGAAGTCTGCTTTGAAAATCACGGTAAAGTCTTTGTGGAGAAGGGAAGAATTTCAGAAAGGTGTTTTGAACCATGCAGGGTTAAGGAAACAGTAGCAAAGCAAAGGGAGGTAGCACCAGAAAGAAACAAAATTAATAGATATGAAGGTCTACCGTGATCTGTGGTATCCTATTCAATCTTGCCTTGTCTCTTCCTCTTCCAGGACATGGCTCTTTTGTGGGTCATGGATACCTTTGGATGTCCCACATGTCTTTGGTCACCTCAATTTAGTCAACTGAATTGAGCGCCTGTGAAATGTGACTTTGGACTTCCTAAGAAGTCAAAGTCCCAGAGAGAAAGCCCCAGACAGGGAGGTCCTCTCTGGAACATCTGGAGCCTGTTGTCAGGAGACTGAATTAAGAGGAATTACCTTCCTTGCTCTATGATATGTTTCTGTCTTGGCAGGGTGAGGGTTCTGTGGTCAGTACTACATTTGGTATGGAGTTACAACCTCTGCAGGGGGTTCAATTGGACTATCCTACAACTGGTTGGAGTTTGTCACTTGGCTGTGGAGCAGAGGAAACAGTCTCTTACCATTATAGGTTCTCTGACTAAAATCCTCAGACATCAGTAGAATTGGAGAAGGAGACTTGTGAGTGCAAGTGACTGCGGTTTACATGAGGGGCAAGACAAGAGTAATTACAAATCAATCATGCATTCAGGAGCTAATGTTTGTAACTTTGGTAAAAAGGAAGCTAAATCAGGAGGGGAAAATTTTGTAATGCAGCTAATAATTACCTAAAAGTTTCTGCTCCACTGGGAAGTGGTATGTTGAAAGTGTGAAAATATAAAACACCTCATTGCAATGCACATCCCAGCGGCATTGTAGCTCATGTGGAAAGCCTATGGACACAAAAGCAGAGGCTGCTTCAGAAAAGTACAGGCAATTCCAATATTAGGAATATCTGATGCCCTATTCAAGCCAATCTTGACATAAACTCCGAGTGCCCGGATTTTATGTTATTCCTTTAAGAAGGATTTCTTCATTTGCAGGGAGCTGGAGTTGTCATTTGTGCCAGGAGCTGCTCAGAGAGAGAGCATCAGCTTTTGGCTACCAGGCCTGAGGAGCTCCAGCAGTCAAGAAACACCTTGCTCCTGGTGTTGCCATACCAGCACACAATTCCCATCCAGAACACAAAGACACAACCCACATCCAAATGAACGGACACTCAAATACAGGAAGAGGTATCTGTGGTGTTCACTGTCACTAATGCCAGACCTCCTGGGCTCTACTAGGACTGTGTATTTTCCCAATGCTACGGATGAAATCTCTTCACTGCTATGCATGGTTGCTGCTTGCCATTACCAGGCTCACATGCATTATGGAAGGGGTAGGGTTGTTATACCAACATGGAGAAGTCAATTTTGTGTGGCCTTGTGCTTTCTGTTGTCTTTTTTAAAATTAAAAAGTTGTAAGGTATTTCCCAAGGAATTATTGGTGAGTACTTCAGCTGGGAGCAGCACCAGGTGTTTCTCTTCACAGGCTTGACTGGAAATCTCTTTACTGCAACCACTCTGTCTATGAATGGGTGCTTAAGGGGGGTGCTCTGAGAGTTGCATTTAGTCCAATACTTCCCAGTTCATGAAGAGCACATTGTCACTGAGAGAAGCACTGATCAAAACTTTTTGGGGTGACACTTCCTCCATTGAATCAAATGCCCTGATTTGGCAGATCATTAGGAATTTGTTTTAAGTGTATCTGAAGGAAGAGCAGTACTGTATGAACACACACAGATGCCTACTGCCCTTGGTATTTCAGGATATTCAGGCATACTGTCCCACTGCAATGCCAGCATACCGTCCAGACATGCAATTTCTTTTTGTTCAGAAAATTCTGAGTGAAAAATCTTATGTACGTAACTGACTTTCTGTTTAGCTCAGAAAATTGAACAAAAGAATAACTGTCATCTTCAGTTGATCATAGAAAGTAAAATTGTCAGTTTTCTGAGCAATCTAATGTAAGCAGCAAAAAAGAACAATTTTGGCTTAAGGTCAAATGAAGCACTTTGATTAATTTTTTGAAATTTCTAAACAAAAATGCTCTGCAACTGAAAGTTGCATTTTCTGGGAGTTGTCTAATCCAAGCTTTTAGCATTTCCAAAGTGTTACTGGTTTTTGTCAAAGTAATTACCAAGATCTAACTGAATTTCCAAATAATTTTGCCCCCAATATTCTCTTCAACTGCATTTTTGGCCAATGACATAATTTTTCTGAAAACCTCCCCCACCTCTAAAGAAAAGAATCATTTGCTGAACCGAATATGAAAAGAAGAATTTTCATAAGGGTTTAAAAATTTAAATAGGAATAGTTCTACTTTATTTAAACAAAGCTTTACATGTGAAATGAAAAAATACTAAGTGAGAGCATCCATTGATAAAATCTATTGCAGCTGAATCTCTTTGAATAATTTTAGACATTACTAGGAGGATGAGTACATCAAATATTTTCTACAAAATACGTCTTTAAGGTTAAAAACCTACCACTCTCTGAACTGCCAAGCAGCTCAGAATAACCATTTTCTTGGGTATGATGTATATCACTTTCTATGCATAGATTTAAGTGGGTTTATAATATAAATTTATGAAAGCCCCAAGCAGCATGTGACTCATGTTGCTGGTACAAGTAGGTAAGGATACTGAAGATTATATTTGGCATGTTTATATTGGTTGAAACTCTTCTGCAAAATTAAATATCCCCAAACACTTGAAAGACATTGTGAAACAATTGGTGAGCTATTTTTTCTTCCTTCTCCTGCTAATTACACTTAGTTAGGATGAGCTATACTGACCTAGTGCACTTTTCCTCATTATTTAGATAGTTTCTTCCCCTTTTGTTCAGCTTACACACTGAAAGTAGCTGTTTCAGCTACTGGATTCTCCCACCTACTGTTGCAGCCTCTTCTCAGGCTGCAGCAGGAGTACTTTAACCTGTTAGAAAAAAAAGTAGAAAGTATTTATCCTAATTGTATTGGACCAAATCTCTACTGGAGCAGCTGCACTGGCTACCTGTAAAATTCATTCAATATCTTGTGCTTTCAATGTGGCAGCCCTTCAATGAGCTGAGAGCACAAAGAAATTTGAGCATCAAGTCTGGGGAGAGCAAAGTGGAAGCCTGTGCACTTGCATTGCGTGTCTGATACGTGGTGGGACAAGGCTCTAGAGCAAATGTAAAATAAACCATCTTCCTCCCAGTCTGGAATTGCCCTGGCCTGGGGAGCACTTGGAGAACATAGCTGATCTGCATGAGCATTTGCACCCATCTGTTGGTGTGGCTGAACCTTGCTGATCTGGCACTTTGGGATCATCACATGGTTCAGTCTGATACAAAATCCTGTGGCTGTCGTGCCCAGGAGCACAAGTGCATATTCACCAGAGACACCACTGGGCTCTCTCACAGAAAATGGGTGTTTTGGCAAAAGTGCCTAGAGCTGAAAAGTGTTTGTGCTGGAGGAAACTTTTATGGTGGTGCTGGTGGTGGGATCAGCAGACGTGGGTTAGTGTTCAGGCTGGTCCTCAGCTACCAGTCCTGCTGGACCTAGGGACTTTCATCATAAAAGTGGCCATCGCCTTCCAGTTTCCTGATGTTTACGCTGACCTTGGGGGAGTAAAACAATGCCTGCATTCCTAAATGGAGAGGAAATGCATGTTGTTTTGGCCTGTGTGTTAAGCAGACGCTGGTGGCTCATCATGTAAGTCTCAGGTAACCTGGTTGGTGGGACTGGCTGGTGCAGAATTTCAGTGGTCTCCATCCCTATGACAGAGACATTGCTAAAGGAGCTGTGCTCTCTGTGCACACCTGCTTTCCTATTTTGTGCTTTTGATCCATAGCGCCGACTGTTTTCTCCTCCCGCAACCATTGTGCAGCCAACAATATCTTTCATGTTCAGAAATACTCCTCCGCGGCCTTGCTGAAGTTTCATCACTAATGAGGTATGCTGGAAGGACAGATTGCTAGATCTTCAATGCCAAAGTGTTGTTTGCCATCTGAGATCAGTGTGACAGGGTGCTTACCCACAGTGGACTGACTGTGTTTCATCTCTCCAGCTTTGTACTGTGTGCTGTGTAGCCAGGCAGCTCCCGGTAACTTTGGCAGCAGATTAGATACAAGCTCTGCCATGCTGAGAACTTCCTCCAGCTACAGCCTCTCCACTAGCTGAGTCCAAGATAAGGGGCTGGAACAGACCTCTCAGTGGCATTTTTAGCATGCATTCGGAGCCATGGAGAAGTTGTGGCACAACCGTGGGGGTGAGGAAGAGGAGTTTAGAAACTCTGATAACTGATTCCCTGTCACCTGCTGCCCCACTGGGGATAGTCCTCCTGTGTGACTGCTGGGATGTGTGACTTGGGCAACACTATCAGCTGTCAGGCAAATCTTGCAGTGATCTGGTCTGGGCAGTAAACAATGCGAGGGCTGTCTCTCTCTTGCTATGGCAGGACATGCAAGTTTGTTGGCAGTCCCTGAGGTGAACAAACTCTGGTGTTTTTCAAAACTCTTCTGTGTAGGCAAGGCAATTAATATTTTAGCACAAATCAGGGCAAACTACCAGGAGATGGTAGATCCTGCATGCCTTGAAGTCTTCAAATCAAGAACGGACAGATTCCTAGATGTATTTTAATTAAACGCAATCTTATTTAATCACAGGAACGTCTGACTGGAAAAGGCTTGTGTTATAAAGGAAGTCAGGCTGCATGATGTAATTGTTCTTCCCGGCCTCATTATGAAAACAGATGTTTACAGTGGGAGAGGATGTATTTAAATACAAGCAGTGTCTGCATAATGGCCCTAAAGTATGTTAGTTAAACACATGCACGTGATCCTTCTAATTTTTAACTCCTTTTGGATAACCTAAAAAAGGTCAGTTTGAGAAAATAATCTTTATTGATGCAGTAAATTGCGCATTACTTCCTTCATGCCCACAATGGCATCTACTTTGGTGTTGGCTACCTCGGGCTGTTGCAGAGATTGAACAATTCAGACTGTATTGTGTGAAACCATGGCTTGTGTCTGGCACTTCCTCCATCACATTTGTGTGCTGTGTTGCCCAGTTTTCTCTCCATGGTGGGAAGACTGGCTGGGGAGGGGAGCACCTGCGGTGGCAGACTCAGAAACCGGAGGGGTGGAGAAACGATCACTGAATGGGGGCATCCAGGTGGTACCACTGGGGAAGTGAACTTGTGCTGCCATCACAGAGCCTCCCCTACAGCTTGGAAAGGGCAATACCTTTAAGAAACATGAGATGGGTCCTAATCTGCCTCCAAACTGTGCTGCCATAGCTGTGTTGTTGCACCGAGTTTTCAGTGCACAGAGTTTACATTCTGCAAACATACCTCAGACCAGTTCTTGAGCTAGGAAAGCCACCATTAAGTGTGTTCTTTTGAAGGAAATGTTACTCTAAATAACTCTGAAATCATGATTTTTCATCTCTCTTTAAAAGGAGCTTAGTCAGTTCAGCCCCAAAGGAAGATTCTCCTGCACCGTGCAGTGTTACGGGGCTGTAGCATTTTCTTTACACCTACAGCATGTGTTATGGCAGGGGTCATTTGGGAGGTGAGGAGTGGATGAGGGTAGAAAGGAATATTAATTAAGCTTGTCACTGCCAAAGGGATAGTGTGCATTGTGGGCAAAAAAATTCCGGGTAGAGCTGGGCATGATTTTTCCATGTGGAATAAATTTTTTTTTTTTTAAATGTGCTTTTGAGAGAACCACAATTATTCATATATCAAAGTCCAATCTGGCAAGTTATTTCATACAAAAACTATGGGGGAAATATCAGAAGAGTTGAAAATTATTGTTTCAATCTTTTTAGAAAGAATCACTTCAATATTTGAGTTTTAAAGTTAATGTAATTTATATTGGGAAAAATCTGGCACCAGTGTGTGAGGGAAGAAAATGTAAATCTTATGGAGGACATGATTAAAAGATGTATTATCTTTTCAGTGTTGTTATGGGAGGCTGTGGGATGATCACAAGGAGGTCACCTGACATTTTAACAGTTGACCAGTTCTATAATTTTGTGAAAATAAGTTCTGTGGAGAGGAGCAGGCAGACAGGACAGGAAAGCCCTCTTCTCTAACCAGTTCTGGGTTCATTATGATCTTAGCATCTCCCACTTTTGCATGTCAGGATGAGGGGAGCGTGCAGCTGAGCAGGGTGACCATGGCTGCTGGGCAGGAGCAGGGGGGTGCTGCCCCGGCCCCCCCAAACAAGGGGTGTCTGCAGAAAGGGCCTCCAGCCAAGCTGGCAGGGATGCTCACGGACTCAGGGCCAAACCTAGAGCTCCATTCCCAGGAGCACTCAGAGCTGCTATGAGCCAGTCTGGGAGCGGGACATTCCCCATACCCCACCTAAGTGGAGTTATGAATCAAGGGGTTTATTTCCACTTCCGGCAGGGATTGCAGCACTGCTGTGGGCAGGTACTCCAATCTGTGCCTCACTTCTGGAGAAAAGGCAGGGTGGCAATTCTTAGCTGCTTTTGCAAAGCACTTGGAGCCTACAAACAGTATGCAAGCCCCAAGTGGTGCTGTTTCCCACAGTGCTGCAGACCCAGGCTGTGGCAGAGCAAGAAGGACCAGCTCTTCTGGGCTGTTCCTTACCCCATTTATTTCTGCCATCCACGGGCCCATGATGCTGCCTGGGAGATAGGAACAGGTGACAAACCACGAGTTGGGCGTGAAAGATCCAAGACCCTGCAGACGAAACAAAAAAGTTTAGTTACTGGGGCTGTGCTTCTCCTCTGGTAAAAGAGGGCAGGAGTTGTGCCTGGCAGGCAGCCAAATCCATCTCGGGTGGTGATATAATTACTAGCAATGACCTCCAGCCCCAGCAGTAGTTAAATGGCTTTTCAGGGCAGGCACCAAACCTGGTCTGGTTTACGTAAGATAAACTCAGGTTTGCTGGAGGGGCAGGGAGAGGAGGGGGGTGTCTCTGGTTTGAAGGGGACTGATTTACAAGTACAGCTGCCCAGCCCACTCCCCATCATGTTCCCCTGGCTGTGCAGGCTCAGGAAGTGTCTCCATTCTACCAGTGCCAGTGCCATCGTCCGGGGCCAAAGAAAACATCACGTCCCCACTCCTGGGGAGCAGTTTTGCAGAGAGTGCTGGCACTGTCCCAGCTCTGTCTCTGGTGGTGCTGGCAGGGGCACAAGGTCTCACTGCACTGCAGACAAGGGTGAGAGTGACTGACGCTCCCAGGCAGCATCCTCAGCCCTTGGGGTCAGTGGCTGTCTTGAAGGAGGCAGGCTGCAGGTTGTGCAAGCACAATTCTGCTGTCCCTGATGGCCAAGCCTTAGCACAGGTTAGAGGAGAGCTACATCACTGTCCTGTCTCTTCAGCTGCACCACTGGGGAGTTTGGACAGTCCCCCCACCACTGTGCATTGAGGCACTTGACTGAGGGGGAGGAGGAGGGTAGAGAACAGCAAGTACCTCTGGGGCACAGAAGGGGTTTTGAGGTTTACCCATTTATTGTATGCCAGTGAGAATGCCAGGCATTTTGCAGCTGGGGAATCAAGCTGACAGCTTATTAATATTTCTTGTGTATTTCTGCCATGTTGGGTGAAAATGTAAAGTGTTATTATATTAGTGCATTTAGAATATCCGTTGTTACTGCTGTTTTGAAATGAGGGAATTACTATTTTCAGATCAGCTTACTGCCCTTTGTGTGCATATAGTTAAAAATAAAACACTTCATACCTGAAAACTGCTGATTTTTCAGGTATTGATATTTTCTTTCAGACTCCTGTCAGTCTAATCATCCATCTGATTCAGCTCATTCTGACAAACTATAGGTTTCACCTCCACGGTGACTCAGGAAATATTTCATTTCTTCCCACTTTCAGAAGCTAGGGAGAGAGAAGGGCAGGTTTTATTCTTTGTATTCTGAAAGACTGATAAAGCATGACATGTTCATTTCATGTTCATTGCCTTTCCATGTCTTGAATGATTGAATTGGTTGGCTGGGAGAGTGTTCCTCTCTGTAGCAGTCTGAAGGGTCTTTGCTGCCATGGCTCACCTCTGTATGAGAAAGCACAGTCCAGCATTTTGTCCACTTGGATAGGACTCCTCCTGCTATTGCCATATAAGCCTTTGAAACTGCTAATTCTCATCAGGGACCCTTGTGCCTGCAAGATAAGGACTGCCCTTCCATTTCTCAATATTTTCTGCCTGGAAGGCCAAATCCCCTGTTACCCATGATCTCTGATGGAGCAGAGATCTCTTTCCAGCCTCAACGTGTGCTTCTGCTGGACACAGGATCTCATTTGGATGTTCAGGATGCACTGCCAGTGCAGAATTTGCAAGCAGCACTAAAAAGGAAGTATCTGCTGAAAATCAAAGGACAAGACATGAGTGTTATACCTAACCCACTCCTCCTTCATAGCTCTCCTAGGAGTGAGAGGGGAGGGGGGATGCAGGGGCACATCTCACCAGAGATGTGCCCCTGCATCCTTTTGGGAAGGCTGTGCGTGAGGAATTTCCAAGTGCCATCTCCTTTGAGCTTCATTACAGAATATCTTTCCTTGTTCATTCTCATTTTTTTCTTTTCTTACAATGCTTCAGAGACAGTGTATACTAAACATGATTTGAAAGGTTTAGAACAATTCAGAAATAGACAGGTCCAAATCAAACTATCAGCTTTTATCTCTTCCTTAGAAGAGAGATAACCCTTTGATCATTGCACAGAATCAAGCTTATGTGCTTATTCAATCTCAACTCAGCATTAAGGTCATACAGTAGTTCATAAAGACTTTTTAGTTACAAAATGTTCTTTAAAAAAAGTGAGAGATGTTTCCTCTTTACCATGATGGCTTTCTATTTCTTCTGCTGCAGCAGAGATCAACAGTCTTCCTGTTTACTTACACTTTCTTCCAGCACTGCAGTCTGGGTCAGAAGTGATGGGGATAGGCTTGGAAATACTTTATTTCATTGAATTGCAGATGTAAAGAGAAGCTCAAGAGCATTTAAGTAAATTGTCGTCTGTGCTACTCAGTCAGATCTCCTAAGAACCAGAGGCTTGTGTACATGTTAATTCAGTGGTTCACCTTTTCTTCATCTGCCATTTCATATTGAATGTGCCATTGGTATATGCTTTTTTTTTCACTAGATGTGGTTGAAAAGAAAAACATTGACAATTACAATTGGGGGTGAGGAAGACTGAGTTACAATCTTTGCTGTTGATCCTTTTTTTTGATTTGGGACAACATTGTCCCCATTATTCTAAAGGAAAATAGAAGGAGCACTAATCTGTGACATCACAACACTTCTCCTAGATAAAAGCTGTTTTGTCCTCAACTTCTAAGTGCACATTTAAAATGCTGGAGTAATGATCTCTGAATAGTGGCATTGGCAGAGCCTTACTGTGTGATGCTATAGTATTGATTTTTAATTAGGAGACTTTAAGTTATATATGCAAATAAATATATATATATATATATATATATATTTGTATATCATCTTAATGTTGTTTGCTGTAAACATTGCTCACTGATCAGGAATAGATCTAGAGTCCTATAATAAGTGTTACTCACTAAAGAAGGAGGAAAGAGAAAATCCTTCTTGTTTTGCAATGTGTGTCAGCATTCTAACAAAATAGGGCAAAATATTATCCCTTCTAACTTAATCTGAATCATATTTGGAGCATGATTTATCAACACATGAAAGAGAACCAATGCTCTAAAAAGTGGGACTGATTCTCAGCTGCTCTTAGTCAACATTCATCCATTGGCTTTAAGTGGTTGGCCTGGTATCCTTAAAGAGGCCAAGTCTAAGTTGTGGGCTTTAGTCTTTATGAAAAGGTGTGTGGCTGCTTAATAGTTGAGCACACCCAACACATGCAAGAAAAGAGTTATTTCTGTCTATGTCTGTAAGTCTGGTGTGTTTATGCCCTATTCTGGCTCAGCCTGGCTCTGGTGATACCACGTCACAAGCTCCAAAGGAAAGTGAGAAATCTCAGCAAAAGATAATGATGGAACAGTCAGCAACCAGGGCAAATGTCTCTCTGACTTCACAGAGTTTGAGCTTGTTTCCTCAGTTTTCAGTATACTGCCTTTTGATTTTCTGTAAACAACTCCTCACTGCTATAACAGGAAACAGTGGACAGCAGCACCTTGTTTTCCCCACCTGTATGAGACCTCACTTCAGTCAGTTCTATCCTCCCCTCTCTTACGTGTTTCTAATCTGTTCTAGTATTTTCGATCTCTCTGTCTCTTCACATGGAAATCTTTTCCAGCCCCTCTGATTTTTAGCATCTCTCCCTGGAGTCAGCCCTCTTCAGCATCATTTGCTCTGAGACAGGCACCCAGGATACACCACAGATGCTTAAACCTTCCAAGCTTTACTTCCCTCCCGATGGTATGTCCTGACAGTGTGTCCTTGCTTTTTAGCCATCCCGTGAGTGGGCCCATGGTCACCTCTGGGGTATTTTTCCTTTGTGGTTACAGCTCATCCCAAAGGAACCTGTGTTACAGCCAAGTGAAGCTATGCAGCCTTGCTGCTGGCACACACTCGCCCTCCTTTCCCCAGTGCTCCAGCTGGGGATATGGTCAGGCTGCCGGTGCATGAGATCACATCCAGCAGGGCTACTCCCTGGAAGCCAAAGTGTTGCTTAGTAACCCACTCATGGAAGTACCAGAAGCATTTTTCAATCTGTCACATTGGCAAAGAACACTGGCTTCTTGATTTAGAGGCATTCTGCTGTGCGTGGCAGGGCCATGCTCCATTATCTTGCATCCAGCACTATCTGCAAGCAAGGAAATGAACCTCCCATTTAATGGAGGGGCTGGGAGAAGGTGGGAGTGTGAGGCACAGAAAGTATTTTTCTAGGATTGTACATGAAGCTTTTAGCTGGTTCTCCTGGCATCTAGTCCTCATCTTAACTCCCCTCCCATGGGAGATTTTCCCTGCTTATGAAATGCACTCCAGGGTCCTATAGCAATTGGCCAAACAGGACCCTGCAGCACCTTCATCTATTATGAGACATTACTGCAATAAAACTTGGTGTGTCATACAGAAACTGGATGAGGTATTGCAATATTTATGCTGTAAGCCTCAGTGTCATGGACAATTGCTACAGAATAATGTATGTCTTTTCTTAATGCAGTGGAGTCACAGCAGCTTCAGCAGAGCACACTGAACACAGATCATGTGTGATTGCATGGTTTCCTCAGTTATTTTCAAATTATTCTGTTACAGAGACTTAAATGAAAAATATCCTCTTATTTAAAAATAGACTGTAAAGGCTCTTAGGTTACTCCCCCTTTTAAGAATAATTCAATCTGAGAGCAAAACATCCAAGAACTGGGTTCTGACTCAGAGGCTTACTCCTTTATCTGGCACTGGTTTATCATTAAAAATGGCTTCAAAAAGTAACTTGAGGGCTTTTATTTGAGGTACCTTATTGATTTTGCTATCACATCTCCTCATTTTGGAAATGAAAAGGTATTTTGAACAATGTCTAGCTTTGAGCTCTGGGGACCAGCTGGACTCTTCCCATCCTACTTCTTGTTATCAAAGACAGTAGAACCATAGAGTGTGTCCAGCCACGGCATCACCCATTTCTGTTAACAGATTGTGTTCTGGAAGCCCTCTGCAAAAAATTGAAGGGCTTTTATATGGGTCATGGAAGGTCCAGGGTGGTCTAAAGATGAGGTTGTTAGACAAATGCACCCAAGAGCTCTTTTGGTCTTCAGAGTGTCATTTACCTGGGATGATGCTCAATGTTGTAGTGATGAAATCAGCAAGTTTGTTTCTTGCGTAAAGCTGTGTCAGTGCAAGGCCAGTGACATGCACAATAGTTCTGCGCTGAAGCTTGGCTCAGCATAAAGATGAAAAAACATCCCACAACATCAGAAGTTCTTGACTTGATTTCTGAGAACTTTTTGAGGAGCTGAGTACCTTCCTGTACTCTTTCCCAGTCTAATGAATAAATTTGGCTATGGGATAAAGAGTCTTTCAAATTCATTGTATGTAGTTGTATTTTTATTGTACATAGTTTAAGAAATACAGAAAGCGATCAAAAAATGCTCCTGATGAGTGGCCAGCATAAGAGCTTTTGATTACCTGCTTCAGATCCCAGAGCAGAAGTGCCTACATCACAGAAATATTCAGAATGAACTGGTTTCTCCAGGGAGCAGGGAGCATTTTTGGCAGGGAAGTGAAGACTGTGAAGGCCTGATCTACATTTTAACTCTTAGACCTGGCTGTGCCAGCTCAGAACTGATGGAAAGCTTGCCATTGTGATGCTTTGCTCTGTGGAAAAAAGGATTCAGAGAAGCACTAAGTGTACAATGCATTATTTGTTTTATAAGTATCAGGGTATCTGTTTCCAGTCTTCTAATACACTAACCTTGAAGTTTGTTCATAATGAAATAGTTTAGTCTTACCAGTTAAGCGCTGAAGCAAAAGGCTTATTGTTAAAAAGACAGTAGGCTAGGGAAGAGCAGGTGGACTGGGTAACCTCTAGGCAATACTGAGAAAGCACATCCACTCCCTGCATTCACAGGGAAGGACCCCACTTTGCACTTACTGCACATTCTGCATCTTAAAATTTTTCGAGGTTAGAATCATTTTAGAGCAACTGAGTTAGCTACAAAGCAGGAGATGTTCTACTAGCCTTAATTCTTGTTGTTTAGGTTTTGGGGTTTCTATCTGCTCATATACTCACAGCCTTCTTTTCAACATTTGAGGATGCTCTAGGTTACTTCTGTCTCACCTAACTGGGATCTGCCTGCCCTTACAGAAACAACAGATTGTGGGTTGGAAGCTGCCCCACTTCCTGGCTGTACATACCCCGATCTATACAACATATATGTGTATGTTGAGTGATTGCATCGTCGTGGCTTTTGTAATGCAATAACTGTGGTGTCAAGAAAATGTGGTTGGAGAAAACTGTACTTGCAAATTAACATGAATGGAAAATCAAAGTCACTGAAAAGGCAATACAGCTGAAGAATTCTTACTGTGAGCCACCACCATGTTGTCCACAATATGCCAACTTCTGTATCCTCTAAATAGCCTTTTATCCTCTTTGCAGCAGAAGTGGACTTTAATTTTGTGTTTGTACTCTGGAGACATTGGTGTTCAGTCTTTTCATAATGTGCTGATGAATCAAAGTGCTAACCTTGTCATGGGTTCACCATCTTCTGTAGCTTCCCACCAAAATAATCCAGTTGGTGAATAGCCTGGAGGAGTTTGGGTGCTGCTGACTGAAGCATGCCATTGAAATGTTGGTCTTCAGGGCCAGAAGGTTTTGTATTGATGCTTGTAAGAAAAACCCAGCAGTGTCAGATGAACCCAAATGTCCTATTAGTCACATGGTAAGTACAGAGACAAGCCAAAACAACTGAATCGGGAAAAAAATAAGGGCTCCTGCCTGAAGAAAATCCCACATACCACTCTCATTTCAGAGGAAAAACCCTTCTGTGACCGATCCTGAGTGACAAGTAGGTGGGCTCAAAGTCTGAAGAGACACATCTCTGTAGTGTGTCTCACTTTGTCTTTGGTTATATAAACATACCAGAATAGGAGAAAAATGCCTTTCTTTCAAATTCCTTTTCAGCTGTTGTACACTGCCTCCAGGTTGTCTATTGCTACACCCCGTGAGGTCTCATTGGAGTTTACACTATGTTGCTTCGTATTTGTTTACTTTTGGTGGCCACAGACTAAGGTTACAGGTTTGGGAACCAGTACATAATTGTAAGGACAGGACAGCTTCTTGTGTTACTTTTTTCCCCCTCTCCCTTTTTTGTAAAGTGTGAACCTTTCTTTGGAATTCTGAAGTGACTGTATTGTTACAACATTTGTATGTAGAGATTTGTTTTGAAATGGCTTGTGTGGAGGACCTTTGCTCTTCTTATCTCACATTCAGTTTTATTAAGTGCTTGATAGCTTTGCTAGCCTTCTGTGGGGGAGGAGAGGTGATGGGGTGGCTTCAAAACTTGGCTTTTTTTAAGGGAAATTTGCCCAGCTTTATCTAGAGCAGTATGAGAATCTGGGGTGCTCCTGACGGTTTTTCAGTCATCCTGATCTGATTGCTTCTTGGAGAAAGAGATCAGCCTTGAAACCCTCAGAAAAATATATATTGCTTATTATGCTAAGCCAGCACTGACCAAGAAGGCCCATCAGTTTGTCATGCATGGAAACCTGCATGGTGTTTCATCCTGCCAGAAGGTGTCTGTTGAGCACAGAGTGAATCAAGGCAACTCACACTGCTCTGTGTATGCCAATGGAGCCACCGCAGCTTGCACCAGCCAAGGATCGGCCCTTCCATGTTTTGGTGGTTAGGAAACCTGTGAGCAAAATCCTACAGGGGTTTGAGAGGAGTGGAAAATGGGTGTTGGAACCTCTCAGCTTCGCAGGATTTCTTTGGTATTCATACACATTTGCAAGAATGTATTCCAAGCATCTTGTACTGTTATTAGTAACTTGTACTGTAGTTTGTTAGCAGTGTTGACTACCTACATAGCTAATATTCTGTTGCAACTTAGAAAAAGTGTAAACAACTGCAGAAAACAGGAGTTTAGAACTTGTATGTACTGGTTTTTTTATATTAAAGCACTTCAATTAAAAGTTCAAGGAAAAATACTCCTGTAGCCTTTGTTGTACCTTTGTGTCTGTTTGGATAACAGATGAGTGGAAAGAGATGGGACTGCCCTCTTCCCATGATCTTCCCTGTTTGCTTTGGTACTAACCAAAAAAGATGGTCAAAATTTTGGGAAGAACTTTGGGTGTTAAAGTTTTTCAGCAAATGGAAGGTGCCAGCAACCTACTCCAGAAGACATTATAATCTTATGGAGTCCCTGCGACCAAAGCTGAAGAGTCTGAGGGATGGCCGAGCCATCACTGAGTGGTGATTCACACAGATGTGAGTATCTGCAAAAGAGGTTTTAACTGGGGAGCAGTTAATGCTTGAGTCCACTCTGTAATATGTTAGATTTCCTTTATTTTTATCACAAAGTACCTCAGAGGTCACTGGAAGCCTGTTCATGTGAAAGTGAAGGAAAAGCATCCCCAGTCCAGAGTTATTTCAGGGATAGAGGAAAGTTGTGGGTTTGGGTACCAGAGGAGTTGTGTTGGAAAACAGCAGCACACACAGGCAACAAATGGTCCTCACCACACATCCCAGAAATTGTCTCTCTCCTCCCTGCCCCCTGGCCCCCCTCAATGTGCATATCCAAATACTTTTCTGGATCACATCACTGTGGGATTGGCGTGCATAAACAGACATCTCTAAAGCAGCTTGTGATTTGGTGATCTCAGCCCAGCTCTTAGTAGCCAGATGCCCATAATATGAAAACAACCATCAAAACTGTCTCTTTTGCTGGCACTGTTTAATCAAAGGGACAATGGGAGAGAATGGCAGTCTTATTTCTACAAAGAGCCCTTCAATGTCAAATTTGCCATACAGTAGAGCAGCATTCACCTCTGTGGCACAGACCACAGCCACTCTGGAGGGGAACAAAAGCTCTCAGACAGCACCCAATTAATCCAGCATCTATTAAACCAAGCACGGGTTATTTTGAAGGAACGTAACAGATTTCTGCTTTAAATTATTCTAAGCAGTATTTTTTTTAACTCTACACAGTATGCACAGCTCAAAGTACAAACCAGAAGGCTGTGTTTCTGGCAGCTGTTATCTTCCTGGTAGCTGTTTTACATCCCTGGCATCTCATAATCCTGAGACAAAAATCAAGTAAAACACAGCAGAGGAACAACATTAAAATGCCTCTGGTTTTCCTGCTGCCCAAAGCCATGTTCAGGTGCTCAATGCCAGAGCAAACAATTAATTCCATGACCAAGGGAACTAATGAAATCTGGTTTCCTATGGATTTATGACAAGATGTTACCTTGGTGCCAGAGACTTGAGGAGTTAGTCTTTCTGCCAATATCTTGAATCCAGATGAGGATTTTATCAGTGCTAGTCTCTGGAATGGCATAATGAACTTTGAAATGGATGCCAAAAAAAAAAAAAAAAAAGCAAGCTACATTACACACTACATACAGTGAGAGATGAAATTTACTGATGGGAATTTACAGGATAATTAAAATCACAGATCAAAACAAATATACCTTGTCTGCTAAGTCCTAAAAATGGGACTGCTGCTTGTTTTATTTCTGTAATGTGTGTCCCCACTTTTTCCAGTGCAATGCTATTGAATAATAGTATGATTGCCAGTGGAGTGGTTCCAATAAAAGACACAAAGTATTTATAATAGTAGAGCAAAAGGTGTAAATAAAGAATACGTTTTCACAGAGGAGGAAAATTACCCAAAGATCTAAGATGGACGTGTTTTTTAATCTTTTAAAAAGTGATTTGGAAAAGAAGAGGAAAAGTGAGGTGAGAAGTTTACTGAGAATGAAAAACTGTTCTGGGCAGTCAAAACAAGAGTCGACTGTGAAGAGCTGCAGAAGTTTTTCATGGTAATGAGGAACTGGGTTGTAAAATGACAGATGAAATCTACTGTCGATAAATGCACAGTAATGCTTCTGGGGGAAAAAACACCCTAATTATACATGCCTAATGAGGGGCTCTAAATCAGCCATCACTGCACGGGAAAATGATCTCAGCATCGTCGCTAATTCTGAGAAAATGACAGGTCAAGGCTGAGCAGGTGTCAAAAAACCAAGTAAAATGTTAGGAATAACTAGGAAGGGAGAAAAAAAAAGACAAACCAGAAAACATCATTAAGTCTCTGCATAAATCTGTGGTGTGGTCCTGTCCTGGGTAGTGTTTACAGCTTCTCCATGCTCCCACCCTCCCATCCCCACAGCCCAGCACACGTCCAAAAAGCCAGAAGAGGCACAGGGGACAGCGAGAAAGCACTGGCACTATGGGACAGCTGCCATGCAAGGAGAGAACAAGTGTGCTGGGACTCACTGGCTGTCAAGAGAGATGGCAAAGGAGAGACAGGTTTGCAGGTTTGCCAGGAACCAGCCACCGCAGAGAACAAGCTGCAGTTCCAGCCTCAGATGTACTGAAGCATCTGGCTCCCTGCAGCTGAGTAGGCACAGCCCAGCTGTGGGGTGCATACTCTATATGCACCTTGGTCCTCATATTTTTGGCCCCCAAACTTCCTTTAGAGGTCATTATTAGGGACGGTTATCTCCACAGCCAATCCCATACTTTGGTTCTCATATCTTATTTTAATAGAGTTTATCCCTGATGTCGGATATATTTTCCTACCCCTTTAGTATCTGTCCATAGGGGGAGAAAATGTGTTTGACACTTCAACCATAGTTCCTCGAGCAAGTTAGGCTGTGTCTGCTTATTTCATTCACTTCAGTTGATAAAAAGATAATCAAACAGCTTTTGGTTGAAGCCTTCACCATTTTTCTGATACAAAAGCTGTATGAAGCAGTAAATCCAAATTCAGCAAACCACAGCTAAACTCCAGGTGGGTGCAAACCTAGCACTACATCAGTAGAGGGTGAGCCTCCCATCCACTTCTGCACAACTAGGATTTCATCTCTAAGTGTAGAAGCTTCCTAAGAAGATACAACAATGACTGCAAAGACTGAAGGTGGCTCTTCATCACAGCAGAAATTGATTCAGCGGCTTTTTATTACATGCTCCTGAAATGGCCTAGTGCATCTATCTGTTCTGATACCACAATAGCTCACTGTTGTGCAGCCTCTGCTTTAGTGATTTGTTTACATGCCCACCTTATTCCTGGGAAATAAGAACCCATAGGAACTGAAAGAGCCTCCTTCCCAAGGCTGGCTGTCTGTGCTGAATGGAAGAAAGACCCATCAATCTCAAAGAGAAGCTATGGAGAGCAAAGGTACCTCCCCAGCAGCCTGACCTTGGCAAGGAGACAGGAGAATCACCATTTGAGACAGGCAGCAGTTCCCTTTAATAAATATTTCATGGCAGAGAACGGCAGACTTGGGGAGAAAATGGAGGGCAGGGTTCAGCCTGTGACGCAAGGTGATGTGACCAGACCTTGTCTAGCAGGGCTGGAGGCCACCTAATTGGCATTCCCACGCCATGCTTACGAAGAGCATTCTGTAGTCCTCTGGGAACACAAAAATAATTAAAAGGCCCCTCAGCATGCAGTGTTGCTAATGGGCTATTGCCTGCCATGTGATGTTTTTGTGCTCAATTAGAGCTGAGCAACACAGACTGCTCAAAATTCCCATCTCCCTCCGAGAGACACCTGGGTGGACTGAGCCTCCTTTTCTGCTGCACGATGGCCCTTGTGCATTGCCCTGCAGCGTTTGTGATGAGGGGCTGAAGGCTGAGGTGGCAGCTGAGCTCGGTGCAGCAGAGCACACATTGCTGTGTTTATGGTGCTGCAGACGGAGCTCTGGCGCTGTGGGCAGAGCACACGGAGCCGGTTGGTTCAGAGCACTCATCCTTGCACGCCCGGGCACCTCCGCGGTGACCTGAAGCTGCAGGATGGCTGCGCATATGACGCGAAGCAAAGGCCCTGGATCTCTTCCAGGCAAGACCTTGCTCACACACTGCATATCTGTGTGGCCTTCTGGCTTCTCCTAGCACAGTGCAAGGCTCAATTGGTGCCAGCCACAGCTGCCTGGCAAAGAATTCCTTCAATATTTCCCCCCCTTTTCTCTGTGCAGATCCTGTATGAGATGAGGCTGAGAGACCTATCAACACCTTTTGTGACTTCTCAGGAGGGATTTGGCCACCTGAAGCCAATTTCTCTCTGCAATCTCAGATTGCCTTCTGTCCAGGCACCTGTTTTATTTACCAGCCCTGCTGTGGAGGCTGCCTTGCCAGGTCTGTGTGCCTAACACTGTCTCTGATGCTCTCACAAGCCTTGATTCACTTTGCAAGCCATCGGTGCCTCGTTTGGGCCAAAACAACAATTTGTCTCCAAGGTATGGTTGCTTGAGTATTCATGGGCTAAACTTCAGGTAATTAGCATTGTTAATGTTCTCTGTGTGATATTACAGCTGTGGGCCTCATTAAAATATTCTCCTGGGAGAAGTCAGGTGAAGAGTCAGGTGTCAGCTTTGCTTCGTGTGGAAAAGCCTGCCTGTTATTCTGAGAGAATTATTTGTTTAAACACAGGATTTACACATGATGGTGTATTTAATCCCTGGTGCTTCTGACAGCCAGAGAGCTGGGCTGAGCAGCTGAGCAGCGCTGGCATGAAACCCAGCAGCAAGGGTCTCTATTTCTTCTGCCTAAGAAAGGCTCGGGCTTGTGGACTCCTGCCTGCTGCCTGTGTTTTGGGCAGGAGTCCACAGGCTGGTGCCCCAGTGCCAACTGCCCCACCCCACCATAAGGCCCTGTCAGATCCTGCCCCTGGCCAGCCCCAGCCCCAGCAGCTTCCCTGAGCAGCAGGAGTCTTGGGAGTGCTTTTAAAAGAAAGGACAGTGACAAAAAGCCACAGAGGAGCTCAAACTGATCTGAACCAATGACAGTTCAGGTGATGAGAAGAGAAACAGAGGCATTTCATCCTCTGTGGAAGATCTCCTGTTCTTGCTACCTGGGAGGTTCTGATAGGGAGACAGGAGAAGGTGGCAGTTCTTACCACCACGGACCAACCTTCCCTGATGCAGGACACCACATGACCCTCACAGCAAGGGCCATGCTGTCCTTTGGCATCTTCCAGGGATAGCACCAGCCTCTGCTCCTCAGCCAGGGGATGGCATGGCCCAGGGCCACTTTCCCGTGGCACTACCAGGCTCAGTGGTGGTCATCCCATCCTGTCTCTGTATTTTGTACAAGGAGTGGGAGACTTGAGCATGTTACCTGGCATGTTACCTGGTTACTTGAGCATGTTACCTCCCTCCTGGCAGTGAGGGAGTTATGCCCCAGTAAGGGCCTGGAGGAGTTCATATACCTCAAACATGGGGCATGATACATCTGTGCTCTGCAGGAGGCTCTGCATTTGCTCTACGACCTTCCTGAGTTCTTTTCCCCAGGCCTGCCAGCAGCTGCTTGGGCAATTATTTATGAGCAGGAGTTGAGCTTCTCCATCTGAAGGATGTGGCTGTGGACAGATGCCAGTGCAACAAATGGGCACATACCAGCTGTTTGTAGGTGCTGAGCACCGGCAGGCAGAGATGCCCACTGACAGAGACAGAGATGTTGAGAGATGCATGCTGGCTCTAGACCTGTAGCTGCAAAGAATTTAAAGCATAAATGGTGATGTTATTGTTATTTTTAGGGGGTTTTTTTGTGGGTTTTTTTTGTTGGTTTCTTTTAATGTTTTACCCAGTATGCCTCTAGTATCACTTTCTGGGTTGACCTCGGGAGCATGGAGAGTTTCTCATGTGCTTGGGGAAAACAGCCACCACTGTGGCTAGGTGGAAGGATCAGTCCCAGGCAAAGCCTTGTGTTTTGAGATGCCACACATGACTGTCACTTTGTTGCCGTCTGAAGCCAGTGGCTGCAGCCTCTAGGTACATTTCTCCAGCAAAAGATTTTGTTGCAATTTCCCTTGGGGGGTTTGGCAGGCTGCTCAGATGGCTAATAGTTTGAAGGTCTACCCCTTCCCTTCCTTTCCACTTCAGCTAGTTAAATGTCCTCATTTCTCATGGAATTTCTTTCTGCCTGTGGGAGTGGTAGGTAGGTGGCTGGAAGAGCAGAGAGGTGGAGGTATCGAGTTCCTGGTGTGAAGAGAGGCTGAGGGCCTGGGTGGGAATGAAGGATGGCGATGGGTGAGTAGGAGGAAGCTTAACAGGACGGAAAGTAGGAGCAAAGACACTGCAGGATGAAGATGGGAATGGAAGATTACCTGACTGCAGGGAGAGGATTTGTGCAGCAGGATGCTGCTTTGTGTCGATAACACAAATCACCTGCACGTGCTGTGCAGTGCTTCCTTGGGTTTGCTGTTTTGGTTGAGGATGGCTGGCTGCTCCCCAGGCTGCTGCTGCAGCCCCTGTCACGGTGGGCAGCACCAGGCCGAGAGCACAGGAGAGTAAATGGAATTGCCTTGGTCAGCTTTTCTGGGAAACACCTCAGCTGGTTCATACTGGAGTACCTCCACTGAGTCTGTGATGCTGCTTCACACCTGCCAAAAATCTGACCCACCAAATTTTGTGCTGAGAGAAGTGTTTAGTTCTTCTTTCACTAGTAAAATTATCAGCAAAATTACCTGTTATACCATGCCCTACTTGCTCTTTTAGGAACATTTCACCAGAGCTAGCTAAATCCAGTCAACATCCCTGTTGTTCTGAACTTTCTGAGAACTGGGAGGAGGAATCTCAGAACTGGGGCAGGAAACTCAGGAGGATCCACTTTTTGTCTTGGGCCTGTCCATATATCCATAGTTCAACCTTGCCCCAACCTTCAGTGTTTCAAGAGCTGTGCACAACGTTCTCTGCCTTTGTGCAGACAGCACAAATGGCTCTTGGAAGAATTTTACTCCTTCTGTAGTTAGGCCGTGCTGCCAAGTCAAACTGAAAATTTGGGTCCACATTTTGTCTGATGAGTGGTCAGGGTATTCAGAGTAGATCTTTACTTTGCCTCATGAGTCAGAGGCAAATAGCAGGACTGAGAGGCAGCAGTGCTTGCTGCAAACCTGTGCCATACCTTCATACACCTGGAGCAGAAGCCATGGACAGAAATTCCTTGTAAGAATGGGAATCACGTAAGAAAAACAATTTCGTTTCAGGAGAATTCAGAGCAGGATTTTATACATTGGTAGAGGCCAGAACAGTGCGTTATCGACTCCTAACATCTTTACTAATAACACTAACTTTGGAGAATCGCTGGGCACAGAGATTTTATCTAATTTAAATGTAGCTCTCCTGTGCTTCCTTTGCTGCAAACTTGTGCAGATGAAAGAGGAATAACTATCTCTCAGACAAGCAGTTCCACGTACCGGAGATTAGCAGAGGCACCACTGAGGAGCGGGGCTCCTGCCGGGTGCTGACATTCCCGCGGCGCTGAGCAGAGCCTGCATTCAAATTATTCTGAGGAGAGTCGAGTCTTCTGCAGGGGCAGCACAAGGAATGCATCAGGGACTGGGCAAAGGGGTGCCTGTGCCTCACAACTCACCGAGCACAGGAGTGTCCGCTCATTATCTGCCCGATGACCTGGTGTGTGACTCCTTTCCTCATGCTCTGGTGCACGTGTGTGTTTCTGTGTGCATTTGTGTATCTGTTTCAGGGCTGACATGTTCATCTGATGATACATATTTAAATAATGTAAATAATTGACATGCAATAAGGAAATGTGCTTTATCAAATGAAGCGAGACCAGGCAAGGCCCAGCATCAATTCATATTCATACGCTGTGCATTTCCTCCCTGTTTAATCTGTGTTTTAAAGGAACCTGTCCCTACTGGGAATACCACCGCCAGCCCTCACCAGCCTCATTTTGTGCCTACTATGCCTTCAAAACTAATCCATCCTCAAAGCCAGAGGCTCATGTCAGCTTCATTTTGAGAGTGAGCATTTAATTTCTGCATACTTCTATCCTTTAAAAAACCCCAACATTTAAGCTGATAAAGGGGAAAGAGCAGGGAAGGAGTAGAGAAACAGCAGTCTGACTCTCCATCCATGCAACCATGCATCCATCCACCTGTCAGAGCTAAACCCAGTATTTTACTACGAAAACATGTATCCCCTTGTCCTCTCTCTATCGTATTGACATTAGGACTCTGTGTAAGGCTTGTGAGGCCCATTTCTCCTGCATTTAAGTTTAATGCCCCTGCACTTCTCTCACCTGCCTTTAAAAGTTTCTTCTCCCCTCTGCTTATTTTGTAACGGCAGCATACAGTTTTGAATGACAAAAGAGGACTTAAATTTGTAGTGCCTGGGGATCCTGATGGCAAATGCCAGGTGAACAGTACAAATCTTCCCTAAATCCAGCTTGCCTTTGATCCAGGCATGTGTGTACCCTTTCCACTCTCTGTGCCTCCAAATGTTCCTTCTTTGGTTTTGGGAATGTGTGGAGCAGCACTTTCATTAATTGTGTGCCGCAGCCTGCGAACAAATTAGCATCTGTGCACAAAGGTGCTCCCCTGGCCACCCTGTCTGTGCTGCCACACTTAATTGGTGTGAGCGTGGCAAGGGAGAAGCCAGCAGGCAGGCACTGCATTTAGCTTCCCTCTTTCTTCCCCTCTCACTCAGGATTCCTCTACATTGTTTTTGATTCAGAGTCTCCAGGCATCTTGTTTAATTTATGCTGCAACTTTCTTATTGTCCCCGGAAATGCATTTGCAAAGAAAAAAATCCATGCAGAGGATCTTTAGGAGAGGATGAGGGAAGCTGCCAATGGTGATTATGCAGTGAGACAATCAGCATGAAGAGTGGTTAGTGCCTCTGAACAAAGAAGGTATCAGTAAAAAATAGCAGCTTTGATCAATTTGTGTTTTCACTTGCTGCCTTGAGAGGCTGTAACCCTTTAACTTCAAGTCTAGCCATTAAACTCAGTCTGCTCTTCCCTGAAAAGGACTATGTGGAAAAAACCTTTCTTCCCCTCCACCCCCCATTTGAGGCATTTAGGATTACAGTACAGCATCTCCAAGCTTATGCCTGGTTTTCCTTCACCTCCTTCTGAGCCTGGGCTTTTGTTTTTGGCCTGTACTGGTTTCCCGTGCTTCATGCTGCTCTCACTCACATACAGACCATGAAGAACCTGCACATCTTCAGTGTTTTCAAGGGGTTATTGATGAAGGCATTGCTATCCAGGGAATACACCCCAACAAAACCGTCTGGAGCAAGATCTGAGCTTTTCAGGATCTGAGCTCTTCACAATGTGAGGGAGCAGTTCTGTGCCCTTTGCCTTGGGTATTGGCAAAGCTGCAATCCAGAGGGAGAGCTTCTGCTGCTTGCACAGAAATGTGTCCCCCTCCCCAGCAACAGCCTCCAGGACTTGTGCTTCCTGCAGGGGTGAGGGGAGAGAAGTCTGCAGCCATCCCTTAGCCAGGGTGTCCCCTAGCATGTCCCCTAGCTGGAAATCCTGCCACAGCAGGGGAACTTGGCACCCCACCTCTTGCAGGGGTACAGCTGGCAGTAGCACAGCACCATCCTTTCCCAGCAGCACTGCTTTTACAGAGTCAATGGCCCAGCAGCATGCAGTGGTCCTTAGGACTGCAGCAGAAAGAAGAAATTAGCATGCATGTCCCTGTGCCTCTTGGGCCCACAGCGTCCAGGTCTCATAACTCTCCCTTTCTCTGTGCTGTCCTGATGCCTCTATTGTTTCTCATCAGCTCTCAGTATGTTGATTTAATGTCTTCTGCCTTCCTGGGGCAGAAATAACACTTGTCCTTTCCCCTCATCTTGAAGACGATGCTGTGCAGCTGTGGAGAGTCCTTGAGAGTGCATTAGTGGCATTATTGGCAGCTCTGACCCACAACCATCTCTTTTGTCTGCTCCAGTGAATTCCCCAATCCTACAAACTGTAATGAAAAGATGAACAGGAGACCAGGGTTGTTTCCTGGGTAAAGCAGAGCTGTGATGCTCTCTGCAGAGGCACGGGTTGAGCTCCTCCTCAGTACTCCCACTCAAGTATGTTGATGACAACCAGAAGAGTTGGTTTTAGTACTGTCAGAACATTGCCAGGTGCCTGTTTGGCCATGTGTAAATAAGCAGGACCTCCTCCGGGCACAAAATACCTGGGAGGTGCAAGACTGGCTCCTCCATGCTGCCTGCTTTTCTGGTGCTGTGCATGTGCAAAGCAGGGAACACTGCCCAGGCACTCAGCACAGAAAGAGACTGAGGGATACTGTGGTGTGCCTCAAGAGTGGCACAGGAACAGCAGGTTCAGTTTGTGCTGAATGCACAAACATGTGACTGTCCCAAGGCCACACAGTGTAACAGAGGAGTCATTCAGCACAAAGCTTTGGCTCACTTGAAATGCAGGACTTGCTGGAAAACACTGTCCCCAAGGTCACTGAAAGATATTGCTGGACTCAACAGCTCAACACCTCCTGTTGAGCTGTTCAGAAGGTAACAACAAGCTCATTTGAAATGTGGCCTGAGGCTTGCTGGGAAGCCAGGCTCCAGGCTGAGCAGTCTGCTCTGCCCAACACCCGGGCCAGTGCTGACTGCAGCCTGCCTCCACCTGAGTGCACTTGCTTGTAAGGCAGCCCTGGGCTCCCTACAAACCCAGGCCCCGTACAAAACATTCATCAGTCCCAGACAGCCCATAGCTGAGCCCGAGCTTAGCTTTGTGTCTTGCACAAAGTAAAAAGCCAAGAGTATTTTCCTTGGCTCCACCACACCTCCTGTTCTTGTCATTGCCTCTGCTATGCAATGCCACTGGTGTTTCTTTACTCCTAGGGATGAGTCAGACAGGCAGTGACATCTTGTCCTGATGTTTCTGGGCCCACCAAAGTTTTCAGTAGTTTTTTGCTGAGGTGGTCCCAACTCCTTTGGGTTGCACCAGCTTTCCCTTCCCTCTCCCATTTCAGGGCAGCTTGAGCCATGAGGGATGATTTTGTGTTGGTACTTGCATTGTGAACCCAAGGTAGGACCTGGAAGCTGGCTGTTTCTGGGCTGGAAATTTTGTGAGTGTAGAAGGCTGAATGGCCAGGGGCTGTGGCTCAGACAAGAGCTCAGACAAGAGCCACCCTGGTTCCCTGCCAGAAGCTCTTCCTTATCCCTGCCATTTAGGTTTCTCCCTGCTCGAGGAGGCAAGTGAGTTATGATCTTGAGGAACTGGCATAGGCACAGAGCCAGGGGAGACCAAGAGCAAGCAGAAAAATGATGGGAGCTCTCAAAAGAGTAGGTCAAAGGCAGGAGGACAGAGAAAAGAGGGAGGAAAATTCAGACATAGCCTTCTGCTGCAGTTTCTGAGGAAGGCAACTTTATTCCTAGCAATTAAAAGGTTAATTCCCTTGACAACACCTCCCCCTCTTTCCCAAAGTCTATCTCAGAAATAATCAAAGTATTTAATTAATATTGCACTAGTCCAAATAAGTACAATCATCTTCCAGGAGTATTTACACGTCAGGCTATAATTAGCAGCCTCCTTGGCACCAGCCCACATAAGGTGACAGGTCACAGTTTCCATTATATGCTGCATTTTTCCATATCATTGCTCATTCCTGAGTGACTATGAAATGAGTTCACCAAACTCAACAAAGATGATGGATTGAGTGAGCCGTAGTGGCAACCAGAAGAGGAGCAAATAATTTTTCTTGTCAAGAACTTGCTGACAATAATCAACACCTTAGTTAAGTGATAACCTCCTTGTTTATGTTTTTTAAAGTATGCTTTTCAAGTAATCTGAGAAGCGGAATTTCAAAATTTCTTTATTTCCTAGTGATGATGAACAAATCTTCCTTGACTGAACTTCCTTCTCCTACTTAGGAGGGAAGTGCTTTGTCCATCTTACTGGATGTTGTCTCTTGTTCCAACAGATGCAGATGGGTGAAAGAGTGGCTGCACTTAAAAAACCAAAATTGTTCTTGAATGCCTTTTAGTCCTAGACCTTGCTGTTAGCCACTTAGACATAGCAGCACACATGAGGAAGCACAATGATGTTTCAGACCAGAAGTGAACTTCTGTCTGTGGAGAGAAGTTACTGGGTTATGATGAGAGTCGTGGGAGGCCGAGTCCTGGAGCATTGGCTTCCTCCACTGCATTTGCTGGGATTTTCCTATTTTTACTATAATTTTACTCAAATTCTCACCTTTTCTCTCACAAAAATGTAAGCATCCCTATTTTCTCACTCAGACGTGTGTTGCCTATTTGCAAGAGCAACTGGATGGGAAAAGGCCGAGTGAAGTGGGCACCCACACTGAGGAGTCCTCCAGTCTCCCTGGGTGCTTTTTGACTTTCTTCCTGGAACTTCATCCCTAAATAATGTACAAGGGTTTTTTCAGAAATGGTGGATTCTGGTTTGGTACCATGGCAGCTCCTCATTTAGCTGGCTTTCTGCTTGGATGTTAAACTCCAAATATGATTTTTGCTTCTCACTGATCCATTCAGAAGTCCCGTGCTCCATTTTGGTTGGGAATGTGGATCCAGTATGTTTGAGGGAGAGGAGGGAAAGGAAGGATGAAGCATTTAGGGTGCATGCAGATTTCAGGCTGATGCCCTGCTTGCCTGCTGTGAAGCACATTAATGCTGACCCCCACCTATGGGCTGTCTTACAGCTGCAGCTGGACAAAGATGTGAACAAGTAAAAGCACCTCCTTAGGCAAGAGGAAGCCAGTGGAAAACTAGAGGGATAAGGAAATATAAATCAGATGTTTTTGCAGTGAAGTTTCCTGCTGAACCTCTTGTCTGGGCCTCCCCCTGATGCCTCCTGCATGGCTGCTGCTCTGCTGGTTCCCTGTGCTGGTAGCAGTGGACTGTCCTTCATGCCTTGGAGCGTGCAGGGCTCAATTATGCACTTACATGTCTTCCTCAAAATTGGCACCATCTGGAGCACCACCTGAATGTCATTTTTTTCCTGCACAGCTTCTCACATGATTTGCCAGCTTGTGTTTGTGATTTGGGAAGGGGGAATATGTGTGAAAGGTGGTGAGATCTGGCACAGGTTTTTTGCATAAGCAGTGCCACTGACAGAACTTTTATTTAGGATTTAATTGATCTCCACACCTCCTTGGAAACCTGTGCCACTTATTCAGAGGAACTCCCTAAATCTGTGTCAACCTCCAACTGGGCTAAGTTTATTCCTCTAAAAGAATAAACACATTAATCACCCTAAGGACAATCTCAGAAATAATAAGCAGCTTCTTGTTTGAAATACTTCCACAGGGAAGAGGGAGCATACCAGGACAGGACTTGGAGAGGCCAGACTTTGTTGGGTGGTTCAGGTAGCATAGGCACCCGAACAGCATCTGCAGATCAGCTCTCACAACCTGCTCCAGGATGCTCAGCGAAACAAATATTGCTCCATCACCTACAATATAGTTGAAGCTCTGTTTGTGAGTGTCCACAATCACAAATTTCATTTTAGGAGTTTGCTGTATTCCAGGACACAGACTCCTAAATCAAATTATTGTTTCATAAATCTGACTAATCCAGGCTGTTGGCCTGTGGCTGCAGAGTACATTCTTGTACCAATGCTGCCTCTGCCACCAGCCAGTTGCTGTATGCACAGGAAAGAAGGCCACTATTCATATAGGCTGTACTCAGCTGGTACATAACACACTGTCCGGCTCTACAGGATCCAATCATGACCTCCTTCTGGAGTGAACGATAACGAGAACATTGGTCCACAGGGAGTGAAATTATTTGCATACACCAGTAAAAAACATTTAATAATGAAACTTTTTAAATACTGATGTTTTAGTAATATTAAATATATTACTTCTTATAGGGAAACTTGGAAAGTTCAGTGCCTGCTGCCTTCACAGAGGGCTTGAGGAAATGAGTTGGTTGCATTGCAACCAATAAATCACAAATTTCTAGTTAAAACCTCTTTGAAATCATGTTGCCTTATAGTGTATGTCAACCAAATAAGGGTTTTAAGTGTTTTAGCATATGCAGACACAGTCTTGTCACTACATGTGCCGTCACTAGCGAGCTAACCCAAGAGTCACACCCTCTGCCTTCCTGGCATCAAAGGCTGTGCAGCTGGCATCATTGTGGAAGCCCTGCAAACACACAGGTGTTTTCTAGATACCTGTGAGTGCTGATCCTCAAAGACCAGGAAGGCTAGATATTGCCTCTCCAATGAAGCTCAAGGAAAACCAGGAGCCATGGAGAGTGGCACTACCTCCAGGTGGGGACTTGTCATGTGAAAACTGGGTGACACCTTCACTAGTACGGAGAGGAGAATTTGCCATTTTAGTTCTGCCTAATGGTTAATAAATTAAAAAACAGGAGAGGCCAGTGTTGGCTCCCCTTCTAGGAAGAAGAAAGCAGGTGCCTTGCTGGGGAGGGCTCATAAAGAGCCTATAGAGGTTATGTGCACATGCTGTAGAAACAGTTCCATTCATATTCTCACTGCAACATGCAATTGAGGCAAGTCCTTCAATGTGCCCAGGGTAAGGGAAGCTTCCAGAAGACATGTTGCCTCCACTGCTAAGGAAATTATACACCATTCTTTGTTAATACACCATTAACTCACAGCAGTCTGCTTATATACTTCCAGTTTTGGGGAACTGGTCACTCTGGGTGTACTGCTCCTGTCATTCTTCCAGTCAGCTGTGCCATCCGCTCTATTGTCTGCATCCTCCACATTTACAAGTAAGTTAGCTCCACCATCCAACAGCCATGTAGTCTGGTGGCCCTCTGGCAGAGTCTCTGTAAAAGCTCTCCTAAAGTACAACAAGCATATATATTTTAGAGATCAAGACAAAAACTTATCTATTCCTAACTACGGGGAGGAGAAAGGCATATGGTCCTCTGCAGGGGGAGCTCAGGTTCATAGCTACTACAGGTAAGTGGGATAGGGTGGTAGGACTGTGCTAACGAAAGGATTTGCCATGTCCTTTTGGGAACCAAGCAGGTCTAGGTTAGCCAGAAGAAGCTCTGCCAGGGAGGGGCCGTGGGTCTCAGCCTTTTATTTGAAACTTAACTTGATCGCAGTGTCAAGAGCTCAGCTGCTGGTTCAGCACAACACTAATTAAAACTGTATCTTACATCCCTTTAATGACTGGTGTAACAAATGGGAACAGGAATTGATCCGATACCCAAAGCCAGTTAGTTTTGGCTGTTCCAGTAAAACAGGAGCAGTATGTGCACATAGCTATGAAATAGCTCTTAGTCAGACACACAGACAGATTAGCACACGTGTGGAATTAACTCCAAAGAAACTTAAAGAAAACATGCTTTTCCTCAAGATGCTGAGAGAAGAGGTTCTTTTCCTTCTTAAGTTCCTATCCTAAGTTTGAGTAGAGCATGGATGGATGGACGGATGGATAGATGGACAGATGGAATAAGACAAGAGAAATTATTGAGATCCCTGGTGTTTTACTTGTTTTTAACAGACAGGATGGGTTTTTTTCTGTTGTTTTTTTTTTTTTTTAAATAATGAACCACCTCTTCTATGAAGTCCAGAGGGCCAGCAATTGCTCTTTTCCACCAAAAAATTGAGTGTTGGAGTGGTGCCAACTCTCAAAGAAATAAAGTGCTAGCCAGTGGCAAGAAAATGCAGTTTGATTTATTCTATACCTTTAAAGTGAGTGGTAGGCCTGTACATTAAACCCAGCAGCCTTTTAATTATGGATTGGCTCTTTCTAGTAGCCTTAAGATACAATTATCTGTCTGAATGAAAAAACAGCTGGGTGGCAAGGCTGAAATACAGGCTTGCTGATTTTGCCCAAACAAGGAGACTCAACAACTTTCATGGAAGTTTTAGCTGCATAAATACTGTAGGCACCTACCCTGCGGCTGGATACAGCCCCGTATATCACCTATGTCTGAAGCACAGAGACTGACACTGACTCCAGTGTTTCAGCAAATGCATAAACAATGATTTAGGTTGGACTGTGTTCACATCCTTTTTCTTTCCAGAAATGTTTTGAATTAGAACTTGACTTAGAAGAATGTTTATGGAAGGTAGAATTAAAACAAATATGAGAGAAAGATTGAGCAAACCCCACTGTAACAGTTGTATCCATATTCTTGGGTGGCAGAGACAATACCAGGTGACCTGAATGTCCAAGAAAAACTAAACAAAGTTCCTTTCACTTCACCTATCCAATGTCAGTAGCAAACCCTGTGAATGAGCTGCAGATTAACAATTTCCCCAGGAATAACTCTGGCAAGTAAATATTTGGCAATTATATTCAAATAGTGAATAAATCTTGGAGATACTGCAATCTACTTGCGGGTAATTGTTAACACCAGAAGAAACAGAGTTCGTCAAAAACATCTTTGCCCAGGAATGACAGGCTCACAGGCTAATAGAAATTAATTTTCCATCTCTAATATTGGGCACTACGTCTGCGTGGTATCACAGACCCTGACAGTTCTTTGGCATGTGATGTTGAAAACAGCCAGTTGCAATTTGTGTTTGCTTTTAAATTTACAGTTTAGCCGAGGGGATAGAAAAATGCTTCCTGTTGGGAGCAAATTCACGCCTCCAGTGGGCCCACACAGACTCTGCACCGTGCTTTGAAGTTCCCTGTAAAATCATGGAATTGGTGCATGGCCCCCACTTGACCAGGGAGGTCATCTGGTATGTGAACTCTCAGGATGTGACAGATGCAGGGACAGGTTGCCTTCAGCATGTTTGAGGTTAACACTTTGTGCTCTTGTGCTCTGACTGCATTTTCAAGTTCCCCATCATCACTGTTGTGAGCAGTAATGAGCCTTCTATGGATGATGGTATCCCCCTCTGTGACAATCATGAATTGCATCCCTGATGGAAGTGGTATCTTAAGGAAATGATCCTGTATTCCAGGCTGTTATCCAAGCATGCTGGAGAGGCAGGAGGTGATGGCCAAGATTTACAAAAGAAGGAGCTCAGCAGCCTCAAGGGAGCTGAGAGGGTAAGAAGGCAGCAGGCCACGAAGATCAAACGGCTTTCTGAGCCACCAGCTCATCAGCTGGGTCCTTGCCCCCAAGGATGGGGACAGAGAAAGTGGGAAGGGGACTGACTCACTGGGACCTCTTTCTCAACCTCCTCTCCCATGGGGATCTTCCATCAGCTGAAATGCACCTCTGATTTCTGCCCTGCTGAGGTGAGCTCTGCTGCACCAAGTGAAACTCTGCTTCCTCTGCTGTATCTATTGCCAGCAGAGACCCCACTGCAGTGGGTGCTCCTGTGGTCTTCCATGAGAATGAGTAAACAAGATAATTTCAAGTGCACCCCCACACAACTGCTCGGCTGGGATGAGTCACCAGGAGCAGGCTGGGAATCTCAGCAATGTCTCTGCCTGGCTCCAGTGCTTGTGCAGCACCAAGGGGAGCACACAGTATCTCCGTGCAAGAGCTCCTGCAGGACATACTATAGGAAAAAACACATTTGTCTTATTTTATGGGGAACTTGTGCATGAAAAGTCCATGCAGGTATTTCCACTGATTTTGGAAATATCTGCCTGTGTTTGTGTGTATGTATTGACCAAATGTGATGGCCAATACTTTACACAGCACTGTTATGTAAAGCTTTCTCTTAACATGACTGCAGGATTGTTGTATTACATGCAAACAAAAAATCCCTGTGGATATTACACAAGACCTTTCTGTGGAAAAATGATTCCAGGAGTGATGTAGATGGCTTTAACATGTTTTATTGGAACTGTTTTTAAAAAGACCTTCACTCTGCAGCCAGGTGCACTTGTTTCTGTGAAGAAAAATATGCAGGGTTTTGAGAATGTCATGTATGTCAGTAATAGAATTCTTTTCAGATACTATGGATTTTACAGTTTTAAAGCCTTTGATGATCTGCCCTTCCTGGACTGGGTACAACAGCTGACTCCTCTTGCAGTGCTGGGCATGACCCCTTTCTGATGGGAGTCAGCTCCCCTTTTCAGTGACTGTGACAGAATTGAAAATTTGCCCAACAGGAAAGCTACAGTGGGTTTGGCATTGACTCTGTCTCCCCTTGGCACTCTTGCTAGGGTAAATTTGCAACTGAAATTCCAAATTTGGCAAGAAAAGGAGGAACCATTTTCCTGGCAGCTCTCCACAGGTACTCAGGAGAGTGGATGGGGGGTGGTATCCACAGAACAGATGGCAGTGTGGGATGAAGGTAGGTAAAGTGGTCAAAGATGTGGAATAAATAGATTTAACAAATATGTTACACCACAACATGTGTGACACACGCATGTAGTTTTCCATGAAGAGCACAATGCCAAGGTGATACCTCACTTATGCAAATGACTGGGTAGTTGTGCCCTACGGACAAGCACAGCCCTTCTATCTTCATATCACTATGTTTTTCCTGAGTGATCTTTTAAAGAAAGACAAAGGCAGCAAAATTGATAGCAGTCTTTGAGAAACTGGCATATGAGAAAAGCCTCAGCCATTACAGTCTGAGGTGGGGATAAGGCTGAAAAGAGACCTGATAGTCCAGAAATATCTATGCTTTTCATGATGAGGAATGGATGTTGATATGAAGTGCAATAAACTCAAGACTATGCAAAAAATATATTAAGAGAAATACTCTGGGAAAAAAAAATCTATTGTGCTAAACACCTTTGCTATTTGTGGCCTACAGATGGCTCTCCCTGTTTTTAAACTTACTCAGAGATGATATTTTATGTTGTATATCAGACTTTTTTATTTTTCCTTGCAGTAAATGTTTCAAGTGTGGAAAAATGTGTTCCTGAGGGCATCTGCTAAGGTCCCATCCATGGAGGTTTCAGAGGTGTGCTAGATAAAGCAACCTCGGTGAATATTCAGTAGGGAAAATCCTGCTGATTAAAGGGAGCAGTGCAAGAGGAGCTGCCAGCTCTTTTATTATCTATGACTCCAGGACTACTGGTAGTGAAGGGAGTTCTTGCATAAAAGCCTTTACTGGCTTTATTTATGCCAAGGCTGCTTCCAGGAAGGGGGAATCCATCATGTCAGAGATGAATGCAAACACAGAGCTTTCTCTTTTGCCCTCTCTCTCCATTTGGACTGTCCTTTCATTTGACGTAGAGACTGTGGTGTTCTGTGTATACTTTGCAACCCGATTTGCTTAAGGCTTCCCAGAAACAAAGAGACAGTGAAGGAAGGATCACCTTAATACAGTAACTTTACTGTTTTCTGGGAACTGCTTGCTGGGCCAAAAGAGAAAGTCAGGGAGGGAAGGCCAAGTCCCACGAGAGTGGGATCCAGTGATGCCCTGAGAGTCAGGCAGGGAGCCAAGGGAAGGATGCTGATCCAGGTCCCTCCACCTGCAGCCACGCACATCTTTCCTGTGACCCATTAGAGACCTCAAAGCCCTGGCAGATGAGAAGAAAGGTCACCCCCAAACCACTACTAGAGTGATGCAGGATTGCCACCATATTCATCAGATCAATAATACCCCAGGTGAGGAGAAAACCCACATTACCAATTTAATTTTCTATTTGATGCAGATAGCTCTAGCACTGCTTTTGACACAGCTTCCACATTTTAGAAGTCTGTGGTTTGCTGTGCTGCTTTTCAGAAAGCTCTGACAATAGTCTCATTAAAGGATGGCAGAAGGCAGCTAAGCCCTGCCTAGCTCTGGCTGTGAGGGCAGTTTTGTAGAGAGGAAGGCAGGGTGCAGCTAAAGACTTCAGCATCGTGGCAGAGCATCTCCATGTCCAGAGGCAGGTCATCACAAGAGGACAGGCATTTTTGGGTAGGGCACTACCTATCCAAAACACATGACAGGCAGAAGCTCAGGAGTTTAGTTACAAGATAGGGCTTGCAAGTGGCCCACAGTGGATGATCCATCATACTAAGCACAGAAAAATGGGGTTTTTTTCCCATGTGTTGGATGTGGGAGTATATGTACAGGGCTGGCTGAGGATACCGATAAGACAAACTTTCTTCAGACTGTGGAAAGCTCTAGTTGGCTTGATTTGTCCAGACCATGCCCCAGACCTGTCTGTGCCTCAGCATGGAGGATCGGTATCAGGCATCAGCTGAGGGATGGATTTGCAGCCTTCCCTGCTACCGTATGTGTAAACAAATATGAAGCTGCACTGACAGACAAACATAAAGAAAATGGTGTCAGAGATTTCAGCTGTTCCAGAGGTGATAGCTCAGCCAAGCAGTCCTGAACATCGTATGCAGGCAAATGCTAGAAACTTGCTTTTGCCAAGGTGCTGCCACTGCCTGAGCTCAGGATGCACTTTCATTGCAAAAAGTGGGGTGAGTGGGATGCGTATCTGATGCAAAAGTACTGATGCAAAAGCGCATCAGTAACCTTGCACATCGCAGCCCTTGAGGAGTGTTTCTTTTAGTGAAGAGACTGATTCTTCAGCCAGCTTTTGTAGGAAAACATTAGTTTGACAATCCCTTCATGAGTTGTGCAGACCAGCCTCTCTTAGAGAGGGTCAGGGAAAACAAGAGTTAAGGAAAGGCAGCTGAGAACTGCAGATGCTGAAGCAAGGGGATGCGGGGAAGATCCAGGGCAATGGTGATGTGGTGTGCTGGCAGCATGATGGGTGGAGGAGCACTGATGCTCGGATGAGCAGAGCTGCAGGATGGCTTAAAGGCAAACACACAAAGCAAATAAGCCTGTCAAGCAAGACAAGGGACTGTGCATTGCAACTGAGTCTGATACCCAAGATATTAATGATGGACTCTGTGTGCACTAAGCATGGGGTCTAGTTGAGGAAGGTAATGATTTCCCTGGCCTGTACTGGTGCCTTGCTGCAAAACCAGCAAATGTTACACGTCCTGCAGAGACAAGTGGCACACAGAAAATAGAGATTCTCCAAAGGATGTAAGGCCAGCAGCTCTGAGCTCCCATGGAGAGTCACAGGCAGGTCTGGGAAGCAGCACAGCCCTAGAGCAGGGTTGCTGGCAGTCATGCCTCCTGGCTCTGCAGGTGGGCATGGCCTGGCCTTGCTGGTGAGGAGAGCTTGGGTTGCAAACACTGCTCAGCTCTGGGACCTTCCAAACCTGAGAGCCACAGGTCTTGTTCTCCTGTGAAGCAGTGCACCCAGCTTGCTGATGGGCAGCTTTCCGGCTAACTTGGGAGGAGCAAAGCCATGCCTCGAGTGCTGGTGCCAGAGGGTGCAGGATGAGGGTCACTGAGCAGCACGGACATGTGCTGCAGGGAACCAGGTCCCGCTCAGCACGGGACCGAGCTTCCAAGCTCGGCGCGTAGCCTTTGTTTTCGGTGTTTGCTGCGGCTGGACGTTGTCCATGCGGCTGGATACGATGAGGTTCCTCGGGAAGGGTTAAGGCCCGCGGGCGAGGCAGCCGGGCCCCGCTNCCGGCCCGGCCAGCTGGCTGCGGGCCCTGCCCGCGGGCGGCCCAGGCCCAGATACTGAGCGGCTCCGTGCCTGTGCGAGCCCAGAAACACTCGGCGGCAGCGCCCTCCAGCCCCGGCCCCGCTGCCCCTCCAGTTCGGGGTCGCTGCAGGGTGGCGCTCGTGTCCCCACATGCAGCACGGATCCACAGAGCCCACCTGACCTGCCCTCTGGAGCGCCCCTCCACCCACCGCCACTGCTCCCGGCTCCCCTCCATCCTCCCCGCGTCTTGCCCTGTGCCGGCAGAGGGACGTGGCCTTGTGGAGAAGCAGCTCTGGCTGCCTCCAGTCACACCACAGGGGAAGGAGGCCCTTCAGATTTTTTCCCTTGTAGAGGAAAATCCCACTGTGCGTCCTTTGGCCCCAAATGATTCAGAGAGCAAATTTCGGAATCCCAGATGCTTTTAGGAGAAATGATGCGTTGTATAAAGCATCATTTGATTTTTTTTTTTTTTTAATCTGGTGTAGCTTAATCCACGTGGCATGAGGCTCATGCAGAACCATGGTGAGAACCAGACAACCACAGTTCTGGGCTGTGAAGCTGTGCAGCTTGTGGGAATAACCTGCACATGGATGGACATGAGGAATACTGTTGAGGATCCAAAAGGAAACAACCACTCCTGAAATCCCAGTCCACACTACTCCACTTCCTCGTCCACCCATAGAAGGTGCTGCTCAGGGCTAGCTGTCACCTACTATTTATGTAAGGATGGCATGGTTTAAGTTGCCAAAGATGAGAGAGAGAAGCTCAGTTTAGCATCTCTGCTGACAGACAGCAATATCCAAGGAACAATTCCATTGCTCACAAGAGAGCTGTCCTCTGCCAGATGAGATGTCTCAGCATGTCTTCTGGGTCCCCAGACAGGAATGCACTGGTAAATCCCTAAATTCTGCCCACTAACATCCACCCTCTGTGTAGGGTGAATCCACAATTTCCTATTGCAAATACAGAGGGCAACTACACTGACACTTGTGGCAATAGCCATAAATTCACATTGAAAGGCTTCAAGTGATAGCATTGCTGTGTAAAGACAACCTTTGAAGAGCTTGTTGCCAAAGCTTAGCAGCAGGATTAGGAGGTTGCTGGCTCTTAGCTGTGAGCTTTGCAGATGCTAGGGGCTGGCAAAGCAAAATCTGTATCACATGAAAAAGTTGATCAGGTCTGACTCTCCCCTGCCGTGAGATTACTTTTCTCACTACAAAGCATTTCTCCTCAGCAGTAAGTTCAAAGTACGTGTGGGCATGAAGATAGTGTATTGTTCACCAGCTCACTGTTCTGCTAAGCAGCCACGTCGCTTGTTCTCCATCTCAGGTTATAAACAGTGCTGAGAAGCTGCAAAATTGCTCACAGCTCAAACGACATAATCATGATAACCTAGCCTATCTTACCCTACTGTGAGCTCTACTTTAATAATCCTGCTTAATCATTAAACCACAATAAAAGCAAACCAAGGAGTTTCAGGCAAGAGCCAAGCCAAGGTGTATCAGAGCACTGCTCCAAACTTGAACTGAACAGTCAGCTAGAGACAGAGGAAGCTACATAAAGGGAGAGCAAAGTTGTTGTGCAAAGGGTCAGAAAGATGTGGCAGAAAATTTGTATCCGTTGGGACTTGGGAAGCTGTGAGCTGCTCTTGCTAGTCAAGACTCTGCAGTGGTGCCCTATTTACATCCTTTCCGCAGGAGACCATCTTGTTATCTAGAACATACACTCCACTCAAGTCTTCTTGTTGACATAGATACTCTGACTAAACCCTTATGCCTGACGATTATCGAGTTTAACAGTGGTTGCCAGTTATTTTTCAGAATGCTTTACCCCTCTGCTGAAGACCACAAAGACACCAAATTCCTTGGACAGACCTATTCCTTGCCCACCATGTTGCATATTGTGTTATGGCAAATGAATTTTTTTCTAAGGCCATTTCATACAGAGGGTGAGGTTAGATTAAAAAAAAAAATATGGAAAAGCAGGAAAGGAGAGACACACTGCTTCTGTCACTCTGCTGGAGACACTGAGAACAGGGTTAGGCCAAGGCCTGCCCATGGATGCATCCAGGGCTTGCACTGATTCCAGGATTATTCCTGTGTGCATGAGTGCATGACAGACAGAACAGATTTGGTCCTTGTTGCTTTGACTTTTCCAGGATGCTCCATTTATTTCTCCATTTTAGGAAACAGACTGGTACAGTCAGATGTTCTGTACCTGGGTTCCCCTTCTCCCACCCAAAACAGAAATAATTTTAGGCTAAAAGCATCACCCGTGTCAGAAGATGAGAGAGCCAAATCCTTTCGAAGGCAAAGGACTTACCAAAACCACCAGGCTTTCACCTGAGTAGGACTAAACAAAGAACTTCACCACAGTCTGTGACAATTTGGCTGAAGAGACAATGATTCAATTTTGTATTTTCAGACCAAAATAATAGTCTGGATGGGGGAACAGTCTTGCCTCAGCTTCCTTGAAAGTGAGAATGAGAGGATTGATATTGCTGAGATCATTCCAGAATTTGGGTTATGGTGCAGAAAACTGATTCAAGTTCTGCAGTCTGAAATGGGGTATATTTTGTCTTCATTGTCTCACTACCACCTCTTGTACGATTTGACTGCAGCATGGAAGCATCCTGATATAACTTTACAGTGCATCATGGTGTTGTTACTGTAGTAACTTATTACTAGGACACCTTGTGTTATCTTTATTGCTGCAGTACCTGGTACAAATGTACCACTGTTTGTCCACACACACACTGTTATTAGTGCCTTATTCCCCAAACTAATTTACTGCAGCATCCTGTTGTGTCTTATTGCTGCATTATCAAAATGCTACTTTACTGCAGCGGCCTGTGTTACCTTATTGCTACATTTATTCTGGTATTATTATGTCAGCTTACTGCCACTTTTTATGGCTGCCCTGCTACCATTTTATTACAGTACTCTATGGGATCTTAGTGCTGAGTTATGCTGAGAGTACATTAATCCATTTGCTTCAGCCTAGTGCTGTCTGCACTGGCTCATTGAACCTTTCCTAGTGCTTGTCCTGCTGCTGTTTTTCCACAATAGCCGTGAATACTCTGGATACTCTGTTATGCAAATAACAGTGCACAGCCATATTTCACAGCCCTGTAAGTATGGGAAGTTTTGTAGCTAGCTTGCACAGCATGGACATTGTAAAAGCTTTCCAGACTGTCTTTCCTTGAACTGATGCCACTTAGAACATAAACAGAGGAGGAAAGCTGATTTCCTAACTCATCTTCAGCACGATGAGGTAGTTGGAAGACACTGGACGCTTACAAAACAGCAGATTACTGCTTGCAATGCTCAGTGGGATACTGTTGGGTGTACAAGAGTAGCATCACTTGGAATAAGCAACATCATTAAAAAGCAATAATTCAAGGATGCAGTTCATGTGGAACTAGTTACATGTTAGTATCACCATATGTGAAGTAAAAGACATGTGAAGAACAGTTCATATGTATTCCCAGGAGGAGGCCTTGTCTACTCTCATGTTTGTTTTGGAGAAATTTAGTCAGGAAATGAGGAGCAGAGATTTCTTCCCTCCAGAGGATATGAAGTTCTGTCCGCTCAGCTAGCCATTGCTGAGCAGATTAGTTTGCACGAGTGTGCATTTAAATGGCAAGCTGTTCAGCATCCAGGCCCCCTGATGCATGCCCATATGCATGCTCTCCTTGTCTGTAAGAATTCCCTCCGTGTGCTCAACTGTTCAAACATGGAATATTCCCCACAGGCAAAATACTGTGGCAGCCAACATGACCATCCTGCAGGAATAAAGCTGAAAGACAGAGCAGAGTGCGCTGCTCACAGGGCAGCAGCTCACCCCCAAGTTAAAGTATGGCATTTCTGCTCCCTGCACAGACCATAACCCAAATTCCACCTGTCCCATCACCTGCCAGCATCCTCCAGTCCTGCCCACATGTGCCCCCATGCTGCAGGACACTGAGGAGTACCTCCATGGAGTTACCCTATCCTTCCCCCAGGAGATGACCTCTCCAGTGTCAGGAACTCACTGCAAAGCAGAGACCCACATGTACCACTTTACTATCCCTGCTCCTTGCTACACACCAGTTTCATATGTACATCTTGCTCAGGAATGCTCTGCTGACCAGTTTGAGGGTTCAAAAGACAGACCTCCCATGGGAAATGCCTTGTGGCTGGGCAGCACTGGCAGCAGAGTAGCTCGGAGTGCGAGCAGCTGTTGGTTTACAGAGCTCCAGTGATGCATGGCACTGGTGGGTTTGACAGAGATAAAAACACCATCGACAAGGCTCTGGAAAGAGATGACCTCTGCATTTTCCTAGGGATGACCAAGGAGACACATATGCATATGCATGAATGGACAAGTGAGACTATTACACAAAGACCTGCTATTTCCCAAGGGGACCCTTTGGCTGGGTGGGCAACAGAGGACAAATGGGTCCTGCAAGGACAGCTAAGTGACAGTTTGGAGGGGACCAAATGTCCTCTTCAGAGGCAGGGGATCACATGAATGTCCAGGACATTCATGGTGGTTCTGCAGTCCTGGAGCTCGCCTGTGTGTCTTATATATGTAGGATGAATTTTGTCTGAAGGCCTCAGACAGCAGGCTGTTTAGGGTATAGACATGTGTAAAGAACAAACATCATACTTAGTATTCTACTGTACATTCATGCAGGTGTATGGACCTTAGGTATAGTTGATATTAGGACTTTTCTGCAGGAAAGAAAAGAGATATCAGAATGAAAACTGTCATGGGCAAAGAGGAAGGTCCTTTTTTTGACAGAAACTATGCTGGCATGTTTTTGTGCATACATAGGCCTTAGATATTAGAATAATACTTGCCTCAGAAGTGAATGTTGTTGATAGCCAGCTGTCTACTTAGCTAGATGGTTTTGCCTAGGTAGGAATGCAGACTTGTAGCCATATAGCAGTTTCTACCACCTGTACAAAAAGCCAGTTTGCCTTGGCATGAGTGAAGAAGACCAATACATGTCTAGTTTCATGTATGCTTTAGATCGGAACTGCTTACAAAATATAGGAGTGAATATATTTCAAGCTGAGTCTTGAAATTCTTTTCATATCTAGATAATATACTGTATGTGAATGCAGGCCATCTTCCTATCTGCAGCTAGTATAAGTGGGTTTTATATTAAAGTCACTTCACTCCTGTCCTCATCCTAACCTCCGTACCCCCAACAGTTTGAAACAAGCTACTGGCTCATCTTTTGCTGTTGCATTCATGGGCTGTAGGTCAGATGAGTTTTAGTGGAAGCTCATTTCCTCCAATGGTACCATTTCACTTTCAGAATGATGCTTCTCAGCAGGGTCAGTTATCTGAGCATGATATCACAGCTGGGTGTGCTGCTGTTTAGGGAGGGTCACCTGGCACCCAGCGCCCTGCCCATTCACACCCTGCGTCTGCTGGTCCCATCTCCATCAATTCCCTCCTCACTGTAGGCTGAATTTTGACACTTTCCCACATCAGAGTTGCCTTTTCCTGGATACATGTGAGTGGATTTTGGCCCTCTCCGATTGGAGAGCTGGAGTCTGGTTTGGTTTGCTTGGAGAAAAGCTTGAACATCCATTATTGATTAGGTATGCAAAACCTTAAATAAATAGAAAAGTAAATAAAATATAAACCAACTCACTTTAAAATACCACATGTGTATGTGTTTGTGTGTGTGCACTCGTGTGTGCATTGCACATCTCAAACATGGCTTTTTGAGCATCGGGCAGAGTCTGATCACATTTGCACTACGCGCACATGCAGAACGATTCCGCCGACGTCAGAGAATTTGCACCAGGATCGGAGTATCACTCAAGGGGGAAGATCCTCAGGGGATGAAAACCACTCTGGCTCTCCTGACTTCAGCTGAGGATCTGGCCATCATCTCTGGACATGCTACATGCTATTGGAAGGACAACGAGTGATGAACTTAAAATAGTGCCTTTTGTTTTTTTCATTGCTTTAAAGGAGGAGAAACATAGGAAAGAAAAACAAAGTCAGTGAATCTGCAGGAGAAATGCATTTGGGATTTTGTGAGAAGGAGAAGCAGCTTCCAGCAGATATTTTATTGGATCCAGACGGCCACACGAAAGGGAGCAAGTGAGATTGCGGTGCCATCTTATTACAGTCACACTTGTGCCAGGAAGAGATGTGGAAAAACACTCATCTCTCTCAGCTCTTCCTTCTCCAAGCTGTGGTTGGGTCTGTTTCCTTGAATAACAAGACAGCAAGCCCTCGCCTTATCGACCTCCAGTCTATGGTGAAATGTGCTCCTCCAAACCTCAGCTGGAAACAAAGTACCTGCACAGAGCTCAGTGTCCTTACGGAGCTGTGCAGACAGAGAAGTGTTGCTGTAAACTGTGAAGAGAGGTGCTCCCCTGGCGTGTGGCTCTCTGCTTCCACTTGCTCAGGCTGTCTCTGCTGCAGGGACCTGCTCTCCCTGAAATGCCCCGTCCCCGGCAGTGGTCCCAGCTGTCTCTCCCACGGGGCGGTCGGCTGGAGCTGTCAGGAGGACTGCATCAGGCCCGTGAGGCGCTTGCTAGCCAGAGACTTTCCCTGGAGGGAGGGACAAACAGACAGAAGAGACCCAGAGGTGTAAGTGATGTTGTGGGATGGTTTCTCTGGGAGTGAGGGGCAGGGGCTTTCTCCCAGAGCAGGGCACAAGGCTCTCCTGACAAGGGAGGCAAGCAATGTGGGGTGAGCCTGCCCCCAGCATTTCGTGTGCCTGCAGTTTTACCCCTGGCAAGTCGTTTGGCCAGAAGGAGTTGCGCCTAGTGATGTCCAGTGGCTATCACTCAAGGCTGTGCCCTGGGACTGTGTTTTGTGAAGATGTTTCCTTTCTCCAGTTCCATGGGAACTGGTGAAAGCAAAGCCCTGTTCTACACTCACTGCTACTTATTCTGCCTAGTGCTGTCTTGCTGGTGCAGAGCTCTACCCCAGCTTGGGGAGGGATGCACAGCCAAGGCTACTGTGAAAACTGGCATGTCCCTCCCACCGTCTGTGAATCAGTATCACCTGCACAGCATCCATCAGGAACAGGAATAGGAAAAAAGTAATTTCAGAAACAGTTTAGCCAGTTCCTGCCCTGCTGTCACTCACCTTTGCACACTCCTTGGTCACTTGCCTCCTGGGTTGGTGCCTGTTCATTCCTGCTTGGCCTCCCTGCTATCCCTGTGCTCTCCTCCAAGCCAGCAATGCAAGAGTGTGGCTGTGGCAGCCTTGCTCATGCCCTGCTGTCATCCACATGAGCTTTCCCCCTGACTGGCAGGACCAGGGACTAGGAAGAAGGAAGGTCACCTGCACATCTGAACCCCTTCCCTAGCTTAGGCCATGCAGCACCTGCTTTCAGGAGCAAAGGACCTACAGGACCTATTTCAGGACCTACACCCAGTCTTCTCCATTTGCAGACAGGGTATGTCCCCATAGAGAATACTGATGGCTTTGCAATTACTGGTATAACAGTGAAAAACTGTTTCAGGTATTGCACCAGTTGCTGAGTTTCTTTGGGGAGCTTTCCTCTTGAAAAACAATGTTTTTCTTAAAGGAGAAAAAAAAAAAAGTCTTGCTTGAAATAAACATTCAGGGAATACCAGAGAGCTGTAGAATACCTAGCAGCTCTTAAACAACCTCCTCTTCATTACTATATTTAGCCAAGATTTCCTTTGCAATAGGAAGTCTTACTGATTGCTGCTTCAAAGAAAGAGCCACAAAAAGAGCAAGGGAAACGGATTATACAGTGAAAATGAGTATGCGCAAAACGTAGAAAAAATCGAAATGTAAAAATTAGCAGGCTATTTGAAATAAATATTTTTAAACAAGTTAACACTCTAGGAAAAAAGAAACACTTCCCACCTCCCTTTGATTTCTACTCTCTTTTCATGTAGGGCTGTTCCAGGAGGATGTAGCTGTTCCCTACAGAAGCCGCATTTCATTACTGAGATGTGTGACTTTCACCAAATAATTTGTTCAGCTGCATGAGCACACACAGCCTAATCTGTCCGTGTTTTGTATACGAGCAGTTGGCTGCGGGAAACACTGCCATCATGCCGACTGTCCTGCCTGGAACAAGACACCCACAGCCATTGCTCTGTGCCTCGCATGCAGGGCTCAGCATGGGAATGGCCAGCTCCATCCCAGAGCTCTGCACACATACCATTTAAGACATACGTGTTTGGTTTTTTTCACTATAAATAAAATTTTTGATTATTATTATTTTGAAATGCACTGTTATGAAGCTTGGCCCAGCGCTACTCCAGGGGGTGGCCAAGTCTTCTGCAGAGCAACGTGGCTTGGGGGGGTAAGACCAGGGCTGTCATTTTGCTGCTGTTAAGGAATAACAGAGAGAGAGTGCTAAGGAATTATCAGTTCCTGAATCCTATTTATAGGAAGAAGAAGGTGAAGATGTGGATGTTAATCCCATGGCTACATTTAGGGGGAAAAAAAAAAGTTAGTTTCCACCAATATTTGGGTACTTCCTTAGGAAAAAAATTAACAAATAAGCCTTGGTTTATATAATGCCTGTTCTGTCAGACTCTAACTAATCTGCGACAGACAGCTCCTCTTGTTATCTTCTCACAGGCAGGTGGCTTGGGGCTACGCCAGCTCCCTGCGTCAGGTTCCAGCAGGGCTGAGGAGCAAACACTGTTCCACGTCCCGCCCCCATTTCAACATTCCTGTGTTCAAAGCAGGAAGGAGAAACACCGGTAGTGGGCCAGGCTGAGGAGAGGGGACAGCTGCCCTGGAGAAGGTGGTGGGTTGGAAATGGAGCCAATGGCCGTGGTTTGCGCATAGCGAAACCTCGCTCATGGGTTTCCTAGTGGAAACTGCTTCCCAATGCGGGGAAAGGCAGTGGCCTCCATCTGCAGCTCCCCCGTCTCATGGGAAAGGCGTTACCCTGGGAACTGCAGCAAACTTCCCGCCTGCAGGCTGGGATGAATCCCCAGTGCAAAGCCCGTCTGTCTGGGAGGATAACTGTGCCAGGGAACGGCCTCGCGCACAGGGACATGCAAACAGATGGGTGCAAGAAGCTCTGTTTTAAGACAGCAAGAAGCAGGCAGCAGTGTTGTCTGCTCGGCTGTTGTGTTCACCTCTGTGCTGGAACAGATGGCAAAAGGATCCCTGAAATTGCATAGAGGGATTAATGCTGTGACATTTTTGACTACAAGCAAAAGCACTGTAATGTTCAGCCCCCAAGTAGAGGCGATTTTGTTTCAGCCCAATGCAGGGCCAAGTGTCAGCCTCACAGCATGGGTCTGGGTGATCGGATATCTGCAGGCTGGAGTTGGGTGGGATGCAGGTGTTCAGTTTGGGATTCTCTCATCTTAGAAATCCTCATTAAAAAAAAGAGGATCAGGAAAAACTGCATTTCATTAGGAAAACTAGTATCTCTTTAATATTACTAAAATGAACAAGAAGGGAGCAAAACATTGTGTTACAGGTGGAAAAGCTGGATGAGATCTGCAGTCCACCGGCTGATATAAATCAACATGACTCAGTTGTTTTCACAGAAGTGCTGCTGATTTACACCAGTTGAGGGGCTGGCCCATGGTATCTCTGTTTCAGGTTTAGCCCTCCAGGGCTTCTAAGGCACAAAGCCCATGAGGAGACACAAAAGGTTTGCATCAGCTGACTGAGAAAAGCTTAATTGCAGCACACGATGGCTCCTTTGGGATGGGGCAGCAGCTCACTCACCAGGCAGCCAGCACTCTCCCCAGGACCCCCAGCCAGTCCATTCAAACCTACCTGCCCCTGCTTGCCAAGAGGCTGTCCATGGCCAAAGAGTCCAGGATGGCAACAGCATGCTTTAGTGTCGTTGCTTAGCATCCAGAAAAGAGGCATCTGGGTAACCAGGAGATGGTGGCCTGTGTCCACCTTGAGACAGCAGAGGTGAGATGGACCCCTGTATTTTTTGTGATCCCACAACCCTTCTCTGAGCCTGGCATGGTGTGAGTGCCTGAGTCAGTCAGATGAAAGGCTGCTCTGAGAAGCTGGAGGTGGCTGAAATAGTTCTTAATTGGGTAAAATACATGCCAAAAAAGTTCAGGTCCAGGAGGGCATGTTGGGTCTCATCTACTACGTGGAATGGATGGAATTCCCTTGGGGATGTCTCTGACAGAGATGTTTCAGATTATTATGATGCGAAAGTTTGGCACAAACAACACCTAGTTTATTTTAAAAGGTTCAACCAAAATAAATTATGTTTTCCTTCCACATGTCTTTGTTTAGCATGAAACCAGTGGCTGCCCCCACATTTCTACCTCTCCTTTCCCCACTGAAAGAGAATGTCAACAACAACTGCTATATTTCCAGGAGAAATTTAAGCTAAGCTGTGTTGGCAGGGGATTTTGAAAGCGCACCATCTCAAGCTCAGCACACTTCAGTGCTTCTTTTACTGTGTCACATGTATATGCTGAATAACTTAAGGCAAGATTAGACTGGATGTAAGGAGTAAACTTTTTACATGGGGTCCAAAGCCTATAAAGAAATCCCCAGTCCTCCAGTCCCAAAATATTTGTCACTACTAATTAGGGTTATGACAATTAAAAGCCCAGACTGTTGTCGCTCAAATAGCATAGCACAAGCAGTAGGGCATATGTTGTATGGCATATGTTGTGTGTCGTCTTGGATGCAGGAAGGCTTCCTTTTCCCTCACGTCCTGCAAGCAACTGAGCTGTTACACAGCTTACAGGCAAGGATGACATGGAGCTTCACGGCATCTGGTAAAGGTAATGTCCAGTTCTCTCTATGCTGCTGAATGAATCTTTTTTGCTGCTGAACACCACCATGAAAGGAGCCATTTCTTAAAGGCAGTGTAAAATCTGAATTTCGAGTAACCTAAGGAAAACATCAGGGAATTCTTAATAAACCTAATGAAACTGTCTCCCAAAATATGACTTCCAAGTATGTGGCCATCCTACTGCTTGGCTGTATGTCAGGCAGAGGACTAGACCTCAGCACTTGTGGACCATCAGGGCTCACTGAAGCCCAGTGAAATAAAGATTAACCTGTAGGTCACAGGAGGTGGTTAGCATCTTTAGTGCCTGAGCCTTTGCTGAGCAGCTACTAAGCTAAAGTGTAATATGCAATCAGTAATTATTTTAATGAAGCAAAATTCAGCAATTTAACATAGGCAAGAAACCAAGAGGGAAGAAAGGGTGTCTGGGATTTGACACAAAAAAGGGACAGCACTCCTTTCAAACCTCCTGTATGAGCCACCAGTGTTTCTATCTTGCTCTTTGCTTTTATTTGCCAAAACCAGCACTTTGCGTAGTTGGGAGAGAAGCAAAGAGTGGGAACTATCTTTTAAAAATAATAAATGGAAAGTTTAGTTCTGTCCAGTACTGATGGCTTCACACAATGTTGATGTGCGCTGCCCAGCACAGCACAGTTCAGTATGTAGCATGCACATTTGTCACCCCCAGCATGCACAAGCCAGAGCTCTCATGCGAGTTGTCAACGACTTACCTGAACATCCAGGCAAGATTTATCCCATAAGGAGCTTTGGGGCAGCAGCACCAGGGGAGAGGAGGGATGGCAGCACAGGCTCCTGTTTGCCATGTCAATACAGACCAAAGTGCTTTCACACTGACTGCTCACCTCTACAATTTCCACACATCAGCTTGGAGCTTTGTTTCCTACAGCTGGCTCCACTTCTTTATTTCTACGCCTCCTTTGTGCTCAGGGCTCTCCTTTTCCCAGTCTGCTGCCCAATCTGCTCCAGCCAGAAGATCACCTTCCTGGAGGAGAAGTCATCTCCTGGGGAGCACTGTTGCCCTGTCCCCCTTTGCAGACAACTGGGGCTAGTCTGCATCTCCAGTGGAGGTGAGCTAATCTTCCTTCCATCAGCTTGAATCTGAGGTTTTTCACATCATCACAGGCACAGCTCAGTTCTCCAATCTTTTAGCTAACATACTACAAGAAATTTGGCAGTGGGCAGACAACGTCCTGCAACCAAATTTTACTTCTGAAGAGATTGCCATGGCCCTAGCACTGCCAGCACTGTTTGGTTTTCAATGTTACATTACAATGCAGATCTTGGGGAAGCTTTATTTTTGTGCTATTTTGAAAATATTCTTTTTATTAGATTTTTTCATTAAAATAGACATTGTCAACATAAGATAAACGTAACAGAAATTAATGAAGTTAAATAAGAAACTGAATTAAAAACATAAACAATACAGGAAAATAACTTAGTTCAACACAAAATAAACACAGACACATAAACTATGAATGTAAGTAACATAAATTAACACACAAAATGCGGTGGACAATACCACCAATTACACACTGACACAGACTGAAAACAGGAGCTGCAAAGTGGCTGTAGAGGGTAAGGTGGGGCCAGATGCTCCCAGCATGCAAGATTCTCACCTGTTCTTGCCAGCACAGCCTCATGAGTTACCCCCAAACTCCTGCAGAGTGGGCCCCACTCCTCTTCTAAGGCTTGGCTGACAAGTTACCTGAGCTTCTTGCCATTCCTGCCCATTGCAGTGAAGCTTGACCACCATGGGTTACATTCCCACATCTGATACTGCTTTTTTGATCTTCTAGCTCATATCACTTATGGGAACAGTTCAGAGCTTCAGTCCAATTAAAACCAGTATCATCTATTCCCATTTTAAGTTGTGAGGATTTCTTACACTTCCTAAAGGAGGCATTGAACTTTGCTTGGAGAAATACCAGTACACCACTGCATATGGCACAAACCAGGACCTCCGTATTCACCCACTCCTAGCACAGCTTCATAATAGCTGCAGCCCTCCTCTAACACCCCACCAGCACCACAAGTAAGATCCTCTTCTGTTGTGGTGCAGTCTGGGCTCCTTGTAGCCAAGAGTGAGCCAATTCTGGCATTAGCTGAAGCTGTCTATGGACTGCAAATCCAGGATATGTTTCTCCCTTTGACAAAAACCCAGGAAGACAGAGGAGCAGATGGATCACTGCAGCCAGTACACAGTGGTGTAGCAGGCCATTTTTTCAAGCCACCTCAGAAATGCCCTAACTGCATGTTGCTGGTCTGGCTCTTGGGCAGGGTGTGATTCTCTGCAAGGACTCAGCTTGTTTGATAGCCTTCAGCATGACTGGGAACCAGATATGTAAGTATTGCACACAGAGGAAAATGGAAGCACCACTGAAATATCAAATCTCTCTGGAATATCAACATAAACTTGGCTGAAATCACAGCAGAGGCTAAGCACAGCCTCCCTCCCAAACACCTTGCTAAGGTCATGGTTTAGTATCTGCAGTTAGACCTGTCTGTAGTGAGAAGGTACCAGCTTTTATCTTCCAGAGTTTGTGTGTGACTCTAATAAAATACAGCAAATTAATAGTAGGTGTGTTCTGAACTCTGTATAGTGCCTTTCATCCAGAAGGGTCCCCAAGCACTTCACAAATGGTATGCACAAAGATCACTCACCCACTTTACCCTCACAGGGGCAAAAGGAAGCTGCCATCCTGCACCAGCAGCACTACACAGCAGTGCTTTCAGGCAGGAGTGAAGGATAACTTATCAACTAGAAACAATGAATGCTTACCCTTTAAAGGAGCCCCTGTATATAGAGCAGACTGTGCAGCACACGTGTGACACATGCAACCTACCCCCTACCAAAGCAGGTAAGGTACCATGGTGATCCCAAGAGCAGACACGGTGCATTCCCGTCTGCAGTGGTGAGTCAGGGCATGCGGTGTGCAGGCCATGCACCCGGCCCTCTGCAGCCCCAGCTGCGGACACTGGCTGGCTGCCACACTAAGGGGAACAATCCCACGGCACGCTGCAAACACGGGCTGCATCCCCTTTGTGCTTTGGGTACATTCTGATGCTTCCCATCACCTACGTAATGCAAGTTCCTTTTCTCAGGAAAAGCCAGTGTAATGATTGGAGTAGTGAAGTGAGCACATTTTCTTTTAAAGTAAAATATCTTCCAAAGATAAAAATAACCCTTTTCCCAGATGTCTTTTCTTGGTGCCAAAACTAAGAAACTTTGGAATCCATTCCTGTATCCCTTCCCTTCTTCCTGTCTGTTCTGATAGCCACTACACCAGCATCTCAGTGTACCATCTTTTTATACTTTCCACTTTTTCAACCACTATTCTCTACCAATAACAGCTTAAACCTTTGTCATTATTGCAGGTTGTGAATACTTTCCATATCCTCAAATGCTGTGATCTATTTATGCAAGCTGGTAGAGCTGGGAAAGTGAAAAAATGGGAAAGCTGGTAAATATATGACAGCTTTATGAGATTATCAAGGAAACAGTTAAAAAGATGACATCAGGCAGCAATTCTTTCTCCAGCCTTACACCTTCTTCACTGCTTTCATGGTTACTATTTATAATACATCACAGTGACACAGCTGTGCAAAACATCACACAGTTCACCTGAGAAAGATAAGATTCCATCAACACATTTCACATGTGTGACACCATACTCATGAATTAGGAATAGGAGTGAGTTTGACTTGGACTCTGATCCAACAGTACACAAACCAAGAAGACATAAAAAACAGCACGAGGCAGTAGCAGTGGCCAAGGGGTGAAGCTCAGCATCAGGAAAATGGGAAAGCAGGAGCAGGGAAGAACAAAAGTGACAACATGGAGCTGGGAGAGAGCTGAGAACATCGAGGAAGGGACAGCCAGGCAGTCAGGGTAGAAACGAAGGCTTTCATAGCTGTATAATGCAAGAGAACAGATACATATGGAACTGAAATTAAATACACAGCTGTGGATTTCTCTGGGCACTGAACTGGGATGCATTTACATCCTGAGACAAGAATTGTTCGATACGAAATTACCAAAAGATACCAGAAAACTAAAGCAAAGGAAATGCTACCATGATAATGCCAGATTGCAGCACTGCAAGGAGGAGGAGGGCATTTTAGGCTCCAGATAGAAAGCATCTTGGGCACTGAGCATGATAGATACATTGAATACAAGATCTCCAGTCATTCTTGTTTCTGGAAAAGTTATCCTTGCATGAGAAACCGAGGTGCAGCACTGGCTCCACAGCCATTTAGGATGTCATGTGGGACTTTGCCTACGATGCTTCTGGATGAGAATACAAAACCACTAGGCTGGTGCTGCTTACACAAGGATGACAACAGCTCCTGGTTCCCAGCTTCTACTTCTGCCTATGGCACCTCTGCCTGCTATGGTTAATGAAGCTGGGCCAGTCTGTCGATACAGTTATTGACCTGTTCCTGGGAACTGAGACAATCTTCAGTCTTCATTGACTTGCTGTACAAAATGTTCCATCCAAAATGTCCAGGATTCTTTGAAGAAGGGTAATTTGAAAACTTTCATTCTTACGTCCTTAATCTACAGTCTACTTCCCACACAGCTCGAACACAGACCCTCTCATCCTTCACCTTATCTTCTTTCAGCACTGCGCTGAATTTACCACTTGGAAAAGCTTCCTGTTTCTTCATACCTGACTCCTTGATACATTTCACACATCTCTCCTCTGTATCTGATGTCTCCTCATATAATAACTTTAAAATAAATATCCCAAGTCTTTTAGTCTCACTACATACTCACATTTCCTCCAGGACTTAGCAGGAGTGCTGGTTTTCCTGTTAAGTATTGCACTCTTTACAGACTGCAATATGAAAGATAAAGTACAGCCTGCAGTGTATCACATGCAAACTGCAGGCACCCACGGCAGGCCTTTGCACATCACACCTCTTTATACACCGCACGGGACCACTATGGCTTGAAAGAGGCAGGGAAAACACAGGAAAAGCATTTCCCACAGACTCCAATATCCAGCCAGAAGTCTGGCATTTGCATCTTTGCCTTCCCCAGTCCTGTGGAGCAAAGTGTCAAAGCAACCTCTCTGGTTGACACTGTTGGTTTTGTCTGGGGGTGACAGGTCATTCCATCACCTGGGCTGAGTTTCATAAGGGGCCCTGGACAGCAAACGCCTCTCGCTTCTTCCAGGTTGTGCAACTCTTCTGTCTGTCCTCAAGCAGGGGAAGAGACACACAAGAGATTCTTTGCCTTCTTCAGGTAAAGACCTTTTCCAGTCCAGGAACATAATGCTTAACAGTGTCCCACATCAGTCAGTTCATCCAGAATTTGTAAAAATTCTCCCTAAAGAATAGATCACTACTCTGGTCACTATCTTGTCCTTTAAAGCACAGAGACTGAGAACTCTTATCCTCTCAAAAGTGGAACGTGTGTGGGTGTGCCTTTTATTCTTAAAGAAATATCAACTGGGAATAAAATCCAGAGGTCCCAGCACGGAGTCACCACTTGGATACTGAGTCAGAAATTTTAACACTTGTTTTCTTCCAGGGAAAATTCCTTCCCTGGAATACAGCCATTTTAGGAAAGTTTGAATTCAAGTTTGGGTATCATGGCCCAGGCTTATCTAAGTTACCTGCTGAGACTGGTATCCATAGGTTTAATCCCTGCCTGTTATTGCTGGAGTACCCATTGCTGCTTTTAGAGATAATGCTCAAGATACGACAAAGGACCCCCCCTCCTCTTTCCTCCTTTATTAAATGCAAATGGCTACCAGCGCAAGTTAGGCAGAGACTTGGTGGCTTCCTTTGTGAGACAAAAAGCAGCAGTAGTTCCCCTAAATGTACTCATTAAAATATATTTTCCTTCTACTCTTGGCCCTGAAGGATCATCTCAGCTTATGAGAACTAAGCTTCTGTCTATCTGATTATTAAATAATTTCTAAAGCAGATGGGAAACTACAGTGGTTTAAACAGCTAGGCTGAGACTGCAGGGCTAAAAATAGCATAGCAGGCTCCTTTTAATTAGTAAGATGATGAAATATGACAGAAGAGAGAGATATAGATATATGGATTTGTGTGTATGTGTGTCTTTAAAATTAAGTTATTACCTCAGTACTAGGTATTATTTATAACATATATGATACATGGTGTCTGATTTTTATGATGCCATTTATCTTCACTTGGGAGAGAGACAGGCTAACTCTGCTTTCATAATGTCAATCCTTGTTGTATTCAAAAGGAAAATTGTAATAAGATAAACCTGCCACCATGTGCAGTGCCATCCTTTTTTAAACGAGGTGGATTAGTAAGTGCTCCAAAGCAATAGACTTTCAGCTCTGCAAGCCTGTGATATTGACCATTCCCCAGGGTGCCCTGGAGAGCATGGAAGAGCCAGCCTAGCTTTATACCTGTGATTCCAGAGCATGGGAGCCTGGAATAGGGCCAAAGGGGTCAGGTACTGTGATGTTTATCCTACCACTGTGCTGCCTATGTATTTTTGAGGACCCTTCCAAACCTGAAGAGAGGAGAAAAGACATCTGCCACCCCTGTTCTCCAGCAGTGCTGGGCAGCACGTGCCCTGCAGTGTTCTGCTCCACCATGCAGATGTGGCCCTTTGATGCTCACCAGATGACTGATGACCATGTTTGGTCCTAGGACCACAAAGCTACCATGAAACACACGGACATCACAGCTGCAGACTTCTGCCAGGTGAGTCGAGGAGGCTGAGGGTGCCTGGCCTGTTGGGGGCTGGATCAGACAGATGTTCCCTTGCTCCAAGGGGAACCCAGACAGGCACTGCAAACCATGCCCTTTGGTACAGAAGGACCTGACCACAGTGGGCACAACCCCCTTTTGGCTATTGCACTAAGGTATCAGCTGATACTTCGTAAGGACCTGGAAGTAAAAGGTGAACCATCACCACAGTGAAAATTGCCCTGTCAAAATCTTGCTGTTAATGTCATGCTAAATGTGGGCCAGATAGCACCCGGCTTTCAGAAAGATTTGGTGCAAAAACTGGGTGCATTCATTAGTCATGAGATGCCTTCTGTTGGTCAAAAGTATCCAGCCAAGGAAGACAAGACAGGGTCTTGAAGGAATCGAAGACTGGTAAAAAAATAAATATGTAAAGCCCTGTTCTTTCTTATTCCCCATTGATCCACCTGAAGGTGGAAAGCCTCTGGCTGGCTAGCAGAACTCCTTGGTGTCTTGCTGAAGTATGTCAAATAGTCTGGAGCTAATCCCTGTCTCCTGAGTTATGACTCTGAGATGAGCAGGAGCCCTGTGGGCAGGACAACTTCCACTTGCTCCAAGTCTATGCTCCCAAAGCCAAGGGTACACCTTTTCACCCAGTGCAGGAGACCAATTTGGGAGTACTGAAAGATTTTTCAGGAGTGGGGCTTAACCCAAGTAAGAGACAAAAAGCCTGCAATACTCTTCACAGTTTGTCAACACAAACATTTACAGTTTCTCTTTCTGAAGTGTTGTATTTTTTCCTTTGTCAATCAAGAGATAGTGAGACCCAAGCAACCAGAACAGGCAAACTTAGAGAGTCTGATTTTTTCACTCTGGTGAAGAGACACCGTCTAAGAAGCTGGGAATGTCTGGCCTCCTGGCTACAAATCAGCTTTCTCTGATATGGAAAGCAACACTGTTAAGTACAGTATTTTGAGCAAGGAAGGGATCATGAACCTCTACCTCCATGCTGCTGCTCTGGCTCTATGGCATCTGCAATGGTAGTGGAACAAAGTTCCCCAAATTTGAGTACAATGATGTAAAAGGAAAGGCTCTAGAAGAAAGGGGGTCCAAGAGAGCTGGTCAATATTCAAGCATCACTTCTTCCAAGCTCAAGAGCAGTGTAACGCCATGAGCAAAAAATCCAGCAAAGGGGGCAGGAGACCCCTTTGGATAAGCAGGGAGCTTCAAGCAAACCTCAAAGAGATTCTGGGACATGGAAAAAGGAACAGGCCACATGGAAGGACTAAAGGAACAGTTAGAGTATGTAGGGATGTGACAAAGAAGGCCAAGGCCCATTTGGAATTAAGTATGGCAAGGGATATCAAGGACAACAAGAAGGGTTTCTACAAGTACATCAGCAGCAAAATGAAAATTTGGGAAAATATGGGGCTGCTACTGAATCAGATACGTGTCCTGGTGACAGAAGACACAGAGAAGGCCTGGCCAATTACTGAATGCCTCAGTTTTTAGTGCTGAGGTTGGGAATCCCAGACTTTGGAGGTAAGAGAGGAAGGCTGGAGAAAGGAAGACTTCCCCTTGGACGTAGAGGGCTGGGTTACAGATTGGCTAGGCAGACTTATGTGCCATAAATCCATGGGCCCTGACAGGATATACCCACAGGTGCTGAGGGAGCTGGCAGATGTTGTTGCTAAGGTACTCTCCATCATCTTTGAAAAATCATGGAGAACAGGAGAGGCACCTGATGAGTGGCAAAAACCAATGTTACTCTCTTCTTAAAAAAACAGCAAGAAGGAGAACCTGGGAAACTACTAGCAGGTAACCTCCACCCCAGGAAAGCTGATGGAACAGATAATTCTGGAGGTGATCACCAAGCATGTAAAAGAAAAGAAAGTCATCAGAAGTAGTCAGCATGGATTCACCAAGGGGAGAACAGTGGATGACTTCAGCAAGGCTTTTGACAGTCTCACATTACATCTTCATAGGTAAGCTCAGGAAATGTGGGTTGGATGAACGGACAATGAGGTGGACCAAGAACTGACCTGTGGTGGTGTCTCCACCTGCCGACCTGTGGCCGGCACCTGTCAATCGTGCCCTGGCCATCACCTGGGCCGACGAATCAAGATCAGAGGGTGCATCCATAGGCGGGGACACGGAGTGAAGGCACCACCCAAGTTTCCTGAACCTTCCAGGATCTTCTGTTTTATAGAACTGATGATTAGTAGATGAGAAAAGCCCTCCCCCTTGGTTATGGTTCATTGGTTTTAACTTTGTGAACGCTCCCCTTTGATTGTACCCTATTGGTTCCGAACCCTGGATCCTCCCCTTTTGTTCCTCCCTTAAAAGGTCCTGTGCAACCCTCAGACCCTTGGAGCTCTTCCCTTTTTCATCCTGTCAGTAAAATTGTTCCTGTTTTACCCAGAGCTCTCCTTCTCTCTAGCCTCTTTGTCTCAGGGGATCTTGGCAGCTAGCTTGCTAGCACCCTCACGGCAGGCTGTCCTCAGCTTGGAGTGGCTTTGCCAATAGGCACCGCTCGGTCCGGGGGAATCCTACCTCCGACCGCTTGACTTCAAGCCAAGTCATCGAGCTATCCGTGAGGCGGTCAAGTGGTCACTGACCGAATGGAAGAGCTCAAAGGGTAATGACCAGTGAAATAGAATCCAGTCGGAGGCCTGTAGTCAGTGTTCCCTGGGGATCAATACTGGGTCCAGTCTTACTCAACTTGTTTATCAATGACCTGGATGAAGGGACAGAATGCACCCAAAGACAGTTTGCTGGTGATATGAAACTGGAGGAAGGGGCTGATACACCTGAAGGCCATGCTGCCATGGCCTTGACAGGCTGGAGAAAACTGATGAGGTTCAACAAAAACAAGTGTAGGGTCCTGTACCTGGGGAGGAATCACCCCAAGTACCAGCACAAGGCTGGAGGCTGACCTGCTAGAGAGCAGCTCTGCAGAAAAGGACCAGGGAGTCTTGGTGGATGACAAGTTGACTATGAACCATCAGTGTGCCCTTATAGCCAGGAGAGCAAATGGTATCCTGGGGTGCATCAGGAAGAGTGTGGCCAGTAGGTTGAGGGGGGTGATCCCTCCCGAGGCCAAATCTAGAGTGCTCTGTCTAGTTCTGGGCTTCTCAGTACAAGAAATACAAGGAGCTACTGGAGAGGGGCCAGTGGAGGGCCACAAAGATGACAACGGGTCTGGAGCCTCTCTCTTATGAGGAGAGACTGCGGGACCTTGGCCTGTTTCATCTAGAGAAGAGGAGACTGAGAGGGGATCACATCAATACATACAAGTATCTCAAAGGTGGGTGCCAAGAGGATGGTGCCAGACTCTTTTCAGGGGTGCCCAGTGACAGGACAAGGAGAAATGGCCTTAAGCTGAAAGACAAGAAGTTCCACCTCAACATGAGGAAGAACTGCTTTACACTGAGGGTGGCAGAGCACTGGAATAGGCTGCCCAGGGAGGCTACGGAGTCTCCTTCTGGAGACAGTCCAAATCCACCTGGACACATTCCTGTGTAACTTGCTCTCCTGCTCCTTAGCAGGAGAATTGGACTACGTGATCTCCAGAGGTCCCTTCCAACTGTAACTATTCTGTGATTCTGTGATTTCCCAAAGTGCTGGGTCAAATGCTACAGCCAAATCTGAAAATTTCCCCAGGAGTCTACTGCTCCTCCCAGTGCCAAACAGAGAAGCACAGTCTGGAGGTGGCCCAGATCCACAGGCAATTCATAGTTCAGTCAATCTGGGAGACTACTTCACCTCAATTATGACTCTTTAAGGCAAATAAACTTTTAGCCCTTATTGTTTTTGAGATTTCTCTTACAGCCATCATTGGAAATGTGGCCTCATATTAATCTGCTTGCAAAATAGGCTCAGTGCTCCTCCCTTGAAGAGAGACAAACTGGGGGTCGTTTCCAGCCAAACCTTAAGCATACGCTTAACTTCATCACGCCTGTGCAGGGCCAGCTTGAATATGTGATCCTGTAATGAGTAATCACTAAAGCACAGTGGGGCCCTGGAAGTATGGATTGCTGAATTGCTCCACTCCTACACAGCTGGGGAGCTGCAGTGCATTTTGGAGAACTAGAACATACAGAATTAACTTTGTCTTAGTTCAGTCCCCTGAGTATGCCATAACGTTCTCACTTTGGTAATGCTGTCCTCTGAGGACATTATGACATGTCAACATAGTGACTATTTTCTCATCTGATGGCAATCACAAACTACCATAACGCAAAGTATAAAAAATTCAGAACCTTCCTAGTTCTGATAGCTACCATGCCATCAGAAGATGAGATTTTATATCTGTATTAAGAGAAATGAAAGAAAATATTTACAGTATGCTAGCCAGTAAGACAAAATGAATGAAAATGCCAACCAATCTACAATAATTTTCTTTACAGCTACTTACATTCTAATCATAGCATCCCAAACTGAGCTTGTCAAGTTACCCTTCAAATCAAATGCAAGAGAAAAATTCATCCTTGGCTGTGCAACTATAAACCCAGCCAGTCTAGTAAAGTGAGAGTTACTCTTCCATATACTTGGCAAATCTGGGAGCCGAATTTACCACTCGGTGTAAATATTTCTGCATAGTTTGTTTTAAAAAAAAAAAAAAAAAATCATCTTTCCTACTCCTCTCCCTGGCAGACTCTTAGAAAGTAGTAAATATGCAGATGGGCATAGTGATATATTTTGTATCAACATATTTTAAATGTGTGCATATGCATTAGCTATATAAATACATTCCCCAGGAAGTCTGCCAGTGGATGTACTACAAAGCCTTGTATGTTAAATTTGGGTTTGCTTCTGCAGTAGCACAGCAGTGTCAGGAAGAACTGCTCTCGGCTTATTTGCTCTACAGCAGCTCACACTTACCTGCACAGCTTCCTGTTTCTCTCGGTATATACAGAGGTGCTATATTTATATGTTGTGTGTGTATGTAGTGTACATATAAATACACACATACACACACACATGCAAGAATATCATAGACTCATAGAATGCTTTGGGTGGGGCCCTTAAAGATCATCTCGTCCCAACCCCCCTGTCACAGGCAGGGACACCTTTCACTAGACCAGGTTGCTCATAGCTCCATTCAGCCTGTCGTTGAACACCTCCTGGGATGGAGCATCTGCAGCTTCTCTGGGTAGCCTGTTCCAGTGCCTCATCACCCTCACAATAACGATTTTTTCCTAATATCTAATCTAAACCTACTCTGTTTTAGTTTGAATGCATTTGCCCTTTTCCTGTCACTGTGCTCTTGTAAAAAGTCCCTCTTGTCTTTCTTGTAGGCTCCCTTCAGGTACTGGATAGCCACAATTAGGTAACATCAAAGCCTTCACTTTTCCAGGCTGAACAAACCCTATTTTCTCAGCTTTTCCTTGTAGGAGAGGCACTCTATTCCTCTAATCAACTTTGTGGTCCTCCTCTGGATTTGGTCGATGTCTTTGCTGCCCTGGGGACTCCAGAGCAACACTCCAGGTGGGGTCTCATGAGAGCAGAGTAGAGGGGCAGAATCCCCTCTCACAACCTGTTGGTCACGCTGCTTTTGATGCAGTTCAAAACACAGCCTGTGCTGCCCAGTATCCCTGCTGCTCCACTCCACTTGCAGTATCTGCCTCTGGTCCTGCCCCCTCTCCCAGCTTTTCCTGTTCTGTAGAAAAATTGCTGCACAGACAGATCCCTGAAAGCAAGTGTGGCAAGCAGGTCTTGCCCAAGCTCTGGACAGACCGGCTGGAGGTTGGAGACTGATGAAGGACAAAAGAGGGAGGACATCTGCCTGCTGCCCTTGAGGTCCCACTGTCCCCTTGTCTAAAAGGTTTAACAGTGTCATGTTTCTTGCTGTGGCTGTGCTCCTTTCCTGGTATTGGTATCATGAATGAGGCAAAGGGTATTGCACATCACTATTTACATAAGCACTGACAGATGGGGGCAGCGGAGGAAGTGGCTGCAGTGCTGTGGGTGGATATGTATGTGACGCTATCATCCATGCACGATGGAACCGTACGGATACTGTTGCAATGGAGCTATGAGAACCATGCTCTTCTACTTCATTGTGCAAGGAAAAGCCACAACAAAGACTCTAGTGGGAATGTAGCAAAAACTTTGAGTTTAATTCTAGACAAAAATCAATTTGCTTTTGCAATGATGATAAGCTAGAATGAGCATTATGCCATTTCTGCCCCCACCCCCTTTCTTAGAGCTACTATTTAGATGAGCTACAGTATTAAGAGAGAAGCTGCAAAGATGCTAGCTGCAAAAATAAAGGATGAGATAAAAAGTCAAGCATCCACATTTCCCCCAACTGAAAATGAAGTTCTGAGGAAAGGGAGGAGGGAAAAGAAAAGGAACTTACCACACTGCGAGTGAACTTTTCTAGAGAAGTTCTACGACCTTGCTCATTCTCTGGCTTAACAGGGAACAAAGTAGGGAGATAAAAATACAGAAAAAAACCCTTCAGCTTAAATGCAGTCTTTCAAAACAACAGCAAAATATAAGGAAGCAGCAAGAAGAAAAAGTTGTAAAAAAATGTAAAAAGCAGAAATCAATGTTTGCAACAGCAAACATAAGAAATCAAAATTCCTTAAAGAATGAGAGAAATCACTACTTTTACTCTCAGAGAATGTCACTTTTCTCCTGTGAGTTTTTTGAATGGTTCATATATGTCTATGCATTGCTGTGTCTTACAGCTGTTGGTATTGATTTCTTGTTCACTGAATTTTCCTTCTGTTGCTGTTCGAGCTGGGACGTCTGATTCTGGTTAACATCTGCCAAACAGCTATCGGAGGCTCCCATCTACTTGCATAGAGAGATGAAAAAAACCACAGTAGCTTTCACAATATTAAAAAGCAATGTGTGAGTGAATACAGCACTGGAAGAAAACCACCACTGGACTCTTTGCCAGTGAACCTACACTCTTCTATTTATCCAAAGGGTAGAGGCATATTTCCAGTAAGTTTCGCTACATCAAAACACAAGACAGCATATGCATGTCTTTGCCAGGCAACGGAAAGATACAGGCCAGTTTGGGGCACTGATATTTTTGTACCTGGAGTACAGGACTATTCATATGCAAGAAGACATTCAATTGCACTGTGAGAAGACAAGCGTGTGCATCATGGCTTTATTAACATATCCCTGAGAAGGTTGCTCACTGCAGCGCTTCGTTCATTTGGCACAAGGGAGATCTAATCGCCACTAACAAGGAAGAACTAAATAATTTATTGGCATGTTTGCTGGGATATCTAAGAGAAAAAAATTGTTATAGAGAGGAGAAGAAACTCAGTGATACAAAAGAAAGCTCATTGCAGTCAGAAAGCTGTGGGCTCTGCTGATTTCCAGGAGAGACATTTATTTTAATGTGGTGAGCCAGCAAAATGGGGGTGGGAAGAAGGAAGGAAGACTGCCATGAAGGGAACAAGGAGCTACATGTAAGGGAAAACCACAGCAATGATGGTGCATGACAGTGCACTGGAAATAAGCACTGCACTGGAGATGCACATACTTGACACATCATCTGTCACAGATTCAGCTGTAGTAACAACCCCAGGACAAAGCACCAGTGCAAAAATCAGATAGAGAAGACATAAAGAAGCCAAACCATACCAGATAAATTGGATGAGAACTTGTGTAGTTGAGTCTGGGCAAAGCCTTTTGATTCTTCTGCATGTTTATCACAGCTTTCACAGCTCTCTGATGTCTACAAGGTTAGTCTTAAGCATCCCATAGTGAGATGGGGCAGATCATCCCTGCGGCATCACCAAAGATGAGACCAAAACGTAAGGCTCTTTTGAGACAAACAATATTCGTTATCCAGAAGAAAGGAACAAGCAACCTCCACACTTAAAACCATTTGAGGAAGCCACAGCATCAGCTCTTATATCCCAAAAGTATTATCAAAAGTGAAAGCTAGAGGCGTGTCATTTTAGCCCATACAGAGGGTGGAGCCAAGGCCTCAAAGCAAGTACCCAGCAATAAAGCAGCCTTCCTGGCTGGCAGGAAAGCAGTAATGTACACAGTCCCATGTTCCCCAAAGGAGTATTTAACATGCACTAACCCAAGGGTTAGTTGCCTCTCCTTGCACGTAAGAGGAGAGGAAAGGGGAAAGAAACATCAGCCTTACTCTTTGGCTGAGTATTAGAGCTGTGCAAGTGCTCAGAGCATCACAGGTTCCCTCCTGGAAATAGCCTCAGAGGTGTCCCTACACCCCGAGGCAGCAGAGGTGACAGAGGGAAGCTGCATTCCTGCCACTTCAGCTGAACACATCCCAATGAGCAGGACTGAGGACAGCAGGGCACTGGGCCTCTGCACTGGTCTCCTGCAGGGCTGGCAAGACCCACCAGCAGCCAAGTTAAAGACACAATTTCAGGTGAAGAAATACCTGAACAAAAGACTGAGTGTTCTGCAAGGCTCCTTAGGGGAGCAAGGCACTCGAAGTCTGCAGCATCACATTGCTGCAGGCTGGAAAAATCAGTGTCTGACCCAACTGCATTTTGAAGTGGAGCTCTGGTGTGCATTGGGGTCAAAGGAGAGTGAGCTGCTATACTGGCCACACTGTGCCCCTGCACTCAGTGTTAAAATTTAGTGTCTCTGTTTTTCTATCAGCAAGGTGATCTGTCTTCCCACCCAGCAGAAAGGCAGGATGGTGGTCTTTAAAGATGATGAGCACCTTGTTGAGGCGCTGAGAGCTTGTCTGGCGCAGGGGGCCCCGCGCAAGACTGTTTGCTGCCTACCACAGCTGAAGACGTGTGGGGAGGCAGCCACAGAGAGCACTGACAGTGTCTCACAGAAGTGCCTTGCAAAGCACGGCTTGCAGTCACTCTGCACATTTGGCATGGCGGTGGCAGGCTGGGACCAGCTGGATGCGTGGAAAGCTCATCCCCATAGCATCCAGCTCTGAGTCAATGCATGACATTTTCTAGTAAAATAAAAAGCAGCTGAGGCAGGCTGGCTGCAGAGTGATGAGCTTGCTTGAGCAGTTTGAATGTCCGTGGGTGTGGGTGCTGGCTGTACAGCTCGCTGGCTCTTCCTGTCTGCTTGCCCGTGTGGCTGGCAGCCTGCCATGCAGGGAACGCCTGCCCACAGCTCTCCAGCACGGTGCTGAGCTGGGGAGGCTGCCTTGCACACCAGATGAAGGAAATTTAAAAATAACGAAGTGCAAAGAAAAAAAGAATAGAAAGACCAAGTCACACCTATCCCAGTCCTGGGAACAGACCTGGGGTGTGGACCCTGGAGCCATTCCTGCTGCAGTACCACAGCAACCTTTGCACAAACATACACTGTGTGTGCAAAGGGGCAAAGGCAGAGAAACACATGTAAACGCCAGGTCATGTAGTCCTCCCAGGTGCAAAAAATGCAATCTTTGCCAGTAAATACACCAAGAGACTCCATCAGCTAATGGCAAAGGACATATGCATTTGGATAAAGTATGAAACAACCATCCCTGCTGCAGATGAAAACCTCTCAGCCCAGGCAGGTACAGAAAAACTGAGCTCACCACACAGAAGCCATTTACTAATTATTGACTGGCTTCTCCGAATTTTCCTTTTTTTTCATGATTAATCATTTACCCAGCCATCCAAAATTTAAGTTCCTTTGTGTAGATTCTGCTTGCATGGAGATTAAATAGAAGAAAACTTAAGAAAACCAGCTGACACTGACTATTAAAAGAAATTATGAGAAAATTACTCAACATCTTTACAACATTCAAGACAAGCCCTGCCACTGAATCAAACTGGCCATGTGTGCCCTGATGGGACTGAGAAGGAGGCATAATCTGCAATAGGAACCTTCCTGGACAATACAGAGCAGTTGGCACAGGGGGTCTGGTTAAAAGCAATGCTTCAAAAGGCGTGTGCTGAAAATGCAGCCTGTTCCCGACGGCATGAAGCTGCTAAGTATCCCCTTGCTAACACTTCTTGCCAGGGATCTGAAAAGGGGTAGAGAAATACATATAGAAACTTGGTCTTCTGAACGTAAGGTCTGCAACATTTACTACCTCCCTTCCTCCCTGGATTTATTTTGTTGGCTATTGAATCCTTTTATTCAGTGTCAGACTTTGGGGTGTGAAGTGGGGTTTATTTTGAACTTTAACTTGGGGAAAAATAATGTGTTCCAGAGGGAATAGCATCAGATAAAAATAAAGGATAATAACATCCCTGACCCTGGGTGCAGAAAAGGCCCAGAGCAGGTCCTGGGCTTCTCAGGCAGTCACGTCTACCTGTCCAAAGTGAGGAGGCAACGAGCATGTACAGTGCCATCAAGTGGCCAGAGTATTTTGCATCTATTGTGTGTTCATTCGAACAGGACCACAGTGAATGCACACTTCTCTGAACCAGCTGGAGAGCAAAACAATGCTCTAAACCAAGAAAATACCAACCTGCTCTTCCCTCAATGCCGCAGGGCTCACTCCCATGGCTTCGCAGCCTGTCTGCACTATAGCTGTGGCTGCCTTTCCAGGATGTTTCCCTGCTTGCAGGCAGGGCTGGATGGCAGGAAGCCACCCCATGCCAGGCTGACATGAACACCAGCACCATGACAGTTCAGCTGCCGCTTCAGCTAATGCAGAGATGCCAACCAATGTCACTGTTTCACCTTTACGGTGAGTAATGGAAAGTACCTCGAGGTCTTTCCTGTTCCTTTTGCTCCCTTCTCTGCAAAAATAACTAGCAGAGCACATGTCTGGCTGCTTCTTCACCATTAACAAAAGTTCCTGTGCACTCACATCCCCTTCCGTGGTGCACTAACTAATCTACACTGCTCTTTCCCCAAGGAATAAACCCCTGATTTGCAGTCAAGTCACCCTGCCAAAATGCCTCCTGGCCGTGACTGAGGAGGTTTGTCACAGCACTTGTCCTGACGGGTGGATCACTGCTGTCTAAGGACATTGGCTACCGTGGAGAAGGGCTGGAGGGCAGTGCAGTGGTGATTACCTGCTATAAGGTACCCTGCAGCAAGGTGCATATCAGCAGAAACAGGAGCGGGTCAGTGCTTGACTGTGCGCAGCACCAGTGGGGCGTGTTGCATAGATACACAAATAAAATGCAGTGAGTCGCTCGGGGATCTCAGCACATCCAGCCCTTCACTGCCGAGCCAGACGCTTTCAGCAGATCCATGATTTCTACCTGCTGCAGAGAGGGCCTGGGAATGGAGGCCCAGAGCTCAAGTTGGGCTGGGCATATGGCCATTCCTCCTGAGGACAGGGCTGTGCTCTCATCTCTCCTCTTCTCCAGCCTGGCAGGGAGAAGGCCTTCTGTTCAAGGCAGAAGGCTACACCCAGTTTTTCCCCTCTGCAGCTCACTGCTTCCAATCACACCCTTGCTGGAGGCCAACCTCATGTTCCCTGCTGAGCACCATGAATCTGTAGGATTGAAGCCAATAATACTGTGGTTATTTGCAATAATGACACTGGGAAGAACGGAGGAAAAAACATCTAAAATGGATTAACAAAGTATGTATGTCTGGTCTGTACACAGCCTATGTCTGCTGTCTTGCATCAGTTAGTGGTGTGAACAATATGTTCCCCTCATAATTCTGTCATTGTATCTCAATCCTGACCCATAATTTCTTCTCCCTTCTTCCTCTCCATTACTGCACTCCCAGAGCAGGGAGGGAAAGCTCCCACATCTGTGGTTATTGTATGGTGTGGAAGAAAGTAACTCTTCAAACTTACAGTATTTTACAAATACCAGAAATGTGAAGCATGTTTTGAAGCACTAATCAAGCTTTGGCATCTCTCTGCTGAGCAGGTCACTATTATCATTGCCCTTTGAAAAAGAGGAGGATATAGGGCAGGCAAAGTTGAACTCTTTTTTCCCCAAGCTCACACAAGAAGTTAAGTGGGGTAACGAGGGGAAGCATACGGATTTTATGGATCCCAGTTCTGTGCTGTAGCTACACAGTCTACCTTTCCCTTTTCCCTGCCCTCTCAAGTTTGCCATAACCCAGTGCTGGAGGGCAAAAGATCCCAAATAACACAAACTTACCCACAAAACATTAATGTGGGAATCTCAAGCCATAGTTTATTTGCTTAGTGCAAGCAACTCTTTTACCCCACATCCATCATGCTGTGCTTCTGACAGAACTTATTTTCAGTAATGAAAGTGAGCTACGTCATACCAGTGTGGTATGTAAGCCATGTGAGGATAATGACTTTGGGGAAAGACATGCCTCAGAGAGATGTACTCATCACAACTTAAAGAACTGCAGTGAATTTCTATTCACATCAGTGAATCCAGGACTTTGTTTGCAGGCTCTAAACCAAATCCTCCATCCATGCAGGCTCTGATATGCCACTGGGTTCCTCTTTTCCTTCCCTTGCTTTCCAGCTATTTAGAGGAATTTTAAAGGGATGCCTCTCGAAGCTTGCACCAAAGGTCCTAAAGATAATAGGACTGTGTAGCTCAGCCTATAGAAATGTCACATTCTTTCTATCATCATCTCTGTACCTACACTGTTTCCAAAACATTCACTTGCACAACACAATACAATGTGGTTGCAAAGAGCTTTACAGACTCTGGAGTAACACCAACTCCCCTCCTGCATAATGTGAAGCTCATGAACAGCGCATCTGCACAGATCTACTCCTGCCTTTTTTGTGCCTTCATATGTTTACTTGTGCACCCACAGCTCTTTCTAAAAGAAACTTGATTCTTACTTTCACGGCTGCGTTAACATGACACCAAAACCTGCTCCTGCGGCAGTTTGCGGGGGGATGAGGATGTCATACTGACACATCCAGGGCTTGATCTGACAGCAAACAAGGATTGCAAAAAAATAAACCCTTGGTTTGAATGGGTTTGGCTGGGAGGAGAAAGCTCTCCTGTCTTTCAAGCACATGAACCCCCCTGTGTTCACTGGAGCCTGTGGGGTGGGGGGGACCATAAGCTGCTGGGGGTAGGGAGATGGCAGAGGTTTTTATGGTTTATACCATCAGAAGACTTTGCCTCACACTTCCTTCATTCCCCAGCCTCTGAACTAAGTCAGGTCTAACCCTTCTAAATGTAAGCAGCATTGGTCTATGCTGTCACAGACCAGACATTTTGAAACAGAAGGCTGACTGTTGCCCTCCACTACCTTTCCCTAATCCACCTGCCAGTAGTCTCAGGCACAGTAGACAGAGGGGCTTGTCTCCTTTTGTCACCATATGCATGCTTTTAGGGCACACAATGACAATCAGGACAAAAATACCACTGGGATTTCATTGTATTGTGCCGATGCAATGTAATTTGGCAGCACACAGAGAATGCAGCAGAAAAACAGCAGGGAAGATGGTGATGGGAAACCACACGCTCGGGCTGCAGGAGTCGGGAGTCAGTTTATGTACAGTCCTGGGAGCCAAATGCAAGTGGGACATATACACATGTACATGGCATGCACATGCACACAGACACACAGAGAGAGCTATGGGAATTAGTCAGGAGCTGCAGGAAGCATTTGAGCACAGCCACAAATGCAGGAATCCTAGCTTATCTCCTAGACCCCTTAGAAAGAAGGGATTCAGGGACAGGAGCTGTAACTCTACATAACCATTCCTTTGCTACCCTGATCTGGAGCCTCCTGACAGAATCATGGTGCTGGCAGAGCTCATGCAGATACCAAAAACACTAAGAAGAGCTCAAACCCATATTTCCTGTGAGACAGTGTGGCTGGAATTCTTGATTACTACATGCATTGCAATTATTTCCTATCTCTGAGGAAAAGGAAACATCTCTGGGGGGGAAAAAGCAAGGGAAAGGAGTATGGGAATTGCTGCAGGGGGGTTCTATAGGTAAGGCATCCAAAGGGAATATCACATGGTGAGACTAGGGAGGTGAAAACCTTAATAGGTGAATTTTGCACCAGTAATGAATAGATTGATGGGTTCTGCTTCTCATATCACACACCGTCTGAGATAAGGTGTGTGAGAAAGAGGCCATACAATTTGTATTGTCTGCACTGAGTTTGGGAGACAACTGTGCAAGACAAACACCTTTCCATATTACTTTTACCTTGGGTCATCGTGTTTTCCCCAAAACTCATGCTGAGGCTGTGCACACAGATGCTATGCCCCCAGTGAAGAAGACAAAAGTGTTCATTCCCTTCTTAAAGGAAAAAAAAATGAAAAAATATTTTCACTTTCACACTAGCAGCAAGCAGCAGGCGAGAATCAAGAGGTGCTAAGAGATGCAAGCATGTCCTTTCCAACAGATACCTTCTTCTTCGCCAGCAGCAAGTCCTGGTAAGCATTCGAACGCAGAAAGCGCGCGTAGCTGTCACTCTTCATCAGCTTGTAAATGTGCTCCTGTGGGATGGGGGGAAATGAGAGACAGAGAATTGTTATCAAACCTCATTTAGACATCACAGGGACTTAAAACACAGAGAATTGGAAGGAAGAGAGACTGATCAGAGTTCTAATTAAGTCTGCTATTATTGATTATCTGTGTTGTGGTAGTGTACACGAGGTCCATCCTGGGGCAGGACCCTGCTGTGCCTGGGGCTGTATGAACACAAAACAAAGAGATGGCCCTCATCCCAAAGGCTGGCACACATTATTCGCTCATCAGGATTGTTCTGCAAAGATTGCAGCTCTCTGAAGTCCCCAGATTATAAGAAAGTGCCTACCCTGGAAAGAAGAAATAAACACCAGAAATTGTCTCATAGATTAGGTTTCATTTTACCACTTACAGATACTTGAACACCAGTGTTCCCCTGTTCATGGAGGGGAACTGACACTTGGACACATTTTATCTCCACTTTAGACATGCACTCAAGCAAGCCAACATGTTAATGTCCTGAAAAAGCCTGTATCTGTGGTGACTATTCAGGAAGTTACATGACTAGCTCAGATGTGGATGGCTACATCATATGTATAAAGCTACATTGGATGAGTCTCTCTCTTAGGGTCTTTCTTAAGTAAAACTACTGTTACCAGTTTGCTCTGAGAGCACTTACTATGTGTATCTTCAAACTTACAAAGTGGTGTTTCATTGCAGCAGAACTTAATACATACCATTTTCTAATTTCCTCGCTAAGCTTTACTTTCCTGCAGAGAATCCCTTAACACAGTCAGTTTTTCTCGTACTTATCCCTGGATTTACAAAAGATATTATCCCAAACACCAAGAAAATCAAATCAAAATACTTTGACCAAATAATGACTGAGAACACACTAAAGGAGCTCAAGAGGAAAACAGGAACCTTGGACCTTTCTCTTAGACTTTGCCCAAGGAAGCACTTTTATAGAGTTAATGAGCAGTTTTATCTATAGTGAATTATACAACGTGAAATAGTCTCTCCTGCCCTAAAGCCATTGTACAAGAAACTTTAGAAGAGCCAAACCAGACAGAAGTCGCATAGCTTATTTCAGTGTGGTAACAAGCCAAGCAGAATTCCCTTATCTTCACCATTATGGGTAATTAGCAACGACCTATCTATACACAAAAAAACTGCTTAATTCAGCTTTCTTACACTATTTGGTGTAGTCCTATGAGGGCCACTGGTTTTCTTTCGACACAGCATAAATGTATCCTTTGAGCTACATCCTGGTGTGGAACAATTTTTACTGGTTGATTTCCATACTTGCTTTTAGTCTTGACAGATCCTCATTTGTGCAGCACTATCTATCCAAAGGACAGCACAAGATTTTGCAATAGAACCGTTCATATAAAGCCATTTAGCAACTGTCACCCTTCTTGCTTCAGAAAAAGCACATGGGAGGGCACAGTTTCATAGTCCTCATGTACAGCATTGCCATGAGATTTGACATCCATCTGTGGGACATTTGTTCTATTTATGCAGGACAGAATGAGCCAAGTACGCCCTAAGACAAGAAGAGGGAAAATAATGCACATCATGGATATGATCATCAAAAGGTTTCCATTCTCTCATGTGAATAAGGATTTTCAATATAGTTCTCTCTTGAAAACTTCAACTAGCATAAATGCCAGACTCAGTTGATTTAAACCCAACCATACCTCAACCAGTTCACCTGTACTGCTACCACTTAAGGTTTCCAAGAAGACTCCATGTCCTCCTAATGAGTTCTTTGTAACTACCTGGGAAACAAACCCACCTAACTGGTGCTTTTCCAGGACCATGAGGAGACTGATGAGTAAGTGGGCACCTTGTAGCCCATCAACAGCCCATTAAGGGCCTGAGGGGTTTCCAGAGCCTTCATCCTCTTAGTGGTCCTCTTTGCAGCAGCCAGTACATGCAGGGTGCTGGTGGGAAAGGTGCTGAGGTGGGCAGGAAGGTGCTGTGGCTGAGGCAACATGGTGGGTGACAGGGATATTTATATTAACATTTTGCTAGATGTCATTATTTTTTTTACTGGTTTTGGGCTCCAAATGGTTTCTTTACCTGTGGTCAGACAACTGGGTCTGGTCTGAAGCATGATGATAACATTTTTGGAAAATAACATCCAGTTTTCATTGCCACACAATGAGGCAAAGGAGAACACATGAGACTGGCTATACGACCTACCTGCACACCAGCGACAACTATCGTTCTTGCTCATGTCAAGACAACTTCATGTATTTGACCTTAAAACAGTATAAACTCAATATCTGGCAGTCAGAAGGAGAAAAAAATGCTTCGATCCTGAGATGAAATAAACCACAAGCTGACTTCTTAACTGAAGCCCTTCCCTGAAATAGGACTATTGCACAGCCACCCTGATGCCACTGCAGTTAGCTAATTGGTATGAAGCATTTTCTCTGCTTTTCACATCTTGGAATCACTAAACAGCAACACCGCTACCTTTCAGCTGTTTACCAAAGATATAATCAAACAGGGAATAACTATTCCTAGGCTTTGAATGCTGATGAAGAAAGAAGGTTGGGCATAGGAAAAGGAGGGACATGCATGGCTTCAGAAGCAAACTTTACTTTTTAATTGTAAGAATTCAAAGGGCTTGCTTTCAAGAAGCTCTGGACTGAAGGCATGAATGATACACTAATAATTTATTTTACAACACTGCATTTCTGAAGCACCTACTGGAAGTCTGAGCCAGTTGCTCAGATCAGCAGACTGCCTTCCAATTTGGAACAGTGTAGGATAGCTTGCACTGCTAGAGTCAAAATCCCCACTGAGACTGCACCATGAAGATTTCTGCTACAATTGTGGCTGCGATGTGTGTCCAGCCCACTTACACAACAAATCTAGCTGCAGGATGGGAAACGCCAGTCGCTGGGACATTTGTTTTGATCTTTAGCCTACTCTGTTCTTTGCCACCAAGCTATTTTCTGTTATGCTTTCTAAAATCTGCAACTTCCTAGGGAGAACCTACAGCTAGTGTTTAGCAGCTCATTTCCTAAATACATTGAAAGCTTCTGGAGGTCTAACAACTGACCATACTCTTCTGTGAAAGCCTGAGTAACAGGCAGACGTGTGGACTTGGATTTAGTTCCTCTGTGCAACTTGTGCAAATTGTCTCGTCCTTCTCTGTCATGGATTTTTAGCTCACTTTGGATCATTGCAACCCACTGGTCTCTCACTTCTTATTTTACTGAGCAGCTATTTTTTTCCACCTTTTTATCACATGGTGGAGAGAAAGGACACCCACATTAAAGACTGAAATCTCCCAGTGTAATGGACTTTATAAACATGCACAATCTCCCTGACATACCTGGCAGTGCTGGCAAGAAATCTGAGCCTTTCCATCCTTATACTGAGATAATTCTCCATTTTGTTAAGTTGCGTATTACAGGGTAATGAGCTCACTACTGCTGGTTCCCTAAATACAGAAAGTAAATGCACTACCCGTGTAATTTTTAACAATGCAGCTGCAGCTCTAGACATTCCAGTCTCTTGCACTGTGAGCAGTCTGTCCAGAATTATCACTGCAACACTTCTTTACAAGTGCCATGGGAAGTTCCTGTGCCCTATCTGCACAAGAGCAGGAGAACCATTTCATCTAGGTGGTGTAGCCTCTCCCAGCCATTGCTGTGTACCACTTCCCACGTATGGCTCAGTCTCGCAGCTCCCTGTGCTCCAGCCCTAAGACAGCAATCCTTTAGGGAGTTACATTGCAAACCCTAGGATTAAAAACAATCATCTAACAAAACTGCCCAAGCGATCTATCAAACTGTTAAACAAGGTAGCTTATAAAACCAGATAAAAGGCAGGAAAAAAAAAGTCTTTCAAGATTTGGTGAGCGGTTGACAGGCATCACGTGTCCCACTGGTCTCCCCTGCAGCCTTGCCAGCTCTTTCTGAGCGCCAAGCTGCCATCTCAGGCCACTGCAGTAGCAGCTGCAAGTGGAGACAGGGACTGACTTGACACGTGTGAGGGAGCCCCGGCAAGCTAGCTTTTTGAGCTGATCAGTCACTCAGTCCCTCACACGGCATGCTGTTAATGAGTGCTGGCTGTACTGATGCTCCCCTGTGACAATGGATGCACATTGGGAAATGTCAGTCTAACATGGAGGGTGACACAAGAACCTGCTTTTGCAGGTGCAGTGGATTTCATCTCCAGGAAGCAAACAATTCCCTTACAAGACTCCTGCAAGCAGTGCGGGTTTGCCATCAAACATCCTCATAACTGTTGTTTCCCAGTTCTTGAACCAAGGCAACAGAGGCAATGAGATCTGCTTGCATCTCATTGTGAGAAAAAGGCAGACTCTCTTTTGTGTTTTATGCACCTGAATCACATCTCCTCCATGGTGGGGAAAAATATGCAGTGGTCCCGGGGGCTGTCCAGCTTCACTGAGCACACTCTCTGTACCTAGACTTCTGTCATGAGAGTTACACCTCAGACAGCATCACCATTCCACTTGCCACAACCATTACATGATATAAAGAAGAACAAACAGTACATTTACAAGGTGGAAATGTTGTCCCTTCTAGAAAAAAAGGAACCAATGAGCTAAATCACAAAAAAAATCTCTTCTACAATTATGTGAAACGAACAGGAAATCCCAGCCCTGAGAGCTGACAGCTTAAGTGCAGGGAAATAAACCCTGATAAGGTTCAGCATCTCTTGGCTATTTTTCTTCCACAAGCTTTACCTTTAGAAAGAGATGAAGGACAGGCTTTGTAAATTATTCCTGACAAGAGGGGAAAGGGGGAGGAAAAAATAAAGAAAGTTTGCAATCCAGACGGGAATGTGGGAGGTGGCTGAGATAGCAAAAACCATCTCAAAGCTGCATCTGCTTCAAATCGATGTGCTGCAATGTGATCTCAGGTCTCTCTTCCCCCTCACAGTCAAAGCACAGTGACCCTGAGGAGAGCATGGCTTCCAGATAAGCAGGACCTTGGGAACACTCAAGAAAAGTGTGGGAAAAAACCTGAATGATAAAAAAGTAGTAACATCTGACTCACCCAAGGCACGTGATAGATCCCAGCAATTCTGTTCTCTGTCAAGAAAGTTTCTTTTTAGCAGAAAATCTAGGTCCTTTCCTCTGATTTGTGTATATAAGACAAGAAGAGAATTGGTGGTTAAACATCCATTCCTAATTCCACCAGTATTTTACCTATCCTGATATTTTGTGACAGGCTTGGGATTTTTTTGGAGTTGTGAAGGCCAAGCACAATGTTCTCATGAACTCTGAACACCAGCTAGATTCCAGAAAGCCCTTAAATTTGAACTTGCTGATAGAAATCTTCCCTGTTTGTGCTTAAACACAGCTGCAAACTTTAGATGATGATGGGGAATAAGGGGAAATGGCAAATTCTTTGCTCCCTCCAAGCACAGGTTTCCCATTAAGCACATTTATGGAACAGATCATCTTGACTACCATGACACAGCATGTACAGAACAACCAAGTGATCAGGCCCAGCCACCATGGGAACAGGAAAAGCACATCCTGCCTGACCAACCAAATCTCCTTTTACGACCAGGTGACCTGCCCAGTGGATGAGGGAAAGGCTGTGGATTTAGTCTACCTTGACTTCAGCAAAGCCTTCAATACTGTCTCCCATGGCCTTCTCCTGGAGAAGCTGGCAGCCCACAGTTTGGAGAGGTGCACTCTTTGCTGTCTGAATGTCTGGGCTGAGAGAGTGGTAGTGAATGGAGTTAACATCCTGGCAGCCAGGCACCAGTGGTGACCCCAGGGATCAGTATTGGCACCAGACCTGTTCAATGTCTTTACTGATGATTTGGATGAGGGGATTGTGTGCACCATCAGCCAGTTCACAGATGACACTCAGTTGGGTGGGAGTGTTGATCTGCTGGAGGGCAGGAAGGCTCTGCAGAGGGATCTGGACAGGCTGGATTGATGGGTCAAGGCCAATGGTATGGGGTTCAATAAGGTGAAGTGCCAGATCCTGCACTTGGGTCACAACAGCCCCATGCAGTGTTTCAGGCTGAGGGATGAGTGACTGGAAAGCTGCCTGGCAGAAAGGTACCTGAGAGAGCTGGTCAACAGCAGCTGAACATGAGCCAGTGTGTGCCCAGGTGGCCAAGAAGGCCAAAGGCATCCTGGCCTGTATCAGCAATAGTGTGGCCAGCAGGACCACGGTAGATTGTTCCCCTGTACTCAGCACTGGTGAGGCCACAACTCAAGTCCTGTGTCCAGTTTGGAGCCCCTCTCTACAAGAAAGAAATTGAGGTGCTGGAGTGTGTCCAGAGAAGGGCAATGAAACTGGTGAACAGTCTAGAAAGTCTATATGAGGAGCAGCCGAGGGAGCTGGGTTGTTCAGCCTGGAGAAAAGGAGGCTCAGGGGAGACTTTATCACTCTACAACTGTCTGAAAGAAGACTGTAGCCAGGTGGGGGTCAGCCTCCTATCCCAGGCAGCCAATGACAGGATGAGGAGAAACAGCCTCAGGCTGCATCAACAGAGGTTCAGGTTGGACATCAGGAATAATTTTTTCACCGAAAGGGTGGTTAAGCAATGGAATGGGCTGCCCACAGAGACAGTGGAGTCACCTGCCCTGGAAGTGTTCAAGAAATGAATGGAAGTAGCACTTAGTGCTATGATTTAATTGACGTGGTGTTCGGTCAAAGATTGTACTTGATGATCTTGGAGATACTTTCCAACCTTAATGATTCTATTCCATGATTTTTAGCTCATTTTGAGGGGTTTACACTAAGGCTAGGTAGCTGTGGAGATGCACTTAAGCTGCAAGGGCCCACTTTGCCCTTCATAAAATGGTCAGAAACTTCCTTGCTGTAGCTATCCCACTAACATCTTCTGGAGTGTTTTGGAGGGCTCCTTCACCCTGTCACCAACAGCTGGTATAAACTAGTTAGAGCTGATTTGGAGACCCCTTTTGTATTGCAGCTATGCAGCTGACCCTCTGACCAAAGCAAGGGAGATTTGCAGCATGTCAGACAAATCCATTAGAAGAAAAGGCCACAAGCAATGTAAAGCAGTAGATTAAACAACTAAATAAATAACAGCATACTGCAATGAATGCTAATATTTGTTCTACCTGTATGCTTGGCACTGGGGAGGAATTTACTCCAGATTCGCACATGAGAGAGTGCTGCCTGAGTGAAGGTCTTGTGGCCTTTGCTGGAAGGATGGCAAGAGATGCCAGCTGAGAACCTGCCTGGAGTTTGTTTTTGGAAGAGCTGTCTCTATAGCACAAAGAGGACGTGGGAAGGAGAAAGCAGACACTTCTCTGAGCACATGGTGTGTGACTGCTGCACCTTCCAATTAGACTTGGCAGCAGCCTAGCGCCTGTCTGTCGGCACCTCTACTCTGCAGAGACATTTGTGGCAGAGGAGCTGAGGTTAACCCCTGTGCCAGCACACACGCATACTGCAGCCAGCAAAACCTGCTATCCATGGGTTGTTAGAGATGTGTTCTGTTAACTCGGTTGTACTCTTCCCAGCTCATCCTCAAGAATCCTGTTTGACCAGGGGGACCCCCTACCACACCACCACCAGGATCTTCCAAAAAGCTGAAGAAAGGAAAGGAGACCTACTCCTCTTTAGCAGTTACTTGTGCCAAAACTGAAAGCAACACTTTTTAGGAGCAATTATGATCAACTGCATTCAACCTAATTGATGGTGCCAAAATGCACTTTAGAAAAAGCAGTAAAAATTGCTGCATCAGCTCTGGAAGCTGAAGTTGTTGGTAGCAGGCACAGTTGAGATAAAGCAAACAGTGAAGAAGCTGCACAAGAGACTTTCACATTTGCCCTGATTGAACTTGATGGGAAAACACCAGTGGGGGTGAGAAAGCAGAGAAACACGTATGTTTTAATCCAATTCCCGTTAATGTTTCCAAATCCCCTCTAAGAGCGCTTCTGGATCTGCTTATTCTGGTCTCTGCATTTAGGATTTCACTCTTCTTAAACTGCTGTAGTGCCTGTTGGGGCTGCCTGCCTGCATTAACCAGGGTGAGCCCCTTCCCGGAGCCTCTCTGGTACCAGGCAGTGCTGCCATCTAGCAGGGCCAGGGTGCTCCAGCTGCTGTGGGACTGTGAGGCTTTCCTGGATTTATAGTTGGAAAAGAAATGCTTCAGGTTAGTAAGTAGCACATAAGTGTCTTGGCCTAAGAGTGAATTGCTCTAGAAAATCTCAGGAGTATCTTTTTTGCCACTGTCAAGTATTCAAGGGACAGGGTAATTTACACCAAATTTTAGCTAGTTCGTTTTCTTCACACTCAACCAAGTTGCTTTTACTACTAAGGAAAAAAAAAAGATGAATAATTATCCTGTAATATAGACTAACCTCCCTGCTAAACTAAAAAGCATAAAATTTTTTTTCAGCCCACAAATGGAATTACACTGGGCTGAAGGCACAGGAACGTAAGAAAGAGCCTTAGCAAGAGGGATAACTGTAAGCAATGAGAGCTCATTTTGACTAATACACAGAAATCCTTTGTTTAGCCCTGTAGATACATAGTTGGAAACACAATGTAAATCTTTCATGGAAAAGCACATTGATAAAAGTAACACATAAATTTAGCTATGGCTCCTCTGTAAATTGATGAGACAACTGGTTTGCTTCATATCTTCAAACACAAATGTGAGGGCAGAGCTGTGGAGGGTCCATGGCAGATGCAGTGCAGAGAACTAGAGGCAAAGGGTTGTTGAGTGCTGTGCAGTTAAGGGGTCAGCCTGGTACTGCAGGAGGATTTAGTCCTAAATATAGCAAGGGCTATCCTGGGAGACAAGAGTGGGCTGCCGGGAGTCTAACACCATATGAGCAGCTTTAGGTTTTGAGAACAATGATCGTGGCTAAGAGGCTGATTCTCTCAATATGGGCCAAATCCTGGCTACTGGCAAAAAGCCCAAGTGAAAAGACTTTGCCTGGGAGGAGGGGACAACCTCCTGTAGCAGTTGGGAGACTGGCATTTCTTTTTCAAACAATACAATATGTAGGAGTTGCAGCAATGAAGATGAGGTTTTTCCCTCTGTGCATGCCATGGTACAGCTATGAGATGTAACTACTTTTGGTTAACACCCTGACACCTGCCGGCTGTCAGCAGCTTCCTCTTTGTTTTCTCTGTGAAAAATCCTGCCAAAAAGCTGAACTGTACCATGGAGAGGAACATGCAGAACCCCTCACACAGCAGAAGAAAATTCTATTTCAGTGGGGCATTCTGAGTTCCATAGGAGATGGTGATAGAGCAGGATACAGCTTTACAGAAACAAGCAGAACACAGCTCCTGAGTAAAGGTGGCTATGCTGAGATAGGGAACACCAACCCTGCTTGGATGCCTACCTAGAGAACATGTACTGGATAGATAAGCAATTTTCCATACCTCATCAACATTTTGACTGTAAGATATCTGCTGCTATGTCATCTTGGGCTGCCGTTAAGTGGTTGAGTTCAAGATCTAAGAGTCCAAATGTATATTGAAATCTTTTAACTGTTTGCCAACAAACCCCATCCTGACAGCCCATATTCATACCTGCTGTGGGCCGAGCAGAGACGTGAAATGCATTGCTGATATATCTTCCCAGGGATTTTTTTTCTTAAATTTTTAATTAGAAGTCTGAACACTTAAAGAGGTAACAACCCCTTAAAAAAATTAAAGACCACTGTGTTCCTGCAGCTCATGGGTTTAGCAGGAAGGGACCATACCCCTGAAGGCCATGAGAAGTGGACTCCTCGAGTTCTGGCTTGCTGATTAGATGAAAGGATGCACTTGCAAGCACTTTTGCTCCCTATTTGGGAGAAAAGAAACAGTATCAGCAGCTTCCTGACCATCACATGAAGAGGAAATTCTCTTGTTCTGGATCTGACATGCAGTTGTTTCTTGCTCTCAAGAAGCACAGTGTCACACTACTGACACAAGAGTCCCAGAGTCTGAGTGCTGAATTCAATTTCTGAGCAAGCTAGAGACTTTCCCATGTAATCCATCTAAAGGTATTTTTTGGAGGTAGGAAATGTCTGGCACTGAGGCACTGTTACTCATGCATGTAGTTTTAGACAGTTTGGCAGGATCAGCACCCTGAATAACAGGCAGACTATTGTCCTGTGGGAATATGCTGACTGTTCTTGTTACCCCATTCCCATGATCTTTCATTTGGAGAGATGTGTTGCCTTCTGTCACTGTGTCTGCAAGGAGAGAGGTCACTCATGACTTTTTCCTGCTCGTGTGTGACAGGAGGACATTAGCTGAGACAGTAGTTTGATCCCTGATGCCTTCGGAGACAGAAAGGGAACAGCAAGACAAAGGCTGGATTGTAGATGTTTTTCATATAACATGACTGCTAAACCAAAAATTAAAATGGAGAGCAAAAGATAAAAGAAATACTTTCTGATGTGTGGTGCATATGTGCATTTTGACAAAAACTCCCAACAAACCAAACCAGGAAAATAATAACACAAAGTATCTGCTCTTATGTAAACCTCTGCTTCAAGTCTTTTGTTTCCTGCTTTGCACAGCATCAGGCACACTGGCATAAGCCTCCATCATCACTTTCCTATTTTTGTTCCAGATACCTAGCTACTCTTCTGGCTGTATTTGTGGGGCTCTTGATTTTAGATTCTGTTTGGTTGTATGTTGTTTTGTGAAATCCACAAGTGCAGGAGCTTGTTATTTTTCTGCTAAGTTTAACAAATACACAACAGTGAGACTCTGTGTGTTTTCTACAGTCACCATAACCCAAATACAAGGAAGACAACCAGAGTGCAGTGTAAGGAAGGATTTTCTCCTCCAATCCCACAGAATCAGAGCCAAAGAAGGAGAAGGGAATAAAGGTCAAGTCATTCTTCATTCCCTAACCTCCACAGGAAGGTGCAGGCTGCCAAAAGTCTCCAGGAGCCCGGGGCACACCATTCATGTGTAAATACTGATGCAGTGCAGCAGTGCTTTCAATTCCCCCGTAGCGCAGGCTTAAAGTCTCTGAGCAGCACTGGCTCAGGTGGACTCGATTCCCTCTTAGACGCAGAGCACCTTGGCCTGCCCCATGCCCCCTTGCTGGCTGCCTGCACTGCCAACCAGAGCTGCTTTGCTGTTACCCTGATTCTCCATCCTTAGTCATCGTCCTTTACAGGCATGCATGTAACTGGGGTGACTGGGCAAAACTTTAAGAAAATAGGAAAAATGTTTCTTCAAGTTCTTACATGAAAGATGATACAGACACACAATGAATGATTATTTTCACATTTTCCTTCCATGCCGTGATTTTGCTCCAGACCTACAAATGGAGCTCTGTATGCCCACTGAATAGACACCGGGCCCTTCACATCCTGTGCATGCTTGAAAGCACAAAGTCAGCAGAAGTCACACCTCATTTTCCCTTCTTGGTAAAAAATGACATTTCGCTTCCAAGAGATCCTTGTGTAAACTTGGAGTTTGGTTTTGAATTTGACAGGATCCTGTCAAGTTCTGTCAGCATCTTGAGCTTCCTGATACAACCAGAATGCAAACTGGTGACTGACCACTGATGAATCCTGCGAGGACTCATATCTCTATCACAGTCCAGAACAAACTGAAGTACACCTGGGGCAGCTGAGAGCATGAACTGGGCTCAAATCTCAAGACTAGATTTAAGGAAAAAAGTTTTTACAATGAAGATAGTGAAACCCTGGCCCAAGTTGCCCGGAGAAGTGGTGGATGCCCCATCTCTGGAAACATTCAGGGTCAAGCTGGACAGGGCTCTGAGAAACGTGATCTAGTTGAAGATGTGTCCTGCTTATTTCAGGGGAGCTGGACTAGATGAACTTTAAAGGTGCCTTCTGTCACAAATTATTCTGTATTTCAAATCTGGGACAGGTACATTTCTGGTTTGAGCTGCCTGGAGTTTAGCATTATGGTGTAAATCTGCCCTGGAATTAGCCAAGGATCTGCAAAGAACAGTTAAAATCTCTAACTGAGCTGGGATTAGAACCGAATTTCCCTGAATCATCTTCATAGAAACAACATCTGGTTAGTTCAGGCAAAGGAATGTCAATCTAAAACTCTATTTTATTTATTAAAGAATGAAAATAAACAAATAAAACAAGAAAGGAATTCCAGAGGCAACTGTGTGGCTTACCTTACTCTAGTACACCTGGCTCTGAAGCCTACCTGTAAATGCAGACTAAATGTCCCTAAAAACATTACCATGAGGAAACACAATGTATCCTTGTGATACTAGCTTCCAACACCAAGAGACTGAGGAAGGGATTAAAGACCTTCTGAAGGCAGAAAGACATTTCAGGGGAGGCAAGGACATGCTTCAGGGGGGTAGGGGGAGAATGGTTAAAAAACTAATAACGTGTTGTACGGATAAGCCATAATTGTCACACTCACAGCCCTGTGTTCCCATGTAAAGATGAATTACTTTGGCTGTCAGCAGCTTCATTAGCCAAAAGAGGCCATTCAGATGGACCCAAACCTATTTACTTTCCAGAGCTGGCGGTGCCTGCTTCATATTGCAGGGCCCCACATTGGTTGTTCAATGATGCTGATAACTCCTGTGGGAGCTTACATCCTGCTAAGTACCTCACTGTTTAATTGAACTGACCTTTCCTGATGATGCCCCTTGTATTAAAAGCTGCTTTACTCCCCAGTGAAAATGGTTTGATAATCATAATATTTTACTCAGAGGACAGTTGTTTAAGAGCAGAAAATAATCAGCTAAATTGGTAGGCTCCCCTCTGGAGGGGCACAGCACTAAAATGACAGAAGGTGCTGCGGACCAAGATAGCTGGCAGAGTTGATGATGACAGAGCCAGGAGCAGCGCTGGGCTGAGTGAGGATGGGGACACCAATAAACTGGACAGCTGGGGAGGGGAGTGCAGGCTGAGCCAGCACAGCACACTCTGCTTGGAGCTGAGATGTGCTGGCACAGCTTGAGCTGGGCATAGGGTGGGTGATGGCATCTACGGGAGCCACAGCAAGAGGGGCAGCTCTATGCAAGTGCCAGACTGTGGAGTACAGCAGCACTGAGGGACACACAGCATGACAAGCATCCTAAGCTGAGATAGGGAAATGGCAAAATGCTTGCTTCTGTGGTACAGGAATCCATCTCAGAGAGAGGTCTCTCTGAAATCATAAATGCACACCAAATTCAGGTTTGGGTTAGGAGCCCTTTGAGGACTGAGATTTGGAGCTGAGATTTCTTAAACAGAGGAACCATTTGCTTTCAGACCATGACTGGCCCAGGGACAAAGAGGTTTGAAGTGAGAGGCATGTTTGCCAAGAGCCCCTTTTCTCCCTGTTTTTATCTAGGCTAGTTGCCCTACCAGATGGTTGGGCAGCATCTGGGAGAGGTCTTTGGGGCTGGGAGCCAAGGTTGTGCAAAGAAGCACATCAGTGTAGACCGTTAAGCACCCAATAACAAATGATGCTTTGCTTTCAACTTCCTGTTATAAAGCACTTGCTGGCCTGAATGTGCTCTGCTATACCTCGCCCTTCCCAAGTACAGCAATGTGTCCATTTCCAGTGTTTTTTATATAGAATTGGCATTTTGTGGGTATCTCAAATCATGACTAGAGTGCCACATCACCTTCTCCTATTTTTCCATCGCAGGAGTATCGAACTAATTTTCTCAGTTCAGCCAACACTTTTCCTTCCTCTTAGTGTCTCAGAGCTGCAGGCATTCAAAGAATGTGCTGTTGAGTAAACTAATTATTTTCTTGTTCTTTGCTTACAAGGACATTTCAGTTGTTTTCCTCTTTGTGCTAAAGCTACACAGGACAGGACAACACTCATATTTTCCCCTCCCACAGAGGGGGTTTTGACTAGTTGTGTCTGGTTGAGTCTCTAGGAATGTGGGATGTGTGGGAGCACCCATGGGCTCCAGGTGCTAGGGTGCTGAGATAAGGCAGCTGCTGCAGATTCATGGACAAGAACCTCTGTGGTGGCAGGGCTGACCTGCGAGAGACACCGTGGCAGTACCTGGGAGATTTAGAGCACCCTGGGGTGATCTATGTTGGTTCCCATGAAGTGGATGTGCAAACAAAAATGTCCCTTCTCCAGGATGAGCCAGTAAAAGCCAACATTGCTCCAGCTCTACCAGGGCACTATACCCTTCAGCAGTGTCCTGCTTCTTCCTTCTTTTGTTAGACAGCCTTCTCAGCTATCCAGTCAAGCAACCACAAACAGTTTGCTTGGCCTTTGGAGAGCTACCAGAAGCACACTGCACAAGAAGGTAACTGGGTTCACCTTCCACATTGTGCTATCCTCTCTTGGCATAGATTCAATCTCCAAGATAACTATAGCTGGCCCTGAAGGTCTACCTTTGCCTCATATTTCTGTGTCCATGAACCACAACAGATGAACTGAGGACATCCATCAGTGTAAAAATCCACTGAAATAATATTAGCCCAAGGAGCTAAAATTGCAGTCTAACTGCCAGGGCTCCAGCTTGATTTTATCAACTCCCCTTTGAATGGCAATTACATTGTGAACTGATCAGTTCAAGGCTAAATCCTCTGTGTCTTCTTCTAATTAAATACTCATTGTCTAAACATTCATCTTATTCTCAGTACTTCTACTTATCAATTTAATCAATTCCCCCATTATTCACCTATCTGCTTTAGCCTGCATTTTGCCATCATCATTTTTTTCAGGTGATGCAAGAAGTTCTTTTTCACTACAACTGCCAAGCAAAGAATACATCTTAGCCAGAATGTCTTCATACTCCTGTATTTCTCAGATTTAAAAAGGGCATTTAAGTTGCCTGATATTCACAGGGGACTGCCTTGAAACTTCACATACATTCCTTCTATGCTAGCCCCAAGGAGCAAGATTGCTTTCAGGAAAATAGAGTATTTGATGTTGGTTTGAAAAATTCATTGCCTAACCTTGTATAAGCAGTCCGCAACATCTCCCCTGAGATGAAAATATTTTGTTAGTGGAGTATTCTGAAGAATTGCCTTTGAATGCCAATTAAAAAAAAACCACCCCAAACCCCAGGAATTCTTTTCATTCGCTGTTGGTTTTACTACATCTTGTGATAAAAACGATTATGACTAAGATATCTTTTAATTGTGTCCCTAGTAATATTTGCCAAATGATCCCTTCTTCTTTTTATTTTTCAAAAATTACAAAATTGTATTTTCACTTTCCAGAAGGTTATGCAGCTTTATCCTTGCTTGTAACAGTTTTTCTCAAACTATCTGTTTTCCTCAAGGCATTTTCTGTGTACAGTTTATCTGTAAAATTTCCCTGATAAATCTGGAGCCTTAGGAGGGAAGGATTAAGCTCACTGCATTGCCTACTGTCCTATCATTACTCTAACGTATTGTCTGGTGGACAAATTTCTAGCTGTTTTGGAGGGAGCTGCTGCATCTGGGGTTTGGCAGGGGGATATAATTAGCTATAAATAAATACATTACAGAAAAAGTGTATTAGCCAAGATTTTGATATGACATCGGCCATTCTGTAAATATGCCAGACTTTGGTGTCAGGGAGTACAGAGAGACAAGCTGAACTGTATAGCACTCTTTCATCTGTGCTTTCTCTGAGACACGGCTCCAGCTTGCAGCGCCTTGCAGACTTGTAGATTTTGGAACATTTGTTCCCAGAGGAGCCTTAGCCTGTTATAACAGATAGATTCAATGAAAATACCATTTACCCAGCTTGAATAGATATCCTCAAAGTCACTTCAAACTGTGCATCTCCTTTTTCTTATGAGTGAGCAGTGACAATGTGATAGTGGAATATCATATTAAAACTGAGAGTTTCATTAGCAGTAGTTCCATAAAACCAAAAACTGACCTGTGCATCTTCATATGTGTATCTCCCTGGGTCTTTGACATTTTGGCTTGTTTTCTCATAGCTGTGGGAATCCAGGTTGATAGCACTTTGGGCCCCAGGAGCTAGAAACTCTTGCCAGATTTCTTCCACTCTGGTGGTCACGTCCTGTAAAGGTTGTTTCTTGAGATCTTGGACAGCCAACCAAAACCTGTACTAGGCAAAAATTAAAAGGGCAGAAAAAAGATCGAAATCTAGGTAAGATTTTGTGAATAAGCCTAAGCAGAGTCCCAAAATAGACATAGAACCTAATCCTGCATCTGTCAGAATTCACTGAAGACTCTCCATGTAAGCATGACTTCAAGGGGAAGGGGTGAGGTACTTTACACCAACCCCTTACATTTTGGCTAAGATCAGAACACTGACTTTAAGAAGTGATACATTCTTATTCAAACTGCCCCTGCAGAAGTTTCAGATCAGGTATGCAAACAGGAAACATCCAGAGCTATGCAGCTGGAGGAGGGGAGCAGGCTCTACCTCCCACAGCCCTGCTGCAATGTGCTGGCCATTCCTGCCTGCAGGATTGGTCATCCAGAGGGGATGCAAAAGAAGAATAAACTTAATATTCATATAATTTCCATAACATTCCAAACTTAATATTCATATTGTTTCTATTTCCAGAATTATTTTTTTTTTACTTGTAAACTGACCAGCATTCAGATGGATGCCATGAGAAAAGATGACTTGTCATGCCATACTCCAATTTTACAGGAATATTTTCTTCACTAGGCTATGCTTACAGACTAAAATAAGTTCATAAACACTGAGAAGATAATCTCTTTGATGGCTAAGGGCATAATCCATATCTTGATCTGTGAAAACAAAGAGCACATAATATTTTTGCAAGAGTGACATGCATGTCTTTTGTCTTTTATCCTAGGAAAAAGAAAAGACATTTTGTTGGTGGTGCTAGTTTTATTTATTGCTGAAAGAGATGTGCTCTTTCAGGTGATTAATTAAAGAGATGCATGGTGCCCAGTAGCCTTTTGTTTTGGTCAACTCTATCTTCCAGCAAGAAGGTATCCCTGAGGGTTATCTGCCCTGAGTACCTGGGCCCTGTAACCTGGCTAAGCAAGCACAATAGTGCTCCACAGGGAGTGCTGAGGGCTACAGGGCAAATAAGTACAGAAGGTACTTTTGCAGCCACCTGCAATAACCAGCTCTTTCCTACCCCCTGGCAAAGGTGCCCATTGTCCAGGGATGACAAGGTGGGCAGGGTTCACCTTGGCTGTCCCTGCCCTGCACTGCTCTTGCACACTCCCTCTGCTTGGCAGACTGTGCAGAGGGGACAGGGTTTGTCTGGGTCACTACTTGTTCAGGGCATCCACAACAGCTGCACAACTTGGAAAATCCCGTGTCTCTCTCATAAACCAGTTGAACTTTAACTGAAGTCCTGATTTCTCACCCCAAATGATTCAGTGGCATCCGTGTGCTGTCACTAAGGCAAATATTCCTCCGTGGTGGAAGGAGGAAGATACAGTCTGTCCCAAACAAAAATCCCAATGGCAGTGAGGTTGGGTAGAGGAGGCAGCAGCCTGGTTCCTGACCCTCACTTCCTTAATGGCTGCAGGCAGTACCTAAACACCCTGGAAACGGTGTTATTGCAAGCAAATGAGGCTGCTACCCCATTTAGCCTGCTACCCTACCTGAGGATAGAAACAGTCAATTTGGGAAAAAAATGACAACCACACTACGTTCAAGGCCAGGCTAAATCCCCTTTGCCTGTCTGCTGCTTCTTCCCGACCATCAGGGGGCCCTCATGCCACAGCCCTGACTCACCCAAGCCACTTGACCGTATTCCTTCATATGGTTTTCCCGTTTCCTTGGCAGGCTCACTAAAACAGACTGGGGTACACTCAATCAGTACCTGTGGAGTCACATACTTGTGGTTCTAACACAGTGATGTTTGATTCTGTAACTGAAATAGAGTCTCTGGGGTTGGTGGAGGGCTGTGCATGGTTGGTCCTCCTCCATTTTTGACAGTTTAAGCGCACCTGATGTCCTGTCTTGCTATTTGAACAGTGACATCCCCACTTATCCCATGCATGCAGAGAGTGAAGGGTGGCACTCATGGCGCAATAATCTGATGCCATATGTGGCTTCCGTTATTTGAAAATACTTTATCATTTGATTTCAGATGTGATGGGAACATGTGAATGCAGAAAAGGCATAGGGAGAAAAGATGCTAATCATTCCAGAGTAGCTGGGACACTTCAGACAAACACTTGGCTAGAGAGAACCCTTTCTTCTTGCTTATCTTCTGCCCCTGGAGCTGGGGAGGCGGGCTGGGAAGGCACGCTTGTGAGAGAACTGGGAACACTGTGAAGTGACAGCTTGCCAGAACAGGAGCACCATCCATTTTAATAACCATTTGGCTCAATCTGAAAACCAACCAACCAGACCAACCTGACAGTAACAAGAACAAGCTCTTTTTTCTGTAAACACTTGTGAATTCATGCCCAAGGCTGGATGTCCTCTTCAAGGCAAAGGGGAGTTTTGTCTTGGTAAGAATCTCAAAGCTATTCACTATAGCTGGCATCTGAAAATCAAATAACATCAAAGAGGGGTATCCAGCCCCACAGCTTCAACTCCAAGGCAAATTCTCTGCCACAAGGAATCATCCTGAAAACAATGCATAAGCAGGGCTTCCTATGGGATTTAGAGCATTTACAAGAGAGAAGCAGGTATTTCTGCTTAGGAAAGAAGCAGACACACATGACTGTGCTGGAATTTCTGCTCAATTATAAAGTGCAAATGCACTCCCTGGCTTCCTGCAATTTCTGAAGCACAAGCCCAGCCCCAAGTTCACAAGGACTAAGGTGAAGATCCTGCATTGCCTCCTCTCTTTCTGTAGGAGACAGATTTCCAGTGGACACCTTTTGCACAGGGCAGGGGAGAAGGGAGATGTCCTTGCGTGTCCTCTCCACAGGTGCCCTTTAAGCAGACGAGGACTGGCAAACGGACTGTCGGCACAGAGGGAACAGCAGCATTGATCACAGGTTCTTTGTCCTTCATAAAACAGCATGTAAGGTCTAGAGAAGGCCGATAATATGGTGTCCTAAAGTGTTGTCAGTGGCATAAACCATTCCAGCCTCATCCAGTTTGTAATTAAACTGCTGTCACTTGCAGAAGATATCCCAAAATGGCATTTATCCCCCAGAGCTCCCCCAAGGCACAGAGAGCTCCTGGACTTCAGTGTGTGTGCTCTGCCTCCCTGCAGGGCACTGCAGAGGTGCTCCGTCACTGCTGTTCAAAGATGTCTCCCAGTGAAAAGGCTGCTGGGGAAAGACAGGGTGGGTAGTGGGGGAGTGGTTGCTTCTGAGGTACATTGTAAAGCAAAAATTAATTTTAAAACCTGATCAGAAGGCAAAATATGGATGACTCCAGAAGCTGAGAAACAACTGTCAAGATACGGACAGTGCTGTATCCCCATCTTGGGGGTGGACAAGATACCCCTAGCTTGTCAGTGAATTCATCAAGTGACTATCTGAGCTCGGAATCCAAGCACATTTCTCTCCTTGCCTCAGTAGCTCCATGCCAGTATCCCATGCACCTCCTGTCTCACATCTCTAACCATTCACCAATCTTCTTCCATTCACAAAGAAATATCTTTGAACAACTCAGCCGGGAGAGAAAATGAATGAAAGCAAGAGGTAAAAATCAAAATGCAGTTCAAACAGGGGCAATATTCACATCTTTGTGTTATTTAATGGTCAGATCTTTGACATGGGGAGCTTGGCGTGGCCAAGACCAACAAAAATCCGTCCTTGGTGAGCAAGCTGGGGGCACACAGATGCTGCAAGGCTGTGTGCTGGGGCACTGGGGCCGGCCAAGGAGACCGCAGTGTCGGTGAGGACGGGGCAAGCGTCCCGCAGGCCTCCCCCTCACCGCCCTTCCTCCCCTCCCCTTCCCCGCGGTAAACCCCGGCGTCCCCGGTGCAACTTCCTCCTTCTGCTGCCTTTCAGTTTTGCGGGGCCGGAAAGCCCTGTGGTCGCTGCAGCTGGGCAGCGCCCGCCCGCTCTGCCCGGGCCCGCTGAGGGGCCGGCACNGCTCGGCTCCGCGGGGCCCGCGCAGCGCAGGGCGGCGGCGCCGCCTGCCGGGCACCACCCGGGACTGCCCACACCCGGCCTTGCCCCGCGCCCTCCGGCGCTAGCACTGCCTCGGCACTGCTCGGGAAACGCTCTTTATTTAAGGAAACACGGGGCTTTGGAGGGGCTCGGTGTATTTACTGAATTTACGAGCTCTCCTCACTGCCCGGACTTCTCCTTTCCTGATGAAAACTCGGGGAAAAAAAATACTGGCAACAAGTTTCAACCGTTAGGGGTCATGTGGGATATAAACACTTCTTGCAGGTAAAATTCCTTTCCGGCAAACTCCATGTTCAACATATGCTCACAATCAATAGGGCCCAGGGCGCCTGCATCCATGCATGGTCAGCTCCACAGTGCACTCCCACAAAGTGTCATGTGTTTCCCACTGAGGTCTATAAACAGGTGTGCAGCCTCCTTTCCCTTCATGTGAAATTCCCATGTCCCATATTCCCACTTCGCTGTTTCTCTTTCCAGATGACACTCTTTGAAGCTGGGGGGGGGGGAAAAAAAATCAATCCACAAGCTAGATGAACATCTCAGCAATGTCATGATGTCTCGGAAGATTCCCAGGTCATAAAAATGTATAATAACTCTCTGATGCCCTTTCTTATAATTTCTTTTTTGTTTTGTTTTAAATTTAAGTTTGGCATTTTGTCTGCTGTATTTTGGGTACTTCAAAAATCACCAGAGCCAAAACAAATTATAGATGAAAGATAGCAACAGAGAGGAGAAAGAAAACAGAGCAAGGAAAAGAGTTAAAACAAAAACAGAGAGAAATATACCCAACTGACTGGCTTTCCTGTTCCCACATAAATAATGGACAGCTAGCAAATAAGTAAGTTACAGGGCTCGGCCAAGCCCTGGAGACTGGTGGACATGATCCTGCAAGTTTATTAGAACACAGAAACACAGCTGGAAGGTGATCTGGGAGGTCATCGAGTCTAGTCTGCTGCTATCTCTGGCAGTGCCTCACACCCAAGACCCCCAATGGGACCAATTTTTCTCAACTAGGAAGATATGGAAATAGCCCACCACGATCAGCCCTGTGATTTGGGACTTGCACCACTGGGTATAAGAGCAGAATTTGGTCCCTTGCTGTATTAGTGAATTACATTCATTTCATGGCATTCTCAAGCACACACACCACAAAATCTTTTCTAGTGCTACCATGAATTTCTAGGTTTTCCAGCAGTCACTTTCTCAGGTCTGCGTTAAGTTCAACACAAGGGCCTCAGGGCTCCGGCCAGTGTTAATGATACTCCCAAGAGACAACACATCCCTGCCGAAACAGTTCCGAGATCTCTGGGTAGTTACTGGGAAGAAAGTCCCGAAAAGCTTAAATGTGAATGTTACTTTTCTAGCAAGGTACTAAATGCTGTGTGCTCACAAGAAACAAGAAAGTTTCTTACACCTCCCCAGGGTTTGGGTGGGATGTGTCTCACTTAACTGTAGCTGTCTACCACGAAGACACTGACATTTGAGTAAGTCTCTCCAAGCTTATGGTAACAAGAGACGGGCGCTTAACAGTGTAATTTAGGTGCTTTTAGTTTTGCTTCCACTTAAAGCTGAAACAAATCCTTCTCAGGTGATTCACTGACTCCTCTTCAGCTTCTCTTCTCTCTCTCTAAAGGGAGACTGGATAAGAAGAAAGGATGTGCTTCCGAGCTGTCAACTCAGATGAGGTAGATCCCTACTTTTCTGTTGAGCTTCTTCTCTCTAGCACCACTGCTAACATTCCACTCTATTCCAGTTTTCTTCATTAATATTTCTGCTTTTGCATCCTGTTATTTAAAGCTTTAAGCAGGCTTGCTAATGCTATCCAATATTAGATAATATTACTACATAAGCCAATACCATCGTAATGATACCGTAAGAATGATGGCAAAGTTTCCATACTAAGAATGATGCCAATGTCTTCCACAAAGGATGCAGGATTTAACCTGTCTATGCCAGCCCACTGTTTTGCCACCTCCCTTCACTACATCCCAAAATCAAAGAGAATGTACATCAGCAGGAAGAGCAGCTTTGTCTGACCAAGGAAGGTACAAGTCTGCCTTCTCATATTCAAGCTTTCTCCATTTGTTTGAGTAGGATGAACGTGGGGGACAGATATTAGTCATAAAACTGTCTGGATTTCATTAGCACAACCCCAGATTTATTTCAGAACACTTATTTCAAGAGTATTTTAATACAGTATATTAATTTTGCACTTCATCACTACAATTTAATTGCAAATGAGTGCCACTGTACATAACTTCAGTATGCATATGCAAGTTCAGTACCTGCTTAGCAATAAAATTTCAAGCTCATTTATGTAAGTAGTAACACTCCTTTGTTTTCTTACAGGTTAACTTTCAGGTTTTTCAAAACAATAAAGTGCTCTGAGTTTTCACTGTTTTGCTGCTGGCATGCTTTCTGTACTTCTCCTTGGATAGGGAAACCTGATAAATAGGATGGGAAGTTCCAGTGTCGTTAAAAATCACTTTCTGGGGAATTTCCCTTTCAGATCTTGCAGGCTAGCAGACTGCACTACAGTGACAATCGTTCATATGCTTTAGTAATGTATTTGATTTTCTAAGTGAAAAAGAATGAAAAAAACACAAACTAAAAAAAGGCTGTGCAATCAGGTTCTTATCTGGTGTAAGGAGAGACCGTCAAGCCTGCTCACTACCAGCAAAGGCAAAAACCCGACTGACTGCGTGCTCACTAACAGCAGATTTCCTCAGCCCAAGAGCAGGCACAGATCTGCCAGTGAACCTGCAAGCTTCTCTGGCCTTCCCTGCAAATGCTCACTCAGCCTTCTGGAACACAACTGCCCCAAAAAACCTCCATAAGAACCTGTCCCTGTACCCATCCTTGTGCTGAGACACAACCACAGCACTGCAACAAAGCGTGTGCAGTGTAATTCAGACTGTAAAAAAAGTGGGGTTTACTGGCTCTCAGCCTGATGTAGAAACACATGGGTATCTACATAATTTTTCATAAATAAAGTTTTGACTTCTTCTCAGCTTGAGAAGTCAGGTACTCAGAATCCCCACACAGAGAGTCCTGTTAAGGTGAGTCAAGCTCTTGGATTGTTAGCAGATACCAAAATCAAAAGTAGTTGTTGCAAACCTGACTTGGTGAGTGCCAATACTGCAACAGTTCTTAGCCACATGGTGACCGTACTGTTTCCCTCACAAAAGCCCTGCCACAAAGACCCGTGTAAATCCTATATATTGTTAGGGAGCTCAGTGGTGATGTGCCGCATCTCATCACATTGTACAAGTCTGCAAGCCCTTGCATAAGGTACCTGACAACACTGGCTCTGCTAAACACTCTTTCTGAGATTACTTACATAGGTCTAGTATAGGCGTCTGTAGCAGTGCTATGGGCCAAATTCTGCCATTCTCATCTTTATTCATATGGCTGGTTTTAGCAGTTCAAGACACACCAAACATTGGATTTCACCTATACAAGCAAGTAGGATCGGTCCCATTCATTTAGTCAAGTCAGAAAAGGTTTCACCTGAGGTTTTCTGAGCTGAATTCTGATTCCAGGAAACGAAGGAACTGGTCTCGTCCTACTGGGTCCTTCAGCACCTCATCCATGGAGAAACCCCATCTTTTCACACGCTGCTGACTAGGTTCTTTGCTGTTTGGAGAGAGAAGGGGAAAAACAGATGGAATGTGCATCTCTGCCTGCTGTCTGAGCAGCTGCTGCTGTTTCTGCTAAGCGAAGGGAGGGAGATTATCAGATGAGATGGTTTTTTTTCCTCAATATTTTGCAGAAATACAAGTTAGCAAATAACACAAAGAAGCTATAAAGACCAGGGTCATCATTAAAGCAACAGTACTATTTGGGTGCTACGTACGTGTCGGACTAAGAGAGACTGTGAATGATATGATTTTCAAAGCAATTTCTGGTTGGTTTAATTTGAAGAACAGCATACCATACCCAAATGATTATTCATTATGCACTTCCTGCATATCTCCTCAAATGTACCTTAGGATTTCTTATGCATCAAGGCAGAAATTTCCCAGCAATGCTCCCTGGGTCACTGGTGAGCTCCAGAGCATTTCCTTGTGTCCCACACAGTGCTGCCTGGTCCCTTGGAACTGGCTTCAGATTTTCAGATCCACATTTGCATTAGAAAAGCAGTTCTACTAAGAAGCAGTGCAGACAAAGTACCTAAAATGATTACTGGTTTTTGGTCTTTTATTTTTCAGTGCCTCTGATTTTCGAATGCCCAAGCCTCAGCAGACTAAAAACATCTTCCTCCTACTCTCCATGATAATCAGACTTTTATTTTGTGTCTCAGCTGGGATACTGAGATGCAGAGGCACCCAAAATCACCAGCAACCTTTCTCCTAATTATTTCTTAATACAGCCCAACTTACATAAGCTGTTGTTTGAACTGCCAGACATGTTGCAGAGATGCCTATGGGGGGAGGTGGTGCCCAGGAATCACAACGAGCATCCTATGAGACAGTCTGCATCAGAGCGTAATCTGGGCTCACAAAGTGTTTGAAAGCTTCTGGTGTGATGGCGTCATACTATGAGACAACCATTAAACACAACTCAGCTGCTCACATTTGTGACAGCAGAGCCATTGTTAACAGTACATATCTATTAAACTATGTGTCTCGTCATGTCCACAGTGATTCCTAATCATGGAGCCTTAGGGGACAGTGGCGATCTGTGCTGAAGACAAATAAGCCAAAGGGGTAAATAAAACGCCTGCTTTGATTTTCTCTTGGTGTAAAGGCTAAGCAAAATTGATAGGCATGTCCTCACTCGAGGAGCAGCACACTTGGGATGGCTCCTCCTGCACTCCCTCAGGAGCCAGCAGTGCTGCAGACAAGGGCGCAGATCCAGCCTACCTGTTACGTGAGCCAGCCTGGACATCGGGACACGAAAGCCGTGCACAATCTAAGCTCAGGGAATTTCCTGCTGAATCCAGAGTTCTGTACCTGCTCCTCCTGCAGCTACACAACGTTCTAGCACAAAAAAAGGTCTAAGTGCTGTCTAAAACTGAATGCCTTCCATGGCATTTCCTGAGTCTTGATTGCCATGAAAGATGAACTCCAGTGGCACGGGGCTGCCTGTACTCAGCAGCCAGCCTTGCCACTAGAAGTGCGAGGCTCTTTGTTTTCCTGTGCAAGGGCTCTGCCCTCCTAACTGAGGAAACAGCTTTGCAGGCAACACAAGGGGATCTCGGGGATCATTTAATTATTCATGCAAGTTGCAACTAGATGCAGATGCAGTGAGTTTTTTTACAATAGAGAATAAAATGGAAATACAGAGCTGCTTGTTCTTCCATCTACCAGCACTAGAGCTTTCTATTTTTCATCAGCAGGAGAATCACCTTCCTTAACTCTGAAATCATAGCAGAAGCCAAGCATTTATTTTAAATTCCTATAAGGCTGTGACATCAGGTTAATTGTATTCTTCAGGGACACAGACATCTTTTCTGAGATTTGCAGCTACCTCAACAGATGCAGAAATAATGGATGCCTGGATTACCTTGTGGGTGAGGGTTTCTGCAGAGCAATATTTTGCAAGGGTACTAGCCCTACTAGGGAGGATGGAGAAAATGAAAGAATCTAGCTAAAAATAAAATCCCAAATATTAAAATTATGTGAAGAGAGGCAGAGGTTAGGAAAATAATGGATTTCTGGGACTACCAGAGAAGCAGGTGAAAACAAGTTTCACATCCCAAACTACTCAGTTTTTAAACACGGCAAAAAACATGTCTTTTTCCTGGAACACTGATTCCCTATGAATTAGTTTTCTTGGCCGATAGCATCTCTAAATAATAATACACAGGATTAGATTTGGCATTCTCTTATCAAAGATTTGCTAAAGTGAACTCCAAGTTCAGATTTGGTGCTAAATGGCAGCAGCTAAACACTGGAGAAGCTGCTGAGCCCTTGCAGTTGTTGGCCACAGGATGCGACTGAGTAGTGAAAGTGATATGGGGCATGGTAATTCCATTCCAATTTGCTATGGAAGCTGTTAGGCATAGTGGCAGGCAGGACAATTCTAGTCCTTTACAAGGACTACAATCCTTTACAAGGATTGTGAATAGCCTGTGAAGGCAAGAGACACAGACATAGGCAAGACTTCCCTTGCACCAGCGTCACGTGGGCAAAACATGATCTCTGTTGCAGTTTTGCTTGGTTTTTTTTTTTTTTGAGAAACTCTCTGAGGTGCAAGGCATTGAATGTCCTATAGTCACTCCTCCTTCTTTTCATCTATTTGACACCATAACAGAGACAAGCCAGCTTGTTCACCAACAGGTAAGGCCCAAACTCACTCTACCAACGTATTATAATTCTGACCTGCCAAGTCTCACACATCAGATATGAGCTACATTCTTCTCAACAACTGGCTACATTCTTCTGGCTCCAGTGCCAAACTCACTTCTGCACAGCAGGAATGGCCACTACTCTATAACTGATCCCATTTTGCTGGCAGCATCTTTCATGGGATTCCAGGACAGGAGCAAAGCTGGAGCATTGCAGCTGGAGAGGAGCAGGCTCTCAAGGGTCAAATGAGATGTGCTGGAACAAGTTTGTCTTAGCAGTATCCTATAGCTGTATGCTCCTAGACATGTGCATGAGAACATCCATTACCCGACTTAGAGAGCACCATACATCAAGCCATATGGAAGTGGAAGGGCTGAGTAATTCACAGACACCAGTGATACACTTTAGCTATGTTCTTGAATCTTGTAGTTACAGACATACAACTTCCTTTCCAAACAGGGCAGTATGAAGAGCATACAAACAAAATGGCAAGACAACTCTCACATTAGTTAAAACTACCAATTATTTTTTACCTCATTTCAATGTCCCACAATGCTGCATCATCACTTATCCAGGGATTGGAAGGCTCAGCAGGAGTTATAAAGGGGTCATATTCCACATACTGCTCTGTGTAGGCTATTAAACTGGCAGGTAAAAAAAAAGAAAAAAAAAAAGAAGAAAGAAAGGGTTTGAATGCTCAGTCACATGTCAGAGAGGTACAGCTTTTCTTTTTATCCTGTTGGGGTTTTTTGTTTTGGATTTTTTTTCATGTGCTTCTTTTTATTTATAGGGATTAGTCAGTTTCTCAGCAACCACAGGAGACCCTTTTCCCAGGGATGATGTATGCAAGGATTTCTCTGCAAACAACCACCAACTCACTGCAGTGTTTTCCTCAACAGCAGCATTTTCCTCAAGCTTGTCTCTGTTTAGATGCCCCCAAAAAGCCTGATGAGGCAACAACTGGATTGCTATGGCAGGACTTCCCTCAGAGAGCCATGGGAAGAATACGAAGTGTGTGTCATCTTGTTCATTTGCTGCGTATTACTATTGCCTCTCATCCTTTTCATTTTTGCAAACTTTTGCACCCACATAAATTTATGCACTATGAGAAACTCACCTAAATAGGGTCATGGGCTGCAGCTAAGAATATGCTTAAATCTTTGCAGGATCACAGTCCTGAGCATCAAAGCTTTGCCTATAGATCATTTTTTAGTTATGTTGGTATAGTATTTAGACTAATGACACTACTGTAAAATACTTCAACAGTAATAATTAACTTAGACTATAATAAATTATATGCATGTTGGAAAAACACCTGGCCTTTATAGTGGCTTGCTTCATGGTGAGTCAGTTAAGGCATATAGCCTCTAATCCTCTCTAGGATGAGATTCAAAGAGCTTTCTGGGAAAAGGACTGTGTCTGCTTGCATAAATGATTCAGGAATTCCACTGGGGTTGGGACTAGGGGCGCATTTTTACAAAAGAAAGACAGCATGTATGAAATAAATCAAAAGAAATTTCTCCTAGTCTATATTGGAAATACTCTAAGGCACTTTATTTTTTGCCTACGTCTGCCAAGTAATTAACTAAGTTAATTATGTCTCATCATACTGAACAACTAATGTACTTGCACTGTGATTGTCCATGCTAAACTTTACCTCTGGTTCTCCACATCTCAAAAAGGCAGGCCAATGAAAAGACCCTGTGAAACAAAGGGTCATAAAAGGCAGAAAGTTTCCCTGACCTGCTCTATAGTAATTATTTCTTTTTGTTTGTCCTAGCTCTTATCATGAGGCATTAAAATCATACACTTTTGTAACCACAGCAGGTTCCCATTGCCCCTTAGGGCACTCGGGGCTGTCTCATCTCATTTCATTAATTACATTTCATGACTGCTGTGGGTCAAGGGTTGGAGGAGGGAGCAGCGTCCAATTTCACAGAGCAGCAGCAGTCCCCTTAGACATCCATGAAAGAGAGGGTTGGTTAAAAAAGAAAAGAAAGCCAAAAAGGATCAATCAGGAGATATCTGCTGTGAAACCTGAATTGCTCCTAATAATAAGAAGGCATCAGAGGTGCTAGTACAAATACTAGCAAAAAGGAAAGGGGGGAAAAAACTAAAATGAAACAAGGGGGAATTTCTAAGCACTTTTTGCTGACTCAGTATAATGGCAGCAGCAGAATCATTGCCTCGTTGTCTAAAGGAGGCTACGGGCAGGGGACTCCTAAGGGAAAGCATTTTTATCAAAATGCAAACCTGGCATTTTGGGTGATAAACTGTATGGCCAGTAGAAGAGGTGGTGGGAACAGTTGACTGCAGGGTGCAGAGCTTGCCTTGAGAACCCAACTGTCTCTCAATCAAGGGGACCTGCTGACCCTTCACAGGAACTTTTGAGAAGCTGAAGGGATAGCAGAGATTTTCATCTCAGGAGCTGAGACTGCTTCTGGTAGGAAGATGCTCATTCTTTCCCAGCCATTTCGGTGATGCCGTGTCTAATGAAATTGTACTAACACTACACAGTGCAGTCAGGGAAAACAATAGGTAGAATATATTGATAGTTTTGCTCAACAGTTCTCAAATCTCAATGGCTAAAATTGACAGTGTGCAGGTCCTAAGTGGGGAGAAAGGATGTGGAGAAAAGACTGTTTCCAACGTGCGTGGAGCAGCTGAGGGATGCCTGTTCCCACAGTTGGTACAGATCTACTCCTGGAAGGAAAACAGGGAGGAAGGGGAAGAAAATCTTTAACAGTGAGCATTTATCTCACAGAAGTTGGAGATATCCTTTGGAGAGCCCTTCTCTTCTGACAAACAAGGGCTATCCCAAGAATAGTGTGAATTAATGGAAAATAAATACAATTGAGCTATTACTATTGAAACATTTTATATCTTATTCCTATAACTTGTTTGCCCTAGTGCTTCCTGACTTATTTGCTCCTTGTTACTTCCCTCATCCTCTCTGAAAGTACCTTTGTGCTATACTGAAAAATTGGCAGGTGGTGCCACTGTCAGGCTTGACTGTTGAAGGGAACGTGCCAAGAAGTCATGTCCTGTACCCTGATCTGCCACACTGTCACCTAAACTGTCCCGAGAGCAGGGTCCAGCCTGAAAATTGACTTGATACTAACACCATCTCCTTACACAGCAAATTTGTTCCTAGTGCTTGTATTCAGTGTTTTAATGGGGCTTTCAAGGCTGCACAGGGTTTTTTTCAGGCAATTGTTCAAGTCAGGTCATCCATGTTTATTCCTCCTCACCAGTTCCCAACCCTGCAAAGCCACTGGACCCATCAGCCCCTCTACTTCCCTCCTACCTGCTCTGCAATGCTCCACATTCAGGCTGCACTTCCCACCACAAGTCCTGGGACCCTCAATCAATATTGCCAATATTCAAATCAATATTCAAAGTCATCACATGACCAAACACCTCCTCACACGATCTGAAGATCACAACCATGATTTTCATTCTTTATACTTATTAATAATTATTTAGAAATATAAGGTTCTTCACCCAGAGGGTGGTTGAGCACTGGAACAGGCTCCCCCCAGGGAAGTGGTCACAGCACCAAGCCTGACAGAGTTCAAGAAGCATTTGGTCAATGCTCTCAGGCACAAGGTGCGATTATTGGGGCTCTCCTGTGCAGGGCCAGGGGTTGGACTTGATGATCCTGGTGGGTCCCCTCCAACTCAGTATATTCTATGATTCTGTAATTTGATCGTTCTCATTTTATTTGCTTTTCTCCAGATTATTATTTTGCACAGGTTTTGATAGCAACATTTTCTTCTCCAACTTGGGAGCAATTAAAAAAAGAAAAAAAAAAAGCCCTTTCAAACCAGGAAAATTAATACTTTCTCAGTATATTAAGGTCATTGTAAGTAAATTCAGTATAATGACTTTTTTTTGTTAAAGTACAAGTATACGTTCTTAATTAAAAAGATCCAAAAGCCCAAAAGATAAATATAAATGTGCTCATTTCAATCATACAATGTATTGCATGCAGGATTTCAGGGAGCCTCTGAATATTTTCTATTTAATTGGATATATTTTCATTTTAATTGCTAAACTTCATGAGCCAATAGGAACTTACATTAGGCCTCTCACCATTTAATTTACCTAGTTTAATACATGCATGCTAACTACAGGTGCAGGCACTACAAAGCACATTTCATGGGGTAATCCCGTTTTACTTTGCTTAAATAAAAATTCCTCTATTATTTCTCTAGAGGAAACCAGCTCTTATCATGTCCTTCATGTTCAACACAGTTTTGCTTTAAAAGTGATGTCACTGAAGAGCATGACTATCCCTACCTTCACCTCAGTGACTACCCTGCAAATGTGCATAGCTTATAAATACCTAAGTAAATGAGCTGTCATGCTCAATTAAATTTGACCTTGTTCTCCACCTATTCATACTTTTCTACCAAAACTAAATATTCTGCAAATCAATTGTGCCTTGATTTGCTTCTCAGAAATCCACTCCTTAAAACACTGCCTTCAGTAGTCCAGGTACAACCCCAGTATTTCTCTAAGGGTTTCATATGCATGTAGGTGGGAGCAGGAACTGGACCTACAAACCCAGGATGAACAGAGATGTGAACACCACGTACAACAAATGCAAACAGCTCCTTCCCCAGAACTGTGCCAGACTAACAAGAGATGAGCACTGAGAGTTCAGCCAAAAAGGGAAAAAAGGGTATTTTCAAATTGAGGTAGGAATGACTTTTCTAAAAATAAACCCTAGGGTAGTGAAGGGGTGGGAAACAAGTCCTGCAAGGGCTTTTTCTTTTGTGAATGCTTCTTTTCTTTTGCAGTATTACAGGTCCTCATGTTCCACCTATTTTTGCTCAGTGGCAGAAGAGCAAGTACAGAAGTGTCAGCAGCCAGGCAGCACAGCTGGTCGAGGAGGAAAAAAGGACTGATGCACAGAAAGGGGGTCAAGCCTTTGCACTTTGCTGCCTGCTCTGTTTCTAGAAATGCCAAACTGGAGATGAGGAAAGAATGGGAAATCATCAAAATGGGGACACTCACCTTTCTGCTACTTTGGACATCTTTAAACAGTGTCTCTCTATCTGCATGTTCAGAAAAGTTATCTGAGGAGAGAGATGACAAGAACATTAACAATCCATGAGTTCTACAGCATGCACTGACAATATCCCAACACTCTATTGATTTCTCTTTCCAAACAGCTTGACAGTAACTCAGAAGGAAATGGGACCCATCCCTAGGTATCACAAGCTTATTAACTGCTTTCAACAGGAGTCTCCATTTCCAAAGGCAAAGCCCTAGGGGAAACTTCAGAAGACATAATTAAAGTGGGAAAGACACATATTTGGGGCCAAGGTTCCTAGACTACTCAAGGTGCAACATGATCTCCTTTTCACAACCACATTCTGCTCTCCCATTTCCCTAACTGACTGGCATCACAAGACCAGTAACAGTTTTACAGCACACTTTCATTCTGCTATGAACCAGTTCTTCAGCCTATAATAAAAAAGCTCAAGAAATGTAGCATCCAGGTTTAGTTCAGAAGACCACCCAAAAAACAGTTGCCTAAGAAACAGGTTTAAAGCTGCCTTTAGTAAAATGCTGATCTAGTGATTCCCCTTTGTCTTTCAGTGAGGGCTGCTTGTCGCAGCAAAGTAATTTTGAGGGAGAGCTCTTCATGCCAGGGCAAGGATGTGTGAGCTGGCTGGTCGTTCCTTGGCGTGATTGTGCAAAAAACTTTTTCCTATTTTCCTTAAGGCTCTGACTGTACAGTCTAACACTCATGCACTGAACAATGCCTTTCCTCACCACTCATCCCCAGTCTGTGCCCAGCTACGCTGGCTTTTGTCACTGCCCACTTTTCAGACATCCTCAGTGAACTGGAAATTAACCTGTCTACTGGTCCACAGACAAGTAACAGTAGATTCAAAGGTCAGTGTTACTCATAATACGGATCACCATACAACTGCACTGCTCAATGAATACTTATTAATACTTTACATAAGGGACCATCAAGGATAAGTACGTGAGGATCAAGGACAGGTAAAACATACAATTGTTTTAGCTGATATCTCAATAACTTTACATGCTTTTTTTCTGGCAGCAGTTCTCAGAAGAGCTGCCATACAGCCACCTACTTACTTGCTTCCGGAAATCCTCCTTTGTTGTTTTGCGCACTGGTTGGGAGGGCAGGTGTACAGGGCTTTGGGGCTGAGACTCCTCCGTAACCCCATACACCGACTGTGGGGAACCAAGGAACAAACAGACGGGATTACAGCATTTTTCTGTGATGCAATGAGGAACAGTGCGGTATGCAAAGCAGTAAGGTAACAAGCCAGCAATTTCCTACTGCTTGTACCCACACAGGTCAATAATCATTCAGCCTGGAGCAAAATTTACAGATCAGACCGTGCTTGCTGATGCCTGCACTTGGAAGGCCTGTAGGCATTTTAAGAGAAGAGATTGTTTTAAATGTAAAAATGCAGCTGATAATTTTCGGGAGCTCTGAAGGCTGTGTGCATTAACACTTGCAGGATGAACACTGAGAACTATCACTGGGGTGAACCAAGCGGCAAAAGAAAATACTAGAACCCAACTGTATGCCTCTGTCTTTCACTTGGTTTAATTTCTTGATGTAAAACTACATATTGAAGAAAGTGCTTAACCAGGTCAAGTCAAAGGAGCAAGTTCATGTGAACTTCTCTAAACGAAAACCTGCAGACTGACTTGTAGCCATTCATCTTCAGGACAGACACCTGCACTGAAGGTAGTATCATTTGCCCTTTCATCTAGTGCTTTTGCTTTTCAGTACAACTTTTAAAGGAAATGTGAATAGCTCTGCTGCAATTTAACTACCTATGGAAATTCAGGAGTCCAGTGCACCATCCAAAAAGATAACAAGTGAGGAGACAAGAAGGAACAGCCTGAAGCTGTACCAAGAGAGGTTTAGACTGGATATTAGGAAAATTTCTTCTCTGAAATGGTTTTCAAGCAATGAAACAAGGCTGCTCAGGGATGTTTTTGAGTCACCATCCTTGAAGGTATTATTTAAAAGACAGGAACATGGTTTAGTGGAGGACTTCGTTAGGTTAAGGTTTTGAGTCACTGATCTTAATGGTTTTCTTCAATCTAATTGATTCTACGACTTCATATACACAGAAGAGCTCAAACTTGCTGGAAGTCAAAGACACCCAAGTTGCTAATGATCCAGCCTTTAAAATTATTAAGGCAGGTAAACATGTCATTATCTGTGCCCAGATAATTTCTTACGAGGGGATCTAGGTATATTTTCCAATTCCTTTTAATTTTATGGGAGTGCAGAGCCATCAGACATTTGGGACACAGAGCTCCTTAACGCTCTTCTCAGCTCTACCCATCACCCAGTCAGTATCACTTTGCTGGTAAAATGGAAATAATAAATTCACCAAGGAGAACAAAACAGAACTCATACTATCAGAACACCTTTTCTTTGTTCCTATTGGGTAAGTCTCATATACTGTAGGTGTCAAGTATGATTTACATTAAAAGAAAACAAAACCAGTGAACCAAACCAACCCCAAACAAGCAAAAATCAAAACCAGGAACTCAAACTGACCTTTTTCACTTTTTGTGGGTTTTTCATACGGCGACACTTTCTGATGTCCATTTCTGTGGTGTTCACACAGCCTGGCTGAAAAGACATGGTAATCATGTTACTCCTCTGTTTAGAATCTTCATCCTATCTTACCTTTAGAAAATATACAGTTAGATCTTGTCCAAAACTCTTTCTTGAGATTTGTGTCCCATAAATTACTCTTGCTAAACAAGAGACTGCATGTACCCAAGGATGCCGTGCCAGCATTCAATCCCCTTGAATACTCCTAACTTTGGCCCCAAAAAGAAATTGCTAACAGGGGGGAGCTCTTGCTAGGAAGTCTGAGCCAAACTGAGTAAGCTGCTTTTCTTTCATAAGCCCAGTAAATAATTTTCCAAAGTTCATATTTGTCACATATTTGCAAATAATACTTCCATAGGTGCACAAGCCCAGAATGCCTCAAATAATCTTGTAGACACTTGGTGTATTTTGAACTGTGAGGTGACTGTAAAGGCAATGTCTTTGTGCATAAAACATTTACTACTAATGAAACTTTTCCTGTCAAAACCCAGAAAGTCTCATCATTCAAAAATAGTTTTACCACAGGCCTGTGCACATCCCAGAAAGCTCTTTCCTGGCTGTCCAAGATCTTTCTTTCCGTTTTATCCTTTTTCCTGTCGATTCTGAAAACAAAAGCATAAGTGAGTATGAGTCAATGTACAAGTCATGCTTTCTTTGATATAGTTCCTAGCTGTAGTTTTTAACCCCAAGAAAGAAAGTTTCAGAAATCAACTTTTTTTGTACAGCAATGTCACACTTGCACTTGCAAGGGCACATGCCATGAATAAATTATCACTGATGTTTACTCCAAATGGGTCAAAAGAGATTTTCCTATTAATGAGGAAAATTTAACAGCTGTTTTTCATCTGGTGAGGAAAACGTTTCCTGGTACCCTGTTCCCATACTCTGATTTGACAGGCTGGGAAAGTTCGTAGTTTCGTCTGTGTCAGGAGACCCACCAGGACCTGTTTGCTCCAGGTGAGGCTCCTGGCTGGTGCTGGACTGAAGTCCTCATCAGGAGACCCCATTGCACCCCACTGCCCCAGCAGCACCACTGGCAGGAATACAGATTGCAAAGGAGCACCTATCCCAGACATTCCCATGAGCACCAGCATGGGCAGCACTTGTGGCCACTCCTCCTTAGAGCTTTCAACCCAAAGACTGACTGTGTGCCTCTGTGCTGGCAGAGCAAGGGGTGACAGCACAGGTGACCAGAGCTGAGCTTGCTGCACGGCCCCTACAAACCAGCACCCACTCAAGAGAGACATGACTGGGCTGGCACAACAGGAACTCAGTAATTCCAGCCCTGATGCAGCCAGTGAACCAACTCACTCAAAGGACACTGCCCAAAGGCCACCAGAGGCTGTTCAAAGCAACTCCTGGCAGCAGTGAGCAAGTGGCATCTGGCACCTCACCCAGCTTTATTCATGAGCACAAAGTCAGCATCAGCTTGCAAGATCTACCTGCACGGGGACTGGAGGAGGTACATGGAAAGAGGAACAGCCTCCATGCCTCCACTTCCAGAGCAGGATGGAATAAAGCTCAGTGTCCCTGTGCTGTTCCCACATTGCTGCCACCAGGAAAATCAAAGCAGAGAGGAAAAAAACCCAATCCAACTGTGATTTCTGATCACCAGGTTCTCTCCCACCTGTTTTTGTTTTTGAGGGGCAGGGACCCTTGGCTAAGTCTGTGCTAGAAATGTACCAAGAGGATAGGAAGCAGGTGACTGAAACTGAAGTTTCTGAACACCCCTCCCCACAAAAAGACCAAATTCTCCACAGTTTGGCATCACTCCCTGAATCTCCCCCTTGCAAGGCTAAGATGAGGAACAACCTTTGGCACAAGCTCTGTCTCCACACAAAGACAGAGCAGCTGCTGTACCATGCTGAGGACACCCAGCCCAAAACTACTATTCTGAGTGAGTCCTTCACACCTGGCCCAAAGGGGAAGGTAAAGCCTATTCCAGTCTTACGCCACACAGCACACACAAATTGGAAGGACTCTTTGGAGGCGTCATGAATTCTCTTCACCGACATTTTGTGCTCAACTCAGATTGTCAGCTCCTATCTCCAAACTTAGTGATAACTCAGTATTTCACATTTTAAACTATGAAGACCCAAAGCAGCTAGATGCTCTACGGCTGCAGTTTTTGAGCAATGTGTGTATAGCAATGGAAAACCTGTTTACAAACAAAAATGTGGAAAGCAAAGCAAAACTTGGTAAGCAGGACGAATGTTTTCAGGTATTTTGATACCTCCACCCCCCCTTCTTAGTTATCTTAAACTTTTAGTTAAGTTTACAACGTGAATTACAACATGAATTCTGTCCCTGCCTTTCTGGAAACCTGAACACTGAACCATCATGTGAACTGTGAACCAAGAAGCTAAAACTAGCCAGCAAAAAAAGTTGATAGTGGCCAGTTCATGCTTATGCTTCAAAGAAAACAGAATGGAGAAAAGATGAATAACCAACAGTGATCACAATGAGTCTGATATTTACATTTCTTTCTTAGGTAATAATTACATGTTTTAGACAGAATGCAGACTTTTGTTTTGACTTACACTTTTTTCTTTTAATCTTGGCAATAGCCTTTAAGTAACTGAAAGTACAATTGCTATCCTAAGTTCTAATTTTCTCTTCCAAACGGAACACTGCTATTCTGGTTGGAAAAAAATCCCTTAATTACCTTGTAATTTAAAAGATAATTACCATATATTTAAATGATACATAATTTCAATGTTATTAAGCAAAGAATTAATCAAAATTCCAAAGGGTTAATCAAAGAGACATACACCTCAAGCCACACGTTCAAGAAATGATACTCCTTAACTTTTTAGCATCTAATGCTGAAAGTGCAAATTCCTTCCAGTGGAACAGTTTCAGTACTGGTGTTCTCACATGTCATCTTCACCAACTCTTCCATTTTATAGGTGACAACGACATGCACAAAAAGGACACTCTGAGTTTTAGGTATTAGTTTGTAGACAATAGTGCACAGACCCTGGAGCATACCCATTTACCAGCAGCAATGAAAACAAGCTCAAAACATTAAGAGGCTTCATACTGCTTTCATAAGGGAAGATGAGAAGAAATACTTGTTGTAAATACCATCCTTATGATCACACTGAAGTGACAATATTTTTAGACTCTGGAGTACTCTGCAAGCATAGAGTAACACAGACAGATGACAAAATTCTGTTCTTTCCATTCATACAAAACAAAAATACTGCATGAATGTAGGAGCACAATGGGCTTGCGAATTACCCAGGGTCCCATGGCAAATACAGGCTTAGGAGCTCCTGACCAACATTTCCATGTATAGATAAATAAACTCTTCTTTCAGTTCCTGGCACAGACCTTCAGAATTGGCTCTCTACTGTTTCTAGTCTGCCAGTGATTAAAATTCACCAACACCTTCTGAGCTTAGTCACAGTAAAGATTTTGACAAAGAAGTTTTATCTGTACAGAATCCCCTTCCCTTCACAGCTCTAAATACTGGTGCAATTCAGTGCTCCAGGATTACTCACTTCACTTGGGCCTCTGCTTGCATGAAGATGAATTCCCACTTTCTTGCAAACGCTCTCTGAAGTCTTGCTAAGTTTTCCTGTCAAAAGATGAAAATAGTAAGAATAACTAATTTCTGTAATTACAATTACTTGAGAGCACATTCAGCATGGTGGGTATTTATTTTATTCCCTTTTTTTTTTTAAAGCTGAGAAACTAAAGACATGGAAGTCAGCGTTGGTTTCAGGTGAACTGTATTGCAGGCAAAGCAAGGCTGTAACACATATTTTTGGGCTGCAACCCAAAGGGCCCTGTCAGGGATAAGTAATGGAGTGTGATGAAGACAGCTTGAGCTCTACTATGAAAAAAATTATGGACTTGTTCCCAAAAGATAACACTGAGAAGCTTTGTGAAGCTGATGACTTTCATTTCTGATAGCAGATGGCTGCCAGCTGCACGTTTCACTCTCATCCTCACTTTCCCTTCCTCTCTGCACTGTTCTCTTCTCTTCAGGCTTTTGTGAAGGTGTAAAGCCTGAGCATCCCCTGCTTTGCTCAGTCCTGGTCACTGCTGGGAGCATTATGCAGCTGCACAGTACTGAAGGCTGGGGATTGCCAGGATGATTCACAAAAGGAAATAGCTTGTTTGTCTGAACAATGAACACAGTTACTGCAAAGAATGGCTCCAGATGCAGTTTTGCTCTACATCTGAAGTAAAAGCTCTGGTCCAGACCCGTTACAGAGAGTGTAGCTATCTGAACATTTGGATGGGGATGTGGCTTCATCACAGCTCAAGGTTAAACTCGGAACATGGCCAGAATTTCAGGCTTAAATAGCACCCTGAAGTTACATATCCACTCCCTCCCCAAGAAAGGAGGCCCACGAGACAATTGACAGACACTCCTCTCCACTACAGCTGGTTTAACTCTTTCAAATTTACACTGAAAACAAACACTTGTAGTTCTACTGTTTTTTATACTTATCACCTTTATTTCAAGAAACTTATTTCAGGCATGTGCATTTCAATGCAAGAAGAAATCTTCCTGTTTTTTACTTTAAACTCTTATAAAACAAAAGGCATAAAGCTTAGCTCTGTTACCACCAAGTCCACGTAACAGTTTCAGTCTGTACACATGGAGGAAAACAGTTAAACAAATGATTTACAGCTGTAATGAACTGTGATGATTTCCTTAACTGTGGCTACAAGGAAGAACAACTTGTAATTATCTGTAACAGAAATTTTTGTGGGGGTTTTTTTCATTATTTTTATTTTGTTTTAAATTATGTTCACATGTGCCCTCTGGAGTAAATATGCTGAAGCCAATGAAACACCACCAATTGAAGCTATATTTGAATTGTGCTTATGTTTGACCAGTTACAGAAAAACCTGAATGCAACTAGACAAGCTTAATCATATCATCAAGACCCCTGCTCTACTCAGTATAAATGGGGGCTGGGGGATTGTCTGTGAATGCTGCAAGCAGAACCTAAAAATGAGATGTCCCCTGAGATGCTTTGCAGAGAGTCTCTTTTAAAGGTCCAGGTCACTGCTGATACCTATGGAGAAGCATTCTCATGCTGCATCTCCAAAATTGTGAGAAGGGCTCCTTCTCACTCCTCCAAGCCTGTTTCTCCCACTTGTGCTGAGCTTACATCCCTTGCTGGATCTGCTTCAGCTCCCATAATGCTTAGGAGGAGTTGGTGCCATTCTTATCTGAATGTCTCTAATTAAGAGAACAAAGTTTGAATGCAGAAGTAACCTCTAATTGTGCAATGCAATATTCACAAGAAAAATGAGAGACTGCCAAGATCTAATTATTTACCATCACTGGAGCATTGCTACTCTCAGTAGGCAACAATATGCAAAAGTACTTAGCCATAGCCTCACTGCATGTGTGTGGGAGTATGTGCACCGCTGAACAGCCTTTTGTTGCTTTATGATAGATCTTTGGAGTACTTACAGTTAATTGGTTGGATGCGAGCAATTTTAATGGTTTTAATAATGAAATCAACAATATGCAGAAGAGAAAACTCAGCAAAAGGACATGTAAGTGCATGCAGATTATGATACTCCTTCCTTTGTGCCTGTTTGAGATTAGAACTCTTGGGAAGTCGGAATGCATTTCCAGGGTGGACTAGATAAGAAGCAATTTTTGCATGCTCTGCACTGAAAGGACCAAATGGCCTGAACATATCTCTCCACGTGCACAAATGTTCCAAAATGTGGAAGGTAAGGAAGAAAAAATCCCACTCTAAAATATATGCAAATATATGTAATATAAATGTTTCCATTGTAATAAACATGACCACAGAAGTCCACTAGAACCAACTTTGTAAACAAACCCTCCAACGAAAAACTCCATGTACAAAATTCTGCTATTACACTGTTGAACAAGTAAACAGAAGAAAGTTAATATGATAGAAAGAAAAGTTTAGCTGCTCAGAATGCTACACTGCTAGTATTCAAAGAAATACACAGCTCTGCCCCTCCCGCCTCCATCTTCCCACTCCTCTCCACCCTGCAGTCTAACACCAAGGTTGGGGATATTTTAATTGATAGTAATTCCATATCAGAAAACACACTCTGAATAAAGTTCAGTGATATTTTTCACACGGCATATTGAAAACTTTCCAAGTGTAATATCTGAGAACTTTTGTAACTAGATGTCTCATCAACAATTTAATTGCCCAGTGGCACACCTGAAAATCCATCATTTCCCTGTGCTGAAATCTGCTATATAAACCGAGATTTCCTAACTGAAAACAGGACACCAAGCTGAACTTCTGTGTAATTTGCTCCAATCTTGAAGGGCTCGTTATACAAGAGATGCTCTAACGCGGGACACTGCAAAGCCAGGGACATTCATCAATTATGTTCCTGATGTTGTCTCCATATCAACCTTCACACAGTTCTGACAACTGAGAAAAAGATACGGTAAAGGCTGACCCAAAGCACAAAATGGCAGCATTCAGTTGGAAAGCAAAGCTATCCCTGCACCACCCAGCTTTAAACTCTTAGCAGCAGTGTACCTACGGCTTCATAATCCGCCAGCTCCAGCCTAGCTTTGTTCTGCATGGTCCGTTTGCAAAGATAGATGGCTAAAGGGAGAAACAGAATGGAAAACAATTACAGACAGATTATTAGTACTAGAACTTAAAAAGAAAAAAAAAAGAAGGAAAAAAAGTAGTCCATAGACGGTTCATTTTCATTGGAAAGCAACATGAGTCAAGGAATGAGAGGGTTGAACACCCAGCTGACATTGCTTACGACTAATCTCAGAGGCCCTAAACATCTGGGACATCTCATTTAAAAGTGCTGAGAGCAGATGCCAGGACCTAACAACATGTCCAAGAAAGGCACAATTGCTTCTGGGTCTGGTAAAAGATAGTGTTAGCAACCTGTTCCCCTAAGCAGTTTGGGAATGTGCATGCCAAAGTAACCATCCCTGCATTTCTTTTCTGCTAAGAAAAAATAAAAATAAATCAGGATATTGATGTGAAAACAGAAATATGGGTCAGATCTTAAAGGTATGATCTGAGCATTTTTTAATATGCTCCATCCACTTGTTCTTACATATTTCAAATGGTTAAGAGAAGCCTTTTCACATTTTGCTATAGGCACAGGCTGCTGAAACTGATGTGGTTTGGGATTCTGAGGGTCAAGATGATCCCAGTGCACACCACCAAACCAGTCCCAGGCTGCCTTCTGGGAAAGCCCCACCTGGATCTGCTAAGCTCACCCCATTTCCATTACAGGCTGAAACACAAGGTCTGCAGCACACGCTGGGTATACAGTCAGGTCTGAACATAAGAGAGGTCCAGTGCTACTCATGTAATTCTATTCTTCGCTGTTTCTGTAATTTTAACATTCATATAATGAGCCAGTTTTATGCATTGTAACCAGAGCTGACCAGTTCATTTATATTTACACATCTCAAGGGCAGTTTCCTCTGTAAGGCACTTACAACACCAAATGAAGTGAGAGTCAGTTGTCTCACAGTGTTTTTTCATGCAAGGCAGCGACCTGCCATTAGCAAGTTAGCTCTTCTCCTGTAAGTGGACACATGCAAATAAAAAAAAGTATGAAGTGCTGCTGGGATTTCAGTTTTATTTGGGTCTACTGCTAGTTTGGGATTAATTCCTGGGAAGACTCCATCTGTACAGGCCTCTGCTATGCAAAGTCTGATTATAAGCATACGTTAGAGGTTTCTGGGACAGATGAAAATCTGTCACTACAGGGCTCAGAGCTAATGCAGTTGAAGCTTGTCCAGCTGTGGGTCAGCTCATAGAGGGCTTTTTTTTGGGGTGTACTGCTCCACTCAATGCCATTGCAGCACAGTAATCTGACTGCAAAACCAGAATTATTTATCTGATATCTGAAAAAACCAGAACCTCCCTTTTCACATTATTTTTCTGGTATTTACAGAATACATATTAGGCACAGTTCACACAGTGATTTAGGGTGACTGTAAAATCTGGAATTTTTTTTGCATATACAAAACAGCATCATGTTTTCTCCTAAGCAGTTCCCTCACTGGGATAAACACATAAGTCTGTGCTAGCTCCTCTGCAGATGAGGACTGCAAATGAACTATCACAACACATACCATTGCAGGATACTTTATCCCAGCAAATAATTTCCAGAATCCATAATGATGAGTAATCATTGCACAAGAAGGAAAAAAACCCAAACTGCTTATTCAGGGAGGAGTTCTAAACCAATCTTAGGTTATGAGATAAAAGGACTTCCAGAAGCTCCCATTTTATGACTGCACACATGGAAACGCTTCCTCTTCCAAAGCCACACCAGGATGCAACAATTAATTTTATCATTTAACTGTGAAAGAAGTGCAGTTCTGGAAGAGACAGCAATATTGCATGCAGACAGCTAAAGATAACAACACTGACATATTTTCTTTATGTATTAACCCTGTCTGCAGGCACTCACATGTTTAAAACACCATTTGCACTTTATTAGCTCATAAGCCATGCTCAGTCTTCTCTTTTACCGTATCATGTGGTAGTCTTAAAAAAAATGGGAAAATAACTCTGATGTTATGTATCAGAGAACTTTTAACTATGGGTGGCTGTTAGTTACGTACTGGTTTATTGATCAGTCAGGTGAGTGCCCAGATGAAGTAAATTTTGTTGATCAACATAACAGATTCAGCAACAGATCAGAGGATGTTCTCCCACAAAAGCAATATTGATATTGTTTAAGATTCCCAAGAACCAGTATTCTGCTTGCCACAAATCCTGCTGAAATGAACAGGACTATAGGAGAATGAAGGTAACAGAAGGCAAAACCCTGGCCCCACTGAGCTCAGTGGCTACAGCTCCAGGGCTTGAGAAGCCTCAGGATTTCAATTCATGCATTTGAGATGGGCACATATGTGCCTTTGATGCTGCCATCTGACAAGAAACTCTGCACATGGAGGGTGTAGATGTCAAATAGTAATTATTTTAAGGACAATTTTTTGCATCACAAACTAACTTTCTATAATAAAATAACTATACTCTCACCATAATCTGTGTTTTCTGGTTCCCAGCAGTTTGAAGGCCAAAAGTATGGTGCCTAAGAAAAAACATATACAGTTTTGTAATTTAAGAGACGAAAACCAATTCGGATGCAAAAAACCATTACAAATACAAAAAGAAGAATTACAAAATCTACCACCCAGTCTCTGCCCTCAGGGGAAACACTGCTGCAGATCCCAGTAGAAGTGAGGATGCTTTTCCAAAAAGGTATGGCCTTTAATATTCCTCACTGCAGGTAAATAGAGATGCTGTAATGCAAGCACCTCTTGAGGAGGATGTCCAGTGTCCTGATGAAATTTCATACACTGTTTCCAGCTCATCTGAATGTGGACCTCTTATCCTTTATCACCAGAACCTCTTCTTTCCCCAGGAATTCACAGGCAACCTGAATTTTTTTTTTTTTTTTAAGAGCATGAAAAACCCCATAGTCTTATCTATATGCTACATACCCCTTGCTTTTCTGGAGCAGCTACCAGTGTGGTTGGCAGACTACAAAACAATTTCCTTTTTAATTGTAACAGAAGGCAGAGGTCAAAACTCGGCTGCTTAGAGTCATTCCAAAAGCAGAAGTCCTGCTAAACTTAGTGCTTTTGTTTTCTCTCCAGGTCTGCATATTGCAGTTGCTACAGTTAATTACAAGCTATTACTATATGGGACTGTATTTCAGTTCTAACATGAACAAAAAATAATGTGCTGGTGATCACACAAATTACAGAACACTGATGCTTTACTGATTACACATTGCTTTACTGATGAAATGCTACAGATGGGCATAGGATATTTATACACAGACTAGTCCTTGCACCAAAGTACAGTGAGAAAACATGGAGGATTCAAAGAATACAGGGTTCAATGCTCCTCACTGATATCTATTTTATGAGTTTCAGAAGATAAAGGGCTACTGTTAAAGGAGGGACTGATGTTGAGGTAAAAAGTAGCTAGAAGAGAGTAATGGAAAGGAAGCATGAGTCTATCAGGTTATTCTTGCAGAAAACAGCTAAGGAGGTGTGTTGCAGGAAATGACAACAGGCAAAGAATATGCAAAAATGGTAAGAAAAGATAAGGGAAAGAAAAGTCAAGCAGTCAGTTTGATGATGTGGTTTACACAGGCTTAAATAAGAAGAAGAAATTAAATTATACTGAAATGTAGCTCCTGAAAACTGCACAGGACAAGTTCTTAGAGCGCCATTCTTTTAAAACAGAGAAAAATACAGCTAAATGGGCAACCAGTATTACCCCTGCTTCTGTCGTGTCTTTCAGAAAAGAAAGGGAATTGTAATGAAAAATCTGAGTCTGAATGATGCCTTGCAACCAGAAGGTGGAGTGAGATAAGAGGAGGTCTGTGATCTCCTGGGCTTCTTTTTTCACCATGATATCGGTCACATACGATAACACAATACCACATTAGCAGTGAGCATGAGCAGCTGCAACATCAGATGCAAAGAGCAGAACTGGCTTTTCAAATAAAAACTAAAAAAAGAGGAAAAAATGCAAAGGAGGAAGAGGAGGGTGAACAGAAGAGAGGTGACAGGAAAGATAAGGGAGCTGGCTGGCATCATGTAACAGAAAAACACAAATTCAGCCAGCGGGATTAGGCAGTTGGACTCCAAGTTTGGACTTACTGCTTCTTCTAAAGTTATACAATCAGTTCAGGAGGAGTTGTTGCAGGACAAGCACTCAGTTATTTAGCAAGCTGACAGGGGCAGATTTTGGACAGGGCATGGAACTCAAGAACAGGGTGCTTTAAAAATTCAGCACATCTGGAGGCACAGGAACACTGAGGGATAGAGATGTCCCAGTTTAGGTGACTGCCAAGGTTATATATCCTTTGCAGAAGAGCCAAAGCCTTAAGCTTGCCCTCTCCCACACCAATCTGTAAGCAAGGGATTATAAAACTGTGAATTTTCTGCTGTGCCAAAGCTTGAATATCCAGCTGCTAAATTTGCCCTGGTCCATTTTGCACAGGAGAATGGCTACTTAATTCTGCATCAGAATTAGGATCTGAAAGTAATTTCTTTTTCCTGGTTTAGTTCAAATCTGAGTAAAATAGCCTTGAATTCAGATATCAAAAATAGTCAAGACATAGCCATTCATTTATGTAAAAAACTGTAAGTCAGGAGGTAGATAAGAGTGATTTGGGATTCTAAAGCAAATCTTTTTGAAGGGACTTCATAATTTCCTAGGGCCTCTACAAAGACAGCCTAAATCCCTGGCTTCATAGAGCTAATGGCTGCTTAGGTATAAGGAGTGGGTGATTTCAGCAGTATTACTGCAGGGACAGAACAGGGGGCCACAAGGGAGTCAGGGTGCTCACCAACCTGAAAACGATAGAACGTCCCGTCATCTTTCAGGGTAAGGACATGGTCTGAGATTGGAAAGACATAACCCTGTGCAGCAATAAGACTTCCCAAGTGTATTGCTTCCCCTGTAAAAGAGAAAAAACAGCAGGGATGTGTCAACAAGACATGCACTGCACATTTCTCTGCTTTCAATAGCAGCTCTGGTGATGACTCATGTGAAATCTGGCGCCCACATGCCTCTCTGTACCCACACCACATTCCTACTACTTCCAACCAAACCATGCAAAGCAGGAGTGTAGAAATCAGCCTTACAACACAGATGAAGCACTGCTCAAATGTTTAACCCGTTAGTTTTTTGTTTACAAAATGTCACATGCCAGTTCAACTCTACAGTATGAAATTCATTTCAAAGCACATTATCCACCACAGGTGACAGCTGACAAGAAGCCTGTTCCATCAATGAACCTATCTTGCCTCTACCAAAACCAACAAGCACCTGCAACACCAGTTCATTAGCAGGATATTTATTCATAAAGACACATCCTGACACTGTAGCATGGCCATTTGTTAGAGAAAATGTTGCAAAGGGGAGTTACAATAGTAATTGCGGTGCCCAGGCAACCTTCCCCAGTACAGAGGCACATCTGTGCAGATTTTCAAGCAACACCAGCTGTCAAAAGCTGCATCAGCTTTCTCAGAGTTGAAAAATCATCTGCTCATGCATGTCCAGATAGATAATAAAGCTGTTGTCTGCAGCTGAAATTCAGATTTGGGACCTGACAGGACTCACGAGAAGGGATTTGTGTATAGGGATGCCCTGCTGGGTGATTCAACACTACCTCTATCTCTGCTTTTACAGGTGACAGTAAGGCAGCTTAAAAACTGGTAGGTGAGATTCTGGACTTTTTCCCTTTCCTGAAAAGGAAAAGAAACTCCTGGACCTGCAGATCTTTTCTTCCCCTTTTTTCAATAGGTCTTCACTTGTCTAAATGATTTTGGTTTCTCTGAAGAGTGAACTATTTGGACTGTGTCCATGCACTGATCACTCTTTATGGCTGATTATCCATTTATCTATCTGCTGATTTATCTATTTGCTCTTTTTGATAAATTAAAAACCATTACCAGATTCTATGACCCTGGCCAAGAATGACACAGACACTATGTCCTGTCAGTTGTGGCTATCTTTCTTCACACCATGAAAACCTGACGCTGAATTTGCCTGCTTAACCGTACACATCCACCAACTTTTTTCTAGGAACAAAACTAAAATCAATCAGTCTTCTGTAGGTAGCAACAGTTTCACAGTCAGGCTAAAATTCCTGCAACGGTATTTCAGTGTGATGCAGTATAAGGCATCAGACTTAACTAAGATGTTGACCCTTAATTCTTTTCCTCCTCCTTCCCTCCAATGCTTAAATCAATCATGTCCTTTTACTGGCATTTTAGACTGCAGCAATATAGTATTTACTGTCTAATGGCACACACAATACAGATGGAGCACCTGTTTCTCCCCAGCTGTGGTCACCTTACCTGCATCCTCAATGCTGAGGTTCTTCATAAGCCACTGCACAATATCAGAACCTTAACAAACAAACAAACAAAAATTTAAGAAAGCATTAGACACCAAGACCACAGGGTTTGAGCTCCCTAGAGAGAGATAACATTGAGATAGATACAATAGAACTGACATGAACTTTATTCCATTTTGCTTTTTATTTCCACTGAGGTTTCAGAATGTTTTTCCTTCTTGTGCCACACTGCAGCTACATGGTTACTGACAGGTACTAAGTCCCATGGAGCTTTCTGTGCAATAGGAGACTTGATATACCTTAAATCAGATATTACTCTAATGGTTCCATGTAACTGTTCTCTCCCATTTTCTTCTCTCTCACCTCAGCACACAGAGTTAAGTTTCTCCAAGCAGTAGTTAGCAAGAAGATGAAGGAGCATTTACTGGCACCTCACACTTGTAATGTGTAGATGTATAGAACTGAAACATCAGTCAAAAACAGTCAGAGGAAGGCCTTGCTTATGCCAAAGACAAGCAATGTGTTAGAAAAGGAGGTGGTATTCAGAGTGCCTGTAACCACAGCCCCTGTGAGAGCTCACCTGGTGGTGATCACACAAACTGAATGATGGCCGGGAGGAGTGAGCCTTTAAGGTTCATCAGGAAGTTCATTAGGTTTTCAGGCCCCATCATGTATCATGAAAGTTGTTGCTATCTTATAAAGAACATCAAATTCTATAGGATTGATCCTTTGTATGTATACAACCCGTGTTGCTTGCATGGAGATCACAGAAGTGGAAAACTTGTCACTGTTCAGTAGAAACTAAGGCCTGTTACCAAAATACATCATGGCAGGGCAGCAAAATTTAGTTAAATCACATACTCAGAAAGTTAAGCTTAAAATTAAACATAATGGTGTGTACAAGTCAGCTAACTGGAGTTGTCCAAAGTCAAAGGCAATCAGCAAATACACTTGGAGGCAATTTAGCAAGTGCATACTAAGTTACAATAGCATTCAGCACAACCTAACAATGCCATGTCTGGACACAGACATAACACCAAGCCCTCCTCAGCATACAGTCAATTTCTGGAAAAATAGTTGTGTTCACATACAGTAGGCTAATAGCCTCAGTAACACTTCACAGAATCATAGCTTGGGCTGGAAGGCACCCTGAATATCTCCAGTTCCAACTCCCCTGCCATGGGCAGGGATGCCACCCGCTAGACCAGGCTGCTCAAAGCCCTGTCCAACCTGGTTCAGGCTTTCTCAACAAATCCCAGAGGATCTTCTTTGTGTGGAGCACTTCTGAGCTCAGACATGGATGGGACCTCAAGGAGCAGCATAACCACGATGGTTGTTCCAGAAGAACATTTTGTTTGCCACTGGCCCAGACCATCCCCATGCCCTCAGCAAACCTTAAATATAATAAAGGCCAGGAGTCACGATGTGCCACAGAGAGAGACAACAGGCACTGCTAGTGCCCCAGGTCCCTGCAATTACCTGCAGATCTGACTCTCCCATACAGGTGAAATTCCCATTAGAAACACGAGCTCTAGCCCACACAGAAGGGGACAGCAGCTCCCACTCCCCTGACAGTGGAAGCAGACCCACAACACCGCAAGGAGCACCAGTAAACCCTCTTCAGTCAGGCTTCAGCAGCAGGCAGCAATATGGACCTGACCTCCCTCATCCCCCACCCAAGGCAGGTGAAACAACATACTTGTCCCCTGTGGGCAATCAGCAGAGCTCCTGAAGATTAGGGAAGCACCTTATTTCACTTAAATACTGGGCAAATGGATGCGGCCAACAAGCAGCAGCTGGGCATTCTCTCAACCTGCCTTGAAGGTATCAGTGAACCAGATACTGAAGGACCAATCTCACAGTCTTGTATTCTCAGCAGTATGGTCATTTCCCACACCTCCCAACTTCACCTAGGAGCAATTTCAGTTGCCACCATCCTATCTGGAAAGTTATTCCAGAATTTTTTTTTTTGATAGATTGAACTCTTCTTGTAACTTTGCAACCTAAGTTTGTTAATGTGCAATTTATATGCATTTTATAACTGTATTATCATTGAAGGAAAATAATGATTCTTCTTCCTTGACAGTTTCTCCTGAGTGTTTCTTTAGAGGGCTGACACTTTGTCTCCTTGCCTCCATCTCATTAAACCAACCCAGCTCTTCATATGTCCTCTTCCCCTATACTTTACCATTCAGCAACTTCTCAAATTTAAACCAACTTCTTTGCACTGAGCTCACCAAAAGTGCAGGCAGTACCTTGCAGAAGAGCAAACCAATGCCTGTGGCAATGGTGCCAGCACTTTGTTTCCTCTACCGAAACCACCTTGCCAGACGCATCCTGAGGTCATGCCATTTTTTTGTGAACAATAAATTTATTCAGAAAAATATGTACGAGCGGTCCAAAACTATCTGCTAAATGAGAAGGCATCTAGTGAACACTGCTATCTGAATAACATATGGGGAATATGTTCAGAGCCATGTTGTTTTGACAAGTTTGTTAATAAAATATTCTATTTTATAAACATGGATGTTCCCTTTTACCTTTTACAAAACAAAAATATTTTGAAGACAGAGCACAACATTTATGGTTAGAAAGCTAATTCAAGAAGATTCAGACTGAAGTGCTTCTGTATTGCTAGAAACAAAACCTCACAAAATGCTATCTTGGTTCAAGTGAAACCAGAATGTTTCTTGGTTTTTCAGTTCATCTCCCCAAAAAAAAAAATCCACCGTTTCTCCTGATTTTGGTCTCTGGTTACAGGCTTGCAGTGATCTCTTACAATCTGACATTGTATTGCCAAGTGTCATGAGAGCTGATACCTGACAATTATCTACAGCACTGCCTCGCTTTGCTCCCAGGAGGTGAAGTGCTTTCTGCACGACTCCTTTCCAGATGTACAGGAATACTTAGTGCGGGATTAAGTCCCACTCCATTTTTACATAGAATGATCATGTCCCCAGCTCTAGGACACTTCTGAGGACTCTATTCAATTTCCATCAAACGACAATGAAAAATTCAAGTAATGCTGAAAGCCGGTTCCCCAGTCTTTCTCACCCCTCATAAGAAAGGTTTAAATGGGCAGGAAAGGTTTAAAGGGGTAAGAAAACTGAAGGCACTGACTCAACCAGAACTCCTGTGATCAGCCACTCCAGAGTATAAAGCAGCACTTGAGATCAGGAATTTTAATTTGTCTCTGTTAAAAACATGAAGTCATTCCTGAATGTTGCCAAGAGCCTGGAAGATGTTGTAGCTGTTCTCCAGTTGTCCTGAGGCAGACAGATTATCTTTCTGCTGAGTTTGCTGAACCATTATTTATCACCTGCCAAGACTGATTACTCACCCTTGGGACAATGACAAGTCTTTCCTTCCTCTGTTAATTACTGTCATCGTTAATAGCCATGTCACTAATTAATATTCAATCATAATGAAAACTCTTTACTGTCATCTCCCATAACACCTTCAATTTTTAGGGTTACCCTTACACATTGGCTTTGCATTTGCTTGTGGCTGTTTTTATCACTGCAACCTACTTTTGCCCACCTCAAAATACTACGTATGCCCTTCTTCAAATGAGAAAATTTAGATTTATCCTTCTGAGACACAGTGAAGATCTGAGTGATTCCTTTACAACACTGTCTTCTGCTAGGCAAAGACACAGATACCTCTATCTGTAAGTTTTCCAGAAAACATCATCTTCACCTCTCCTCAAGATTAAGCCTGGTGGATGGTCCTCACATAACTTACCTTCCCCAAAAGGTATTTTCTGAGTGTTTCTCACATTTCACAAGCTCTTTCAGAGCACACCCAGGGAAAATCCTTGACTCTGACACGTTTCCACTTTACACTAACAGGGCATTTGAAATCTTCTGAAAACAAATAGTTGGGCATGTTTTCATAATAGGAAGTGTTACTAAATCCAGGTAGAGGAATAGGTTCCATCTTCTCTGTGCTCCTCTCTATACATCTACATTTCCTCTGAGTCAGAATGCTCAGTTCAAGGATAGCCAACATCCTTTGAACACCTATTTCCGCCTCATCTGTAATGAAACATCTTTTTGCCTTAGGCTCTTCTTTGAAGCTGAAGTTACTTAACACCAACAGAATAGCTGTATTTCTATGTGCAAACATATTCACAATGACCATTTATCCTGCTATGTGTTTAGAGGCAGACCAGCAGTTTTATATTTATTGTTATTTTCTACATTTTCTCTTAAGCCTCAGTGACCCCATAATAGTAGCTGGTGTTCTCTGCTGGCCACTGCCTGTCAACATGACAAATGAGTGGAAAGACACTCAAAGATAAATTAAAAAAATTCACAAGGTGTGAGGCCACTTGCAAGATGCAGTCGGTGAGGTGAGTCACCACCCATGTATTTGATACCTTATCTACTCAACCTGTGTTGTTCTACCTCTTCTAGAAAATGTAGAGCCATCTATACTCAGATTTGCCCATCCTTCACATGCTGAAATGACAGAGGCAGACAGGGCAACTCAGCCTCCTCCAGCTACTTCTAAAGATCTGCTGCCTGGAGTGGAGTCTGTACCTCTGGTTCTGAGCAAAGCAGCCAGGACCATTGGGGTCTGCTTGTAATCCAATGGACTAAACATGTCCCTGACAAGGTCTACGCCTGTACACACACATGTATATGTATACAAATAAAAAATACAAGAGTGTTCCTGAAACCTCAGCAAATGTGTGCATCTTTATCTTTCTTTCTAGGCCTGATAAGCCAGCTGCTTTTTCTGCTGTGTCCCAAGATCACAGAGTTGACAACCACTGAAGAGTGGAGCTCTACAAGCGGAGTGGGGTATGACGTGAGACCTCTTGTGTGACCAGGTGAGGCACCAGTGACCAAGGACTGAAGTTTGTCCTGTCCCAAGGGACTTGTCAACCTGAGCCCTGACCACTGGATGCCATCAGCTGGTGGGGTGGGATACTTTGGATCTCATATCATTCACAGCCTCACACTGCACTGACAGATAGTATCGCTGAAGCAAGTGAGGTCTTAAAAACATTTTAAAAAAACATCTGATCATAGCATGAAAGAAAGTGTTATACATACCTGTCTATAGAAGGATACAGAAAATTGACTGGTTATTTCCTGTCTTTTTTTCAGTGTTACTGTAACTCTAATATTCTGTGAACATATTTTGATGGTTTAAAAAAATATTAAGTACTTTTGCATGGCAGGGGGAGTTTTTTTGGTCTGATTGGGGTGGGGTTTTTTTGTTTTGTTGGTTTTTTTCCATGAAAAATGTGAACTTTTCAGCTCCTTCCTAGACCTTATCTACACACTCCATGGCAAACACGCCACGTGCCTGGCCTCTGTTGTCAATCACCTCCAAACTCACTGTCTAGACAGTCATTTGATGAAAGGGTAAAAAAAAGTCCCCATTCCTGTCACTTCATTCTTGAAAATAGATGAAACCATTTTAGCACCAAAATTTCCAAACAATTTGCTCTTGAACTCAGACAAATCTTTAAATATTTCTATCAGAAAAGCAAGGGAAAAAAAAAATCACAAGCAGTTGAAATGACATAAGAATACATGCACAGGTGGACAAGCAGACACTTGAGCTGCTTTTTATGCTGCCAATCATGGCAATCACACTACTGAATGAAAATAACTCTTGGGTCCTTCCCCAAACAGTTCTGAGTCCTCGGTAAATCTACGACAAAAAGGTTAATTATCCCCACTTTTACCACTAGGCTTGCAAAAATAAACAAATTAACATCCCCCATGATAAAGGGCAAAACGATTTCATACAAAATTTCTCAAGGCCTCTAGCACTTTGTGCTACAATTTTTCTTACACAGAGCCCCCCACAGACTCCCACAGTGATTTCAGCTAAGTTGGAAGCACAGACTACTGCTCACAGTAGGGATTTAACACAAAGCAACAATTTTTATGGTAGGGGGAAAAAAAGAGGAATATCTAGGTCTCTCTCTAGTATTCTGTTACAAATATTGGAGAAGCACTTTATAAAATTTACCTACAATGAGCACATAAATAAATACCAATGCCAACTAAAAAAATATCTCAGCAGTTGACTCAGAAAACGTGGTAATTGCAGGTCTCCTTCATCAGCATGTGGTAATTGCACCACTCAGTGTCAGCAAGGAGCATCATCAAAGCTACAACAGCTTAAGGAGCATCATCAAAGCTACAACAGCTCAGAGCTTCTAGCAATAGCAGTTTTCCTTTATGTTATACTCACTTTAAATCTTGTTTGTGAATTACTAACAACCATTAGCAGCAGGAGTGTTACCCCTTTTTGATCAAAGCAGTCAAAGTTTCTAAGGAGTCTTTTTGTTCATTGTAAACTTGAGAGCTTGAATTTACAATTTACTTTTCTTGTAATAAAACAATTGAAAGCATAGTACTTTGTGTGAAGTAAGAATGAGGCTTGGTGGGAAGGTGGAATACAAAATTTGAAAGATGAAGATTTAGAATTGCAAAATCCAAATTCCTGTGTACTTTCAACCCTGTTAATAGCTCCTTCTTCTGACCTGCTGTTCCGAGGGACTTTTGCCTTCTCATCATATTGTTCAGGCTACCCAAGTACACATACTGTCCACAATGCAGATCTGTAGAGGGAGATTTTCACTAGGCAGGAATCAATAAATGACATGATGGTGCAGAGCTCTGTGTGGGCTAATTTACCCAGGTAACAAAGATAAATTAGATCTTAAGATCTCAGAGATACCACAGCCAGACTTCTTTCCTTACACCACTGCCCATCTGAAAATAGCTCAGGTCACAAGGCCTGAAAGAGAGTAGCAGCAGACATGCCTGAAGACATGCTGCTGGCCTGCAATAGCCTCCCATCGCCAGCACCTGGAAGCAGGCAGCCATGCTGAGGAGCAGAAGGATGCCACTAACCAAGAGCCCTGGATTTAAAATGACTGCTCTTCAGTGGTGTTAGTGAGGCTGAGTTAGCAAACCTCCTAATGGATGCACAGTTAATCCCAGTGAAAGATGTCTGCCAGGACAGCTTAAACCAGGTCCTCAACTGGAAAAAAAGCGGTACCAGCAAAAGGTCTTTTTCCAGTTGACCTGCCCAGCTCATAAAGAGTTTGGTGTTACGCCAGCCTCAGTGCTGTTCTCACTGCACTTGGACAGAGCTGTGTCCCATGGGCCCAGCCCTCACACCTGACACTCAGTGCCTTTGACCCACACTGGCCTTTGCTCACACTGAGATGTGCCAAGCTGTGGCCTCACCACAGGGGCAGCCACACCGATTTACTTGTGCTAAACATCCCCCACCTTGGGACTGGGAAAACCTGAGCTGCCATCATGTCTGTGCTACCTAAAGACAAGCCTGGCACCAAAAAACACGCTGGTAAACCTGAATGCACACACCCTCAAGAACCCAGGATATACCATAAACCCAGTGCAATCCCCACTGTTGTTGTTTCACTTGGCTAGAATTTGGCCTAAATTAGAGATGTTCTGTGTGACCTGTGCCCAAATCTTATTCTCTCCTCAAATACAACTCAGATAAAACTACTGTTATACAAGTATGGGAGGAAATTGCAAAACAAAAAGAATTAGCAGTTCCACACTTTGCATCATTCAAACCCATGCCTCCTATAACACCCGCAGAAGATGAGCACATTGCCTCGAGAGCCCTTACAGTGGTGTACAAGAGGCAGGAAAGTGGTACCTTGCACTCCCAGCAGCACAAGTAACAGCATTTTGTAGTAGCATCTGAAATTACCACCTTTTACAAATCTGAACTGAGGATGTGTTGAGATGCACCTTTACACCTACAATTGATCATAAATTTCCAGATGCTTTTCAGGGTGCTGTGCCTTTGCATTACTCAGACTACTGAAGTGGCTCATATAGCTTAGCAATTTGGCTCTCTGCCATATAGTAGTGTTTAAGCACTGTTCATCACGTTGTCAAAATTATTTGGCAACAAAACGGCAAAGGAAGCAACTCTGAGCACTGCTGGAATTGAGGCTTTTGAAGATTCCTGTGTCAGATCTTGTTAGGGATGAAACATTTTTACTTCTATTCAATTCATCTGCACAGCCTTTAAATCAAAGGCTATGTTTCTGTCATTTCAATCATATATTAATATTTTTAATAGCTAATTTTCTTCTTCAGGAAACAGGAAAATTGATAAAACGTAGAAGGCGACTGGTCTATTTCAGCATGCGACTATCAGGTCACTTCACACCATGTCCTCATTCACAAACTGAGTTTCAAAGGCTATTACATCAAGGTCCTCCTTTCCCTCACCACTGTTATAACAGTTTCCCTGCAAAGGTGTAAATGTCACCGAGTGGTGCAAGACAGGAAAGTGCTCTGAAAGCTGCAGCATTTTAATGATTTTGTCACAATATTTATTTACTAAGAGATCTGGCACTGTACTACTCACCTATGCCAGAGTCCTATGAATTTCTGCAGTAATTCTGTTTGTAAGAGTCAATTTTTGAACCTCCTACAGAGCCCTGGCCACAACAGATCTCTCCCAGGATCACACACTTCTGTATTAACTGCAGCAGTTAACTGTGATCTCTATTACAGAGAACGGTAGTTGCCTTCATCAAATTCTGTAAGAAAGCAACTTCCTCCAGATACATTGCTACTTTTCCCCCCCTTGTGTTCTTTAGGAAAGGTTGAGAACCACACACAGTATTTGCAGCGATGCAGTAACAGCCACATTACCTGGAAAATTAAATGACCCAATGTCTGTAACTCTCTTCCCTCCAGGAGTTTGTTGTTCTTAAAATAAAATAATCAATATTGTACAGCTTTCCCACCCCTTTTCCTGCTAGGTCTTTCAATCATGTATAATGCTGGCTGCCCTGGAGTGCAGTTGGCCTCACTGGAGCTCTGTACTGGTGTAGCAGTCAATCAGGGACAATTCTCCAGCAGGATTAAGGTTGCACACGTAATTTCTTTTAGTCAAGGGCAGTGCCAAATGAATTACAACTCTATAGGAATTGCTGACAATTTACTTAGTGCCATGCAAAACAAAGAGACAGTATTGGCACTAACACTAGAGGCCGTATTTTAAACAGGGCTCCTTAAGCCATGTGTTAAAGGAACTTTTACTGGCAAGGAGCAGTTGATTTTGCTGGCAACAGCTTGTTCCTGCATTTCAAATTTGGGCAGAGATATGTAACAGTGGGAATTTTAAATGTGCAGAACAATTTAATGATGACACTGAAACAACCAACAAGCAAAAATCTGTTAGCCATAATTAACAAGTTCAAAATAAGTAAATTATTTGTTCTTTCTTATATTTGATTGATTTCACAAGGTTGTGCATAATACAAGCAGTACAAACAACAATCATCATCTCTTAAACATCTATATTTTAAAGTTACATTTCCTGTCTGGTAAATCCTTCAAGTTTATTTTACCAAATAACCTCTGAAAGTAAGAAGCATTTTGAAAAGCTGAAAGCTGCACTGAACTACTACCATTCAGTTTAAATAATTGAATCTAATGTCAAAACACCATCTATCTTAGATCTGCAAAATATCTGTCTATGAATTTTAGAAAGCATTTTTGTTTTCATTCTAAGACAGAGGGAATCCAGCAAAATATTTCCCTTCTTTTCTTTTTCCCTCCAAAAATTTGAAGACCAACGTTTTATTTATCTCCTTTTGACATAAGTATGGGTTTGGACTTGGAAAAGCTGATGGGCTGCAATGATTTCAGATAGCAACAGGTTCTGAAAGTGGGATGGGCACAGCTCTGTATTTGGTTGCCACCTAAGCACAAAGCACAGCCTTCATAAAGCCATTCACTGTGCAGTGAGAATCAGCCTTGATCAGAGCAGCTCTTTTGTTTTAGAGAGCTTCGTGGTGCAACACCTGACAGCTGTGGAACAAACCTGAAGTGCTGCTGCTTTCCTACTTCTATCCAACAGTGCCCCAGTGTGAGACCCAGCAGCTTCACTCGCTTCTTTCTGGAAACCTCACAAGTGTGATGGTAAGTTCTTTAATGCTCCCGCAGACTCTTGACAAACCCAGTCTGGTTTGGCTCCCTAGAGATATATCCCTGAGCACATCAGCCGCTCTGTGCACTGTGAATTCAGCCATGTCCTGGTGAGTGTGGCAGGAACAACCTCGGACCTTACAGCGTTTCTCAGCAGGCACCGTTTGCCGGTGCAGATTTGCATAGAACAGCCCTATAGTGCAGCAAAACACATGCGGGGCTGCTTTTAGTTTCCGAATAGTAAAGCTCAAAATCCCCTCTATGTAAAGCAAAAGCTTTTTCTTAGGCCAGCCACACTGTGCTCTGTAAGGTCTTGGTAAGTATTTTCATTCATCAGAAATTCCAGGAGACACATCTTAAAATACTTTCAGAGAGTCGTTTCACGAGTGACTGTAGAAACTAGAACTATGTAAATACTTTAGCCAAAAAAAAAAACCAACAAACAAACTTCCGGTAAATATTAAAATGAAAAATAAAGTGAAAGCAAATACATGTCCGTGGTGCTCTCAAGGCCGGTGTGTTTGCCCCGCAGCCGCTACGGCCGGCTCAGGTTTACGCTGCAATGCCGCGGGGCCGCGCCAGCGGGCGCTGCAAGGACACACACAGCGCCCGTCGCGTGTCCGAGTGCCACCGCGACAGCGGGGAGCGCACGGGACAGTGACAGGGCCGTCCCGAGGGGCAGCGACCGACAGCCAAGGCTGGCGTACAGGTGTGAGCACATCGGCTGGAAACCTTCTTTAGAAAGTTCCGGCTACCGACCACAGAGCCCGGATCGCACCACCTGGATTTTATGGCAAATCGACGCTTATTGCAAGGAAAACAAACCCTTCCTGGTATTACAAACATTCTTCCAATGCTTTCAGATCATTTCCATTTCAGATAACCTTCTCATTTAAAATACATATTGCTCCTTCCCTCGTTTCACCTTTTGTCCATCCTCCCTCCTCCTTACCCCACACCCTCGGTGGCAGGCGGGAGGCTGAGCTCACCCCGCATCCCTCCCCGATGGCAGCCGCGGGGCCGGGCGGGCAGGCGGCCGGGAGGTGGTGGTGTTGCCCGCGGAATGGGAGGTGGTGGTGCTGCCCGCGGAAAGGGAGGCAGCGCCAGGGCCGGGACCGCGGGCGGACGGGCGGAGGGGCCGCGCCCTCCTCAGCGTCTGCCCCGGGCTCAGGTACCCGCCCTCAAACTCGCCCGCTCCCGGTTCCCCGGGAACTGCAGTGGGAGGCGAGGCCGCTGGAAATACAGATGGAGCGCGCACCCCTCTTCTAAGTGCCGCTCATCATGTTCAGATGTAGCTGATTTCGCAGGTAAGGACACCAAACACAGACGCCAGGCGGAAAGGAGCGGGGACTGTCCTGTCCTCTCCACGCCCCGGGAGACACACGGGAGAGAGAAAGGAACGCTATGTCCACTAAAGTCACTGACAGGGAAGAGAAGCGAGAGGAAAAGGTTCCAGGCAATCAAGACACAGAATTACAACAAAACGGTAAAATACAACAGGTCGCACCATCAGGTTGTATCTGAGAACAGGCATGCAAAGGCAAAGAAGGGAAATGCCTTGTTTATCTTCTGCTTATTTTTCACTTTCACCCCAGGACCACGTGTTCAGGTGTGCGATATCCTCTTTTTCCTCAAAAAGTCATCGGCATCTTGCATGAACAGTCCCAAAGAAAGATGACAACAAAGCAGACACAGCACTCAGATCACTGTACCACTGGCCTGGGAGAGCTGCCAAACAGTCAATTCGTGTCCCAGCACAGCCAGCTCACTGGTCTGCTCCCAGAATAAAGTCAGGTACACATGGAAATATTTGCAAGACAGAGTGGGAATGCTGAGTGTTTTACTGTGCTATGGACTTTGTCTTTTATAAACATATTCACTTATGTTGCACTGGGGAGGCAAAGGCAAAGCCTGGACACAAAAAGAAAACTCATATGGCTGAACATCTGTAACCTGAACTTCTTTTGTTCTCCCAGAGGAAAGTAAAACATCTAAAACAGGTTAACCACTCGAAAGGGTTAAAGTTACGACCTTATGATTTAAACTGAATCAAGAGAGGGGAAGTGTAAGCAGCAAAAGATACGAAAAGTATTGAGAAACAAAAGTTCTGAAGTAAAAAAAAAAAAAAGGAAGTATTACAGCAAATTCATCTACAAAGCAATGCAATAGAAACAAGCAAAGAAAGTCAGATCCAAAAGCGATCATGTTAAACTGAGGGGGAAAATATTATAAAAAATTCACTTCTGTCTAACAAAATGTCATGTCACATAGAAGCAGGCACTAAAAATTAGATAGAAATACAGGAATCCATGCCTTTGTCTCTATACTCATACAGTCCCTCCTCAGGAACACAATTTAGAGATTAATTGCTGGATTGTTCATCGTATGGTCCCATCTGCAAGAACAAGCATGAAAATGATGTTTGGAGGATGTGGGACCAGAAATCCCAGTGTACAAAACGCGAGGTAACTCAGTGACACTAGATTAAGTGGAAGAATAGTGAATACATATATAATGTTGCAAATACTACACTGATATCAATACAAAATACTCTTTCAAAGGCCATATTAAAAAATTACAGGTCAAATTAACTCTGTCATAGCTAAGGCATCCCAAGTGGCATTATATTTTTCTATTAAATCATTAAATTTCCAAGTCTGAAACCAGAGTTATACTGGAAAAGAACTGTCTTTCCTCCTCCTCCGCACAGTAATGTGTGTAGAATAACTCTGGCCACACCTCATATTCCTTGGTTAAAAATTGCCAAGTTTCTTCAGACAATTGCAATCACGTTGCCCCACCAGGGCTGGCTGTGCCTTCTCCTCCCCTTGCTGTATCCAACATTTTGGATATTGTACCAACTGCACTGATAATGGCACTGTCACAACTCCGATGAAGCCAGCTGAAAGCATGTCAGGTCACTTTTTACAACCATGGTATCTCACAAGCTCAGCAGATTCTGTCCAACATAGTGATTTATTCTGAAATAAACTTCTCGGCCTGTTCACACTCCATTAGCTTATGCTGCATGTACAGAGGCAAGTTAGGAGGGAGAAGGAGTAGTAGAAGCTGATGGAGAAAATATACAGGAAGCAAGAGGATAAACCTGTAGAAAACAGGCTCAAGGAATAAGAACATGGATTTTGAAAACAATGATACGTATGCAAAAATAAATTGCGCTTACAAAACCTATATGGTCAAATGCTAATCTAAGATACGTGAACCATGCCTTCCACTGAATTCTGTAATAGTCCATACATATACCTGAATGTGAGTCAGAAACATAAAAAGATGGCAAAGTTCTTTTCTGCTACTGGATGTATCTGGACTTCATTGGGATATCCCAACTTCCATTCTAGTACGTTTCTCTATGGCTTGGGGAAGACCATATAATGTTCTTGTAGGACAAATATATGGCTGAAGAAAGTGTAATAATGTCTTTCAGGAGAGCTGTAAAGATTAACGAATTGATGTTTACTTAACACCGCGAGAACATAAAATGCCTTGCAACTTCACAGTGTTGAGCATTAATACCATTCCTGCCCAAAAAGTCCCTCCAGTCCTACTGCTCTGTAAAGGCTCATTTCTGGTTTTACTTTCACAGACTGAAACCTGTCAGTGCTGTGCAAATTTTGCTAACACTATTCTCAGAGCAAACTACTCAGAGCAGGTCCCAAGGCAGGTAACTCGGAATATTGTTTCCAACTCGAGAGAACAAATTGAAAGAGAAGTATTTACATTCTGTCAGCTTACTCACAGACTGTCTTGAGCAAACATGATCAGACTACAACAAGGTCATGCAAATTTGAAACCAAGGACCCGATGAAGTAACAGCTTCCCTTCATGGCTCTGACCACACCTGCTGCAAAATCCAAGCAAAGGCTGCCAGACTATGGCTAAACCAGCAATTTGCTGCCAGGAGCTGGTCTGGTGAGAGAGGAGGTTAAAGCAAGAGATGATATTTGCTCTCTAAAGTCATGAGGGGGTCTTTTATGCATTTAAATTTGAAAACACGTAGAGAATCGTCACAGATGTGGAGATGACAGCCTTATTATAAAGTGCAATACAGCATGACAAATTATTGACCTACTTCTTAGAGAAACTTGTCTCATGCCAATGACTTATCCTCATCCTCCAACACATCCTCCCAGTATCCAACATTACAAGATACAATCAGCATCTCCAGATTTCCCTCAATGTCCCACTAAAAATAAAAAAAACTTTCTTCAAATTACACTTATAAAAGGCCAGAACACTGATCTGGCAAACTGACTGTGTTTCTGCCAGAGATACTTTTGGTATTGTGACTTTTTGGTATTGTGACTTTAACTCTCCTTAGATTTAGACCTGGATCTTAAAAATACCTGTCTTAGCAGGTCTTGTGAGTCCAAGTCTGGAGTGTGTTCTTGTGAGGCTTCACTGAGGCTATCAGTTCCCAGTAAAAAACAAGCATTTGACACACATGGATCAGACTGGCATGGCAAGGTTTTGGCAGCGGGAGGGCTACACGCGTGGCTTCTGTGAGAACCTGCTGGGAGCTACCCCGTACCCGACAGAGCCAGTGCCTGCTGGCTCCAAGATGGGCCAGCCACTGGCCAAGGCTGAGCCCATCAGTGGAGGTGGTAGTGTCTCTGGGATAAGGTTATTAAGAGACTTAGGGTTATTTCTCATTCTCCTACTCTGATTCGATTGGTAATAAATTCAATTAATTTCCCCAAGTTCAGTCTGTTTTGCCCATGACAGTAACGGGTTTGTAATCCCTCCCTGTCCTGCTCTTGACCTGTGAGACTTTTGTTATATTTTCTCTCTCCTGTCCAGCTAAGGAGGAGGAATGACGGTGCATTGGTGGACACCTGGCATCCAGTCAGGGTCAGCCTCCTACAATACATCAGTCAAAATGAACATCACAGAAACCTCCAGAAAAATACAAAAAAGGCAGGCCAACTTCTAACCTCTCCCTAGTGACTGTGAGTCACTATGGTCTACTATTTTATGAGTAGACCATAAACAGATCAAAAGAACACAATTTAAGATATTTATTTCAACATGGTTAAACTGTTCTCCTGCTCTTCCTACAGCCCATGGGAAACAGAATTCTGGCCTCCAATCGAGAGGAAGAAGAGGAAGAAGCCAAGGGGTTGTCTAGCCTGAAGAAAAGGAGGCCTAGGGTGACCTTATCACTCTCTACAATTACCTGAAAGCAGGTTGTAGCAAGGTGGGCCTTGGCCTCTTCTCTCATGTAACAAGTGATAAGGCTAGAAGATTGGATATTAGGAAAAATTTCTTCACTGACAAGGTTATCAAGCATTGGAGCAGGCAGCCCAGGGAAGTGGTTGAGTTACCATCTCTGGAAATATTTAAAAGACATGTGGATGGGACACTCAGAGACATGGTTTAAAGGTGGACCTGGCAGTGTTAGGTTAATGACTGGACTCAATAGTCTTAAAGGTCTTTTATAACCTAAAAAATTGTATGATTCTATAAGGGAGAACAGACTTTTCCATTATTTGAAGTGAAAACACAAAATGGAAAGGATGTGTTTATTTGACTACCACTTCAGATTAAGTGTGTAAAGAAACTGCTTCAGGATATGCAATCAAGTCCTGGAAGCAGAGAAGAAGAGCGTACAGCAGGTTTACCACGGGCGGCAACAAGAAGAAAAATTTTCAAGCACTTGTAGATGGTCAAGAACTAGACAGTTGTTGGCAATGCCCATCTGAAGCACTACGGGCAGGGATGGCCATTTAGCACCTTTGGGCCATGTGGCACGCAAGTGACTCAAGTGGGGTTTCCACCCTGGAGGAGTCCCCTGCACAGGAGCTTCTAGATCACCTGAATCCCTGACTGCAGGAGAAAGAGTGCCTGCACCGCCAGACTGCCATGAGGGCCAGCAATCCAGCACGGGGAAGTGGGTACTATGGGAGGCACCTCTAGCTGCTAATCACTTTTCAACTCTTTCACTTCTGAGGTTTTTAATACAGGGTCAGGAAGCTGGTGCCTTTGGCATGACCCTGTCTACCCTCTCCATAGCACCAGAGCTGCCTCGCTAGCCTGGCAAATGCTGTGACCTGTCCCCACACCAGGCTGCCATGGCTGGGCAACAGCATCCTGGTTAAGTTCTGGTATCAGGGAAGAATATGAATATTTCTAAATACAGACCAGTTTGACCACTAATGAGCCCCTCCCTGTGCAGACTGAGCGCTCCATACAAACCCACAACAGCCCCTGCCAAAGCACATGCCAATGAAAACAGCCCTATGTTGACGCAGCTTAATTGCTTTCTTGGTATTAAAATAATGTCAGAAAAGTTGATCTGTAGAAAAAAAAATAATAGGGGCTTTTATCCTTTTAGCAGGATGGATAATCAGTGGCTATCAGGATATCAGGAATGGAGATAAGTAGGTCCCCAGCTGGCTTAGATTCAACAGAGTTTTTTTTCCATTAAGATCTCTTCAATTTTATCATCTGGTTATTAAATGCACATTTTTGTCTTAAACCTATTTTGAAGCAATCACATGTTTATGCTGGTTTAGAATGCTCCATTTTATGAAACGAAATCGTTGGGTATTTGTATGCTATCTGTAATTTGGTATTCTAAAGTAGTAATTCTGAAAGCAAAACATGCACCTCCTTGCTTTTCTTCTCTCTAGTTGTTTGCATCCCTTTGCCTCCCTGAATACACAAAGACATGGACATTTCCCTCAGATTAAAACTGAGCCATGGCGGGCTAATAACCATTTGTGTTTCTGAGAACTTCCCCGGACAGATGTGTTACATCTCTTGACTACAAAGGACATCAACCCCAGACAAACGACCAACACAACAAAAAGTTGTCCTACAGACAACCTTTCTGAATTTTTAAAAAATATACTGGACACATGTTTCAGAAATTACTTTAGAGCCTTTTGTTCCATTTTCAAAACTGAAAAGCCCTCAGGAGCCTACATCTAACCAGCTTTTGACAAGATGTATCGGCATAATGGTTAGAGCCATTTTTTAACACCAAGCTTATTTCAAGGGCACTTCAAGTGTTTCACCTAGCCACACAGATATTGGAGGAGCCTGCACTTGGTTTCAAACATTCATCTCTTTCTTGAGCTGGCATATAGGCCCAGAATAAATTCTGTAATTCATCATATTGTTTCTTTTTGCCTTACAATTCAGCAGTCAAAATTTTGTAAAACAGTTTAATATTTATATGAAAATGTGGGCACATTTTTTTCTTTAGTTATGCTTTCACATGTAAAATTAAACATTTTTTAAAAACCACCAATCCGCAATGTGGGAACATTTTAGTTCATACACAGTAAAATAAAGAGCTATATAATTCACATTGGTCTTCCAGTACTGCAGAGATTTCTTTTAAAATGACCAATGATACATATCAAAACTGTCCCTTAAAGGTAAGTGGGTAATTTATTTCATGAAAGTATTCAGTAATGTAACATTAAAGGGACAAAACATTCTGCAGGGCATATATTTGATTAACTGTAAACCACACACTTCATGGATTTTTTATTTTTTGTACATTCCAGCTATATCTATAAATCCAAAATCCAAAAAAAAAACCCCTGAAAGCCAAAAAACAAGTTTTGTTTCAAAATTCCACCATTCATCATGATCCTAAACAAGCATAAATGGCTAAAGCCACCTGTGTGACTTAAGCACAGCCCAGAGAAAAGAAAACAGGAGTGATGTCAAGTGGCAAACAAGGGTAGTAACAGGCTGAGCATGTTCAGGTGGGATGAGATGGGATAAGGAAGGTTGACTAATTTCCTTCAACTGCAGAGAAAGATGAAACCTTCAAGCATGCTGAGACAGTAAGGGTGAAATGTCCAGGGTGCTGAAGGTAACCAGTGCAGGACCTTTCTGCACAGAGCAGTTGGTTCTCCATGGCACTAGCAGTACAAAAGCATGTTCTCAGCCAGTCTCTTCAGCTAACTAACTGGGATGGTTAGTTGACTAGAATACAACAGAATACTTCATTTCAAAGAGAACTACAATGTTAATGTAGTCTATTAGTCTGTGTTAGTCAGGAAAGGAGCAAAGGACTGCTTTTTTCCAGTCAAACACCAAAATCCATGTCTATGACAGGACACCTTTGTGTCTGTCACACACAAGCTAAATAGTACATTATGTGTACATTTGCAGGATTTTACGTATTTCAATGTAAAACACTGAATATATTGAATCATATTCCAAACTACTTCCTAGAAGGCTTTTTTTTCTTTACTATAAGGTAAAACCATTTGTTCCATATATCTGAAAAATGTAAACACAATCAAATCAGTGCAGAATGGCAAAACATCTGACTATGACCCTCACCATATCCCTCTCAGCAGACAGTTGGAGACTGAGGAACATCACCTCCACAGTATTGCTAAACATTGCTTTTTTCCTTATCTACTATGCTAGATATCCACTACAGGATCCATGGCCAGAGGGTTGCTGACGGCCATTGGTTTGACACACAGTGGGCATTCTTACTATACCACTTAGAGCCTGCCTTTTGCAGCTCACATCTGCCAGCTTGCTCCAGGTTAGCCAAGAGCATCACTTTAGAGAAACCTTCTGTATACTCACATGTCAGCAGGTGAGACCAGTCCCTTAAGCAGCTGCAGGGTATGCATAAAAAGGCAGAAGTAGGAGAAAAGGGACACACCTGGAAAGGACATGCCCTATCTTCTGTCCCTCCTGGTGCCTACAGGGAGCTTACAAAGATAGCGTCTTTGCCACAATGGTTCCAAGTGCAGCTGCATGCAGGAATACCCACCACAGCCTGGCTTTGCTGGAAGCTACCCTTTCTGAAAACTTGTATCCCAACACCAGCAGGGATCCTGCAGAGTCTTGCTCACAACTGTTCTGTAGAAACCCCTCAGAACAGAGCACTTGCAGCAAATTCCCTAAACAGATGCAGGTGAGGCCCCTCTGGATGCCAAAGGCCCTTCAGCAAGTTCTCACTCAAAATATGGTGTTGGACATTATCATCACTACTACAGCCTTCCTGGCACCTCTGATTATTTACAAAGAGTAGGTTGTATATGATCCTGTGTCCCCAAACATACCACGAAATTACCATTTTCATCACCAAAAGCTTAACATACAAAGTTCAAGAATAAAAAAAAGGGATAAGTTTATGTAACAAAACAAAATACAGCTGCCATTCATGGCACTGTGGGAGTCTATATTGGTTTTCATTAGCACAGTGGAATCCCACAATACCTCTCCAGAAACAAAGTTTGCTATGCAACAGGACAAGACAGGATGAACTGTGAGGGACACAGGCAGGAACATGCTCAGAGACTCAGTCAAGCTGATCAGGTACTGCCAAGTGACACAGCTGAAGAGCAGATGCTACCTTCCTTTAATTTAGCAAAGCCAGCAAGGTGGCTCCGTGGACCCGTGCAGACACGACACAAAGCATCTGCGGGTTTTACCTCTCACTGTGGCAGCATATTAATCCACCTCTCTCAGTGTCATCTGCAAAAGACATCCTCCTGTTCTGCAGGGCAAACCCACAGGTTTAACAATCACTGTTACCCAAAAGTGAAAATATGCAATAGCAGATGACAATCACAATCAAAGCGTGACAGCTTTTCAACCTCTCCTCACATACCCCCCAAGCTCCCATTCCTGTGTGCCGTCTTGCCACACATTAGAGCATGTTGGCTTAAATCCCTAAGAAATGTGGACTATTTTCAAAGAATCACAGAATGGCTTGGGTTGTAAGGGACCTTAAATATCGTCTAGTTCCAACCCTGCTACCTTAGGTAGGGATACTCTTCACTAGATCAGGTTGCTCAGGGCCCCATCCGACCTGGCCTCGAACACCTCCAGGGATGGGGCATCCACGGTTTCTCCGGGAAAACTGTTCCAATACCTCACCATCCTAACAGTAAAGACTTTTTTTCCTAATATCTAATCTAAACCTACTCTGTTTTAGTTTGAGCCATTCCCTCTTGTCCTATCACAACATGCTCTTGTAAAAAGTCCCTCTCCATCCTTCTTGTAAGAAGGCTCCCTTCAGAAGTGGGCTTGAAGAAACCACAGTGGGTGAGGCCTTGCAGAATCTGCCAGCGGTGGGAGGTACCACACACATGCAAAAAGAAAAGACAGGAACTAAACGGTGAACTAAGAGGAGGAGCATCAGGATTTCTTAATTTTAAAATAGGAGCATTTTTCAAAATGGAACAGTAAGGCACCTACTGCAATTTGCAGATGCAATTCTCATGTAAACTGTCCCTAAAATGGGCATTGCCTTTTCTATGAACAGAATAGCCCAGAAATCCCAGGAAAGAGGAGTGGGTGTTAACAAAATCAGATTTTTTTTTTTTTTAAAAACTTTCTTTCAACAGCATGGACCCTAATGGAATGAACCCTGCTTTAACAACAGTACTCTCAGAATGACAAATCTCTAGCCTGACACTGCACATGCCAAGTTTTTTCCCAGTCTGGTAGGACACCCTATGACTTTTCCAGCACTCTCACAATCTGCTCTCAAAGTGCTGTGACTAGTTTAGCTCACATAATGTGAATCCCTGTTTCAGAAAATGCTTCATGGCCTGAGACTATTTGAAGAAAACTCATCCCCGAATCTATCCAAATTGGTAACAAATCCTTTGACCGCTGAAGAGAAGTAATAAAAGGGAATTTAATCTTGACATTTCTGGATTAAACAGTTGACAGGCGAGGCCTAGAGGACTCAGCGGAACACAGGACAGCTGTTTCCAGAGCTGCCCCTGAATTGACAAAGCCTAGGCATTACGAATGAGAGCTCAGTAGAGCTAAAGAAGCTTGTCGCAGCAAAGGTGGGAATCCAGATTTTAATGATTCAATTAAGGAATGCCAAGGCTGGTGTAAAATGCTGAGCTATTTCTACCTCTGTGTCCCTATGACTGGCCTCACACTACTGTGGGTGTAATTACATAAGATACACAGTCCTTTAGTGGAAAGTGGAATTATTTAAGGAAAACAGCTGGCAAATTTAGAGCTAAGTAGGAGCACAGAAACGTCAATGCCAAACCAAGAGCATGTCAAACATGACCCAGATACGTAATTAGAAGTTATGCTCAAATCTAACTTGCACAGGGCTCCAAAAGCAGGCTGACTGACTACAATAGAGAGGCTGCAAGAGGTACTCTCTTGAGCTTTATTCCCCTGATTGCATTAGATACTGTTCTGATCTCTCCCCCCTCTTCCCCAACTTCAATGTCACAACCCTTACAAATGAGCAAGGAATGGGGAGGGTAGAGCAGCATTACAGAATAATGATGCAAAGAGCCTCAGGAAGGCATCAAGGCTGCCAGAGGGCTTCCCCCAGCACAGAGAGGTGGGAGCTCAAGGCTTCATGTCTATTCCCAGCCGACCTGCTTTGAGCCAGCACCCAGCCATGGGGATTGCTGAGCTGCGAGGGGATGTTCTCCCTCTAGGATGCTGGCTACAGTAACACTTCTGCCTCAAGCACCTCAGCTTAATGGGCTGAGCAGGGAGAAAATGAGCAGGAAGTCATTGACACAGATGGTGCTGAGATATGCTGACACACTATGGGAATACCCCACAGCTGGCACAAACAGGTCCAAAAGATTCCTAAAACACCGGATAATAACTTCATGATACAGGTGCTGACTAGGAAAGATGCCTTCCTTGATCTGTTGCTTGTCAACAGCAATAATTTCCTTTTACAACAAGGTAACCCACCTACTTGATCAAGGGAAGCCAGCTGATGTGATCTTTATGGATTTCAGCACAGCTTTTGATACTGTCTCTCGCAGGATCCTTCTGGACAAAATATCCAACCCTCAGCTGGATAAACACACCATGTGATGGGTGAGTAACTGGCACCTGGGCCAGGCACAAAGGCTTGTAGTGAATGGGGTGACATCACACCGGCAGCTGGTCACTAGTGGGGTTCCCCAGGGCTCCACTTTAGGGCCAATTCTTGTCAACATCTTCAAAAATTACTCAGATGCAGGACTTGAAGGCATACTGAGTAAGTTTTCTGATGACACTAAAGTGAGAGGAGCTGTTGACTCCCTTGAAGACAGAGAGGTCCTGCAGAGAGACCAGGACAAATCACAGGGCTGTGCAATCACCAAATGGATGAAGTTTTAGCAAAGACAAGTGCTGGATTCTGCACCTCTGATGGGGCAACCCTGGATCTATGGCCGGACTGGGGAACGAGAGGCTGGAGAGCAGCACTCTGGAAAGGGACGTGGGGGTCCTGGTCGATGGCAAGTTGGATATGAGTCAGCAGTGCCCTGGCAGCCAGGAGGGCCAACCCTGTCCTGGGGTACATCAGGAACAGCCGGGCAAGGGAGGGGATTGTTCCACTCTGCTCTGCACTGGGGTGGCCTCAGCTTGAGTGCTGGGGGCAGTTTTGGGCACCACAATATAAGAAGGATATAAAGCTTTTAGAGAGTGCCCAAAGGAGGGCTACAATGATGGTGAAGGGCCTTGAGGGGAAGCTCTGTAAGGAGCGGCTGGGGTCACTTGGCTTCTTCAGCCTGCAGGAGACTGAGGGGAGACCTCACTGCAGTCTACAGCTTCCTTGAAAGGGGAAGAGGAGGGGCAGACACTGAGGTCCTCTCTGTGGTGATCAGTGACAGGACATGAGGAAACGGCATGAGGCCGCATCAGGGAAGGTATAGATTGGATGTCAGGAAAAGTTTCTTCAGCCAGAAGGTGGCACTGGAGCACGCTCCCCAGGGAAGTGGTCACAGCACCAAGCCTGTCAAATGACAAGAAGCATTTGGACAATGCTCTCAGGCACGGGGTGTGATTCTTGGGAAGTCTGGTGCAGAGTCAGAAGTTGGACTTCGATGATCTTTGTGGGTCCCTTCCAACTCAGTATATTCTATGATTCTATGAGACATACTTTAAAAACAGAAACTCATTAATTTCCTTATGTATTATGGATAAGAACAAAGGTAACTGAGTGCTTACTGGAATCCTTTCCTGATAAGCATCTTCCTGTTGCAAACTTGCCCCCCACTGGGCAAATGGGTACCATGAGTGGTCATTGTGGTGCTTCACCTCAGAGGGTGGCTGTGGAACAGGATCAGAGAGGTTACATAATCCCTGCACTTAGCACTAGCACAGCTGTTAATGAAAATTTCAGACAATTCTGGTTTTCATTGTTCAAAAAGGTTGTTAAAAGCTTGGGTAAGGGTCCAGGGGAGAAGCACAAGAGGAATTAAAGCTGTGCAAAAAGTGCTTTGAAGTCAGGCATGCTTTCAGGGACACAGTTTATTACAAATTTCACAAACAGAAAGTGAAGTGGCCATTTCACTGCAGTGACTAAGTATTTTTTGTGGAGAAGAAGTATCTTCATTGTCAACCATAATACCAGGTTCAATACCAGAACCTTCTCTGGATGAACTCAGACCAGAAACAAAAAACAGCTTTAGAGCATCTTGCTGCTTTTTGAAGAGTAACAGTAACTTTTTAAAGGTTTTTTTTTATGCCAGGCATTTTTAAAATTGGGTATTTTCCCATAAGATCTGCAAAAGTAAAGAGGCTTTGAGCCAGGAAGCTGTATGTAAGCAGATCTAATGAAAGGACCACCACAGCCTCTTGTTGCATAGGTCAGCACAATGAGCAAGGGTCTCCATCCCTCCTCTGACCCAGGGTCAGCCCTCTCCTCCCAGCAATGCGCACTGCACTTACAGCAGTACAAGGACACAAAATAAGACTAAGACTTGTGAGCCTTTACATTCATGCTATTTATTCCTGGGCACATCGCTGCAGTGTCTAAGCTGATTCCTGTCAGCTCCCACTGGGCACAACACAGTGCCCAGACACACCAAACTTGTGGCAAAGTAAACTTCTGAAATCACTAAACAAATGCATAACAACAGCTCGCTTCGAGAGGGTTTGTTGTTGTTGTTGCTGAGTTTGGGTTTTTCTCACTGTTTGCCCCCCTCCTTTTTTTAAAAATTTTTTAAGTTGTGTGTTTTCAATTTCTTGGCACATGTCATCTCCAAGTATCTCTTACAGCTCTCCAAGAAAGCAAGCCACTGTGTCAAAGACCCAATGCTCTTTGGAGCTCTAAAATCAACTTTTCCTACTTAAAGAACCAAACAAACACAAAACCAAATTATAATGCACTACCCATGTAGCAATGATTTAAATGATGAACATGAGATGCTACAGTGCAAAATTATAAATCGTATTTTCAAAGATTTAGTCTTCAGATTCTTTTTTTTTTCTGCTTAACAAAAGAAATAAGCTTTGATGAATATGCAACTGTCCAATTAATTAGCTTCAGTAATGATAGCCTTGTGATCAAAATTCATCACAACGCAGTAACTTTTATTTTCTACGGCCACTACTGCTTCCTTAGAAAGCTCACCTGTCACTGTCTCTCTGATAGGAGAAAAACATAGACAACATTCAACAAAACACTGGACATTTGGCAGATCTCATTTGTTACAAAAGTGTGGTTTCCCATCAGTCAAACCTACTCAGGAAATAGGAATGAAATGTACTGAATAGCTAGGGCAAAAATAAACTATCATGCAGGAAAAACACCATCAGAAATTAGTCACTCAGTGAATATGACAATCATTTTGGCATCAACCAGCAAACAATTGTGTTTCCAAAAAAAAAAAAAAAAAAAAGGAAAAGACCAAGAGAGACAATCTTGTCCACAATACATAGGTTCAAAAATAACAGAATTTCTATGCAATACCACACAACACCCTACAATAATTGGATGTAAAGCCTTCCACTGCTAGAAACACCTTACTTTTCTCATCAGTCTATGTTATTTTTTTGCCTGTGAATATAGTTAGCATATTACATTAACCAACTTCTCAAAGTTTCCTGTCAGTTTTATTAGTCATTCCTAGGTAAGAGTTAGTCTGCAATCCTGGCCATACTGCGCAGGTATCTACATGGAAAAAGTTCTTACAGTGCAAGTGACCTTGCAATGGAGCTGAATCCTGAGACTCTCTTCTAGCAAAGCACCTGGCCATCAAACAGGAATTAACTGAACGAAGACCTAATTGCTTAGTTTTATTGCTCTGCAGGACCAAAATATAATTTTCTTCTCTGCATGTGGTAGTGAATCATACATCAAAAATATCCAAGCTCATCAGTTCACACCATACTCAAAACAAATCCATGGGAAGCCAGCATGCAGTTTTGAGAGATTTATCCACGCAGGAAAAAAAATCCAAAGAAAACATGCAAATGTATATATTTATAGCAATGGATATACATGGAAAGCCTGAAAGCTTTTTATTGTCCTCTTTGCCTTTTCTTAGAGAAGGTTCTAAAGCCAAATCTATGGCGCTTTCAGGTGCAGATACATAACAGACCAAAGAGCTGTGTATTTCTACTGGAACAGGCAGAATAAAACAAGCTATTCATCGACCATTCAGGGTATCCGCATGAACCAGGCCATACAGTTTGTCCAATCTAGAACTATGCCAACCCCCTTCGCCTACAGCCTCTTGTGGAGATGTACTCTCACTGCCCAGTGCAGCTTTTAGCAACAGTGATTTCTGGCTATTTATGGCTGGTAAAAATAAACTGGTGATCTATGTAATTCCTTGTACTATTTAAAGCAAAAAAGCAAACCCAGTCCTTCCTTTTCACCTCACCCCCAAGAGTTACATTAATAGTAACTGAGATTTATCAAACGTACAATACTCATCTATCAAATCTAACATGTAAAAATTATTTATGAGACTGGATTTACAAGTTATTGAAGATAACTTCTGCATTTCTTTATAACAATACATTGATTAAAGTCAGGAAATTTAAATCCTAGGAGAAACTCTTGAGTTTTTTGCAAAATAAACTCTTTAATTTAAATGAAAGTAAAAATCTGCTCAATAAATAATACCCTGAAAACTACTTTGACTTAAAAAAGCCAAAGAATGCCAGATAACAATGAACAGAATCTATGCATGGAATAAAGAGGCAGAGGTATTCACCTGGTAATGTGTTGGGGCTATTTTTCTAATGGTTGGAATAGCATTAAATTAAAGCACCAGATTCAAAGTAATGGCTGTCAATCTACACTCACAGATTTGTGCCTCCACACTGCTATTGATTATCATTGTGCTTTTACATATTGTTGCTTTTGCACTACCTCAAAGTAAAACTGGTTTGTCTAAGGGTCAGATCCCCACATGCTCCTCAGAGGGGATGTGGCTTCTCAGGCACAGCAGGAGCAAAGCTGCTCTGCTGTGAATCTGATGCTTTGCAGCCCACAGGAATGCTGGAGGCAGGGCAGAAACAAAGCAAGAGGTGTGAAAAAACAAAACTGTGTTGGTAGATCCTTCACCACACAACTCCCAGGTTGCTATGAAGTGAAGACAGGAGAGGTGAAGTACCGCAGGTTGAGTGCAGTCTGCTCAACACTCACATCCAAAAAACAAAGCCACACAATTCTTATAATTAATCTTTGCTCTTTTGCTGTGTCATTCAGATCTGGAAACAACTTTCTGTAGTAAAGCTGTGCTTTTGAAGATGAGATGAATGCAGAAAAGCATTAATCATTCATCCCTATGTATTTCTACAGGCAGTGAAATATTGTTGACTTTTTTTTAATGCCTTATTCATTAGCCACAATATTCCATCAGCTAAATGCTGTGTTTCAGAATAAAACTGCAGTCAGCAACAAGACCCTTCTTAATATCTAATATTTTTTGGTTTTGTGGCTGAATTACCAATTCATCTAAACACAGGAATTCAACAGGTAATTTGTCATGAAATCATGACAATGACATGTCTCTATTCCAGCTTTTAGTCTCAACTGAAAGACTGAAAAGGCCTAAAAGCAAATTTTGGTAGGGAAAAAAAATAAAGCAATTTTCAATAGAACTGCTTTGTTCCAGGCTCATAGCTGTCATTTGTTGCTTTCCAGTCCAGCAATTTTTATGATCATGTTCATCAATAAGAAAAATTATAATTTTGTGTTTTAATTTCTGCCCACATGGCTGGAAGGTTGTCTTGGGTTTACTTTCCCCTTTGACATCATCTCTGATGTCCAGAAAAAGCAGACAAATCACTGCAGAAAGATAAAGCTGGACCATTTGGTGGTTTGGGTGATTTTTCATTGTAGTTTTATTTGCCACAGGAATATCCATGCAGCATAATTATTTAAGTTTGCGATTCATCACAGCTTCACTTCACAGATGCAGAGGTTCAAATACAGCAAGGACAAGTAGGACCAGGAAGGACCTTCACAATTCTAACATACGGAAGTTAACTTCTCATAATATTCTGGACTTTAGTACTTAAGAAACCTTTTTTGTTGACTGAAATAATACTAAAGCCTCAGGATGGGTTTCATAAGTGTTTCAGTGGCCTAAGCCAGATTTTAATGCAGCCCCCTGCTGTGATGTGAACTTCCTCCAGTATTTTTCATCTCAGGTGTGACGACTTTCAAGTGCTGTCATATGAAAGATATGAAGAGTGCCCAATTTTGGTAATTTCAAGTGATGGCTAATTTTATTTAATCATTTAGGATTTATCCCATCATGCATGCACACATTTTTTACGGGATATGTAAACTTCATGTGATGTACAAGCATGCTTTCTTGGAGATGAACAGTCCTGAAGATGATGGAGAATTATGAATGACACACACAGAAGTAGCATCAAGTGCCAGCTGTGAAAACCATCCTTCCTCTCCAAGCTCAGAGCAGCTGCCAAGTCACACATAGCCCAGTTGGGCTGGATTTGTGCCACACAGCAAGGAAGGACCACTGCAACGGAAAGAGCAGGACACAAAACGCACCAGATGAACTCCCCCTGAGCTGGGAAAGCACAGTACAGACACAGCACTTGTGAGGGAGGTGAGTGGCTGCGTGATGTGCGCTGTAGCTTGGTTGCGGCAGAGGGCAGTGACACACAAACTGTAGCAGTCCTCGCTCCGCACAGCGCCTACAAATGCAGAAACTTGTCCTTGGCTATTTCTAGCATGCAACACTCACCACTCTTAGGCTTATTTTTACCAAAAATCGCACACTATTTACATGTATTTAGGTGTACACATGTGCAGATGCACAGAGAGCTATACTGAATATCTACTCATTAAAATGTTAGTTCTGATTGCTTTCACTTATTTATTTGACAACCACATCCTATTTGATTAGTCTGCTATCCCCCTTGTCCTCTGAAATCAAATCCTTGAAGCTTTTGCTTCACAAGGTGTTGATTTACATCTTTACAACAGGCACAAAATTGCTACACTTCAGGGAGCTGATTTTCATCTTTTCCTCCCTCATCCTTCTCACCATTTGAAAGGTAGGAAGCTGGATGCAGTTCAGGAGAAAAAAGGAGGGAGGAGGGAGCTGAGGATGAAGACAGCGTAAGACTTTGACTCCTTAACTGGGTTAATTTGTCTCCTGGCATGCAAGTAGAGAGCTTAAGAGAAAGCTCCAGGAAAAAAAATAATTGCAAGACATGCACTACTGATGTAATTGCTGACATGTCTAATCCTGCATGACTCATGGCAGCTTTGAAATACTAGACTTCTCATTGAGGGATGGAGGGATTACATTTCCACTGGGTGCAATTTGAAGAGATGCATAAAAGAAGGAAATGTAAGTTGTTATGAAGAAGCCCAGTCTTGACTTGAATTAGTTTAAATGCAACTTGCTTAGAACAATTGATTTTTTTAATGAGAAATAAATCGATTTGTATGCCCAACCAGTATTTGGCAAGCCAGTTTCCACCAAGCAATTGCTAAACTGTTGAATTTACTGTGCAGCATCTGCTCTATGGAAATGTGGAAAGCCACCAAAAATTATACAGCATATACATATAAACATATGCCAATTTTAACCCATGAGCATGTTCTTTATATCCTATACAAATCTGTAAACAGCCAGTATTAGTTTGGATATCGATTTAAATTTCGGAAATTTTTTTTGTCTGTGGTTTTTTGTTTGCTTGTTTTAACTAAATAGACTCATTCATGCTTAGCAAAAGATTGAACTTGGTTTAGATTTGGGACTATCTACATCTACTAACTTTGCCTGAAACAGTCAGTACAGTCTTTCAAGTGTCCTATTTTTCAAAGCAAAACTACAGAGGAAAGACAAATATCTAGAACAAAACTACGCAAATGCTGAGGGAAATCTGTATCAGACTCGGTCATGCAGTGAAAGCCCTGTGTTAAGGTGATGCAAGCAGCTGGACAGACAGCCTGGGGAAGCCAAATCTATTGGTAGTCAGCTCATGGAGGCTTTGGTCCCAATGACAGTAGTTTCTGTAAGGCACCAAGGCAAGTTCTACCCTGAAAAGAAGCATTAAGAAAGCAAACATTCTGGCCAAGCACTCAGCCTTGCAGCCTGCTCTCCAGGCCCTGCTAGGTGATGGGTGCTGGCTCTTGCCACCATTGTTAGTCCTGGGCCTGCTCCCCATGCCACAACAATCTTTTCCTGTACAGTTCACCTGAACAGGGGCCTTTCAAACTCTGAACACGAGGAACTTATTTCTCCCTTGGGCCTCTGGCTGCTGTATCTGGATGAGGTGTGCTTGAGCTCCTCTGAAGGGAAAAGGCAACAAACACCCTCAGACTGGCCCAAGGGAGCTCATTTCAGAATGGGTATACAAAGTTCTCCAGCAGAACTTGTCTGTTTTGAACTATATCACCAGGGAACATTATCAATAATAAAGTCTCACAACACCGTGGGATTTCCACACTCCAGCCAAATGCATTTTCTTTGAGTAAGTGACATTCTGATGTGTTCTGGGACAACTCCATAGGCACTTGCCAAGACACATGCTGGCTTCTTCAGACAGAGACACACAACAGTTTAAACTCGGTTTAGCTCATGAGTCTCGAGTAGTGACAGGCCATCTGGCACATTTCAGTAAAACTGGCACTTTCTGCTGAGAGAGGTCCAGGGCTTATATAAGACAGACATGGCAGGACAGGAGTGAAATGCACTGGCAGGGCTGTGTGCACAAAGCTTGTGTGGCAGCATTCAATCCAAGCCAGTATAGCCTGGGCATAACCCATCAATCCACCCACAGCACAGAGGCAGCGCTGGGAGCACAGCAAGGAGACAAGTGAGTGCTGGGGTGAGGGTCTGGAGCAGTGCACGAGCAAGGGACTGGCCATGGGACTGCTGCTGGGAGGAGGAGGTATCATTCAAAACGGAGCTGTGGGGACAGCCACACTTGAAGTCAGGGGGTATGGATCAGAATGAAGCTGTATCAAAACCTCTGGGGAGGAGGGAAGAATAGTGCAAAGGTTTTAGACTACATGTCTCCCTTGGATTATGGTAGCAAAGATGCTGGTACACAGGATCAGACACCACACAAAAACAGGAGAATCTGCAATGAGGTTGGGAATGTGGGGCAAACTGGGAAGCATGAAGGAGGCTTTTTGTACTGGAAAGCTCAGCTGTTGCAGCACTGACTTCTTTTCTGACTTGTTTTGGCAATGTTGTGTAAGACCAAGTCTGAACCTGTGGGAGATAAAAGTATATGTGTTTGGTCCTCCTACCAAAAATTAAGTTATTTTTAAGATGAAATTATATGAAAATTGAAAAGAAGATGAGAAAGCCAGTTTTGTTGCTGGTTAGTATAATGAGATGTTCCTACAAGAGTCTGATGACTGGGAAAATAGAATTAACAATTCATTTACAGAAACAAAATCTTTACTGAGAAAAATTTTTCTCACTAGAAGAGGAATATGCAACTCCGTTTATTACAGCAACTGCCATCATGTGCATTGGCTGACAACCCATTCTGGGCATGAATCACAGCACTCAAAACCTGCCCTCAGGCATTTTTTCATTCCATACTCTAAACTGAGCACTGGACAATGTCTGACACATTGTGTTGGTTTGGCATGGCCTGGTTTTGGGTAGCAGGGGGGCCGCAAAGGTGGCTCCTGTGAGGAAGCTGCTGGAAGCTTCCCACCATGTCCGGCAAAGCCAATGGCTCATGGCTCTGAAGATGGACATGCTGCTGGCCAGAACTGGGCCAGTGAGAGAGGCTGGTAACACCTCTGTGATGATGTATTTAAGAAGAAAATCAAAACAAAGTCACAGGTTTTTGCTTCTAGTCAGAGAAGAGGAGGAGGTGAGCACATGTGAGGGAAAACAACATGGCGACACCAAGGTCAGTGGAGAAGGAGGGGGAGGAGGTGCTCCAGGTGCTGGAGCCGAGGTTCCTCTGCAGGCCATGGTGAAGACCATGCTGAAGCAGGTTGTCCCTCTGCAGCCCGTGGGTCCACGGGGGATGCAGAGATCCACCCGCAGCCCGTGGAGGAGGTGCCCGTGCCGGAGCGGGTGGATGCCTGGAGGAGGCTGTGATCCAGTGGAAGACCTGATAGAGAGAGAGGGCCCCTCCTTCCAGGCTGGAGCAGCCTGTCCTTGGAGGACCGCACCCCGTGGGAAGAGAGCCATGGCACAGCAGTTTTGGGAGGACTGTGTGCCCGTGGGAGGGGCTCACGCTGCAGCAGGTGCAGTTTGGCTGCTGCTTGTGAGAGTGGACCCACGCCAGGGAAGTTCACGGAGAACTGTCTCCCGTGGGAGGGACCCCACGGCGTCGCAGGGAAGGACTCTTCTCCTGGAGCAGTTGAAGAAGACCTTGGTGATGGAATGACCAAACCCCCCCTGCCCTGCCTCTCTGTGCTGTCGGTGTGAAGGAGGGAGGGCTTGTGGGGGGGGAAGGTGTTTTAAGGGCTTATTTTATTTCTCATTACCCTCCTCTGATTCTGTTAGTAATAAATTTCACTTAGTAATCAAGGTTGAGCCTGTTTTGCCCTTGAAATATTTCTCCCGCTCTCCTCATCTCATCCATGAAGCCTCCATTAACCCTTTTTCCTCTTTTCCCTCCTTTTGCCCAGCTGTGGTAGGGGAGGGTGAGGGAGCGACTCTCGTGGGTGCCTGGCGTTGGGCCAGTGTCAAACCACGACACACATGCACACAAGTGCCACACAGACTAGTCCCATCCTGCTTTCATTCTCTATGGCTTGCCTGTAAAAGAGAAGACTTAACCAAGAAGGTAACAGTGTGATGTGTCCTCCTTTGACTGACCTACTTCGAGTGAAGACTGGAAAGGGGATACACAAATCTACTTCTAATGCAGATTGAAATGTGCCTTTGGCACAGCAACCCCACACAGACTCATCATACATTCAAAAAAAGTTTTTTCATCCTTTTTCCCAGATTTCTGATCTCAAGAGAGGACCATTATTGATAATTCCCTGAGGCTCCTTCTCCTTGTGTTACCCAATACCTCATTCATACCTAAGGCATTAGGACAGATGAAAGCAAAACAGAGACGAGCAGTTCTTTCCCTGGTATTCAAACTTTAAATCAAACACCCACTTTGCTGTACTATAAACAGAGCTGCCTGTTTGGAGCACCAAGGCACTCCTGTAATATTTCTTTTCCTTTAAGATTTTATATTTCTCCTGTGAGAAGCAATTACAATAGAAGTGTCAAGCAAAAATAAATCCCTGTTAATCACAGTCACTGTGAGCCTGCCAAGTAAATCACATCTCAGCATTGCTGTTCCATTTTTCAGGTAGAAATAAAAAGTGTGTGAGAATGACATAGTCTAGAATTGAGCTCTTCCCAAGAGAAGGTACACAGTTTTTGAAAATATAAATTCTTCTTCTGTGTTCATGACATTGTGTGGAATTAGACAAGCACTAAAACCGAGTATCCAATGACCATAAGAGTAATTCAGGTTGGAAGGATCCTCTGAAGGTTGCCTAGTCCAACCTTCATGCAAAGCAAGGCCAAATGCAGAGTTAGGTCAGACTCCTCAGTTCAGCTGGGCCCAGGGGTTTCTGAACAGCTGCAAACCACTGGTTCCACAGCTTCTCCAGGACACCGGGTCCATGCTCAGCTGCTCTGACCGTAAACAACCTTCTTCCTATCTCTAAGTCTAGTTGGGATTTCTTTCCCTGCAACTTGTGTACATTGTCTTTGGTACTTTCACATGCACTCCTGAGAAAGGATCTGACCCTGTCTTCTCTGTAGCCTCTCATTCCCTTCAGCTTTTCCTTCCCCAGACTGAACAAACCCAGTGTCGTCAGCTTCCATACAAACGTAGGTGCTCTTGTCTCTTCATCTATCTATCACAATCACTGATAACATATATACATTGCTTTTGGTTTTGGTCTACAAATAGGCAGCTCTGTGCATCTGAAAGGAGAAATAACAAATGGAGAAAACTTTGGGCTCTCCACTGGGCTGTTATTTTCCCATACTTTTCAAACTCACAGGCTTCACGAACTGTCCATGCGTCACAAGGGAGCTGCCTTCAAATCACCTGAAGGGAATGGTACTGAGCTTGTTCCCCTCCAAATCTGAGAATTTCTATGGGCTTTGGAGAGAGGTTTTGTTCTTATTTTATCTCCATCTTTTCACAATTCCCTGTGTTGTGAAAACTAGCTATTTCAAGATGATGCAATTGCAACTGCTGTTCCAGAACTGAGTGCAAGAGAGCAGTTTCCATCATGCCAGAGAGCTGCTAACCATGGTTTAAAAATGATATGAGGTCTCCTATTTCCTTCTGAGTAACACGTGGTGGCTTGGTGATTAGATCAATTACTTTACAATGCTATGAATTTTAACTGGAATATCAGAAACCTCTTTTAGCTGAGTTGATCTTAAGACATCCAGTCTGCGTCTTGCAGACTTGAGCTTATGGAAGGAGTTTTCAAATCAGACAAATGGTTTTTTTTCCCGAGAACCTTCAGGAACACTTAGCTCATACTTGATCCAGCCACAACCTGGAATTTATTAAAGCAATTTTCACATCTCATTTTAGAGTCATGTTTCTTTTCCACTGTAAAACCCTAACCCTGCAACTGCCAGTTACCGAGTCACCACCCTGAAATCAATTTCAAACAGATGAGCCTGTTGCTCAATAAGAAATTAACACTGAGATGCATTTATTAAGTATAAACTTCATTCCAATTTCCATATTACCTGATTATCCCCAAGAACCGTGTAGAATTGTATTCCACTCCTGTAGCTTAAGTTGGACATACAAGGAAATCAAAACACACTCCTGAATTAATCAAAACAACTCCAAACTCTGCTTGATCCAACCATTTTTTACAGTAAAAACATTTTTTAAGTGCTTCAGCTCACATACACTCTTCTGCAATGGCTTGGCAGCAGCTGCACTGCCACCATCCCTGTTGACAAGAGGTATTTCCCCATTACTTTACAAAAGGATAAAAACCCCAAGAGCAAGAAAGGTCTCTTTGAATTGTCCATCTTCTCTCAGTTTTTGGTGCTGTACATATGGAACAATGCAACTTTGGCATTTTTAGTGACCATTTGAATTTTACTGCAGCGAACTCACAGTCAGAGAATGATGCCCTTCATTTTTCAGAACAGGAGGAGAAACTTCTCTAAACAGACGCAGTGTATGTATGTGGTCTGATTTGGAAAGATACTCTGCAAGACAGAGAAAACTGTATTTGCTTTACAAAGATACACAGCATTGTAAATCTCAGGCGTGGCTGGATATCTCACAGTGGACAACAGTCTTCTGGTGGAGAGAGGGGAAATAGTAGTTTTGTAACTCTGTAGTCAATACTACTATTGAGTCAGTGAAAACAGATACCAGAAACCCAAGCACAAATCCTCCATACAATTTACATCACCCTGAATAAACTGATCTATCAATGGCACAGATTTTCATTGTACTGGAAGATATTCTGACTGGAAGTGCACGGAAGAACGGTTTTGTACCCTGACTCCCCATTTCTGCACCATCCACACTTTTGTACAAAGAGCTTTATCAAAGCAGCACACATGCATAAAAGGTATTTCACATTCCTCTACCTGTGATCAAAGTCCAGTAAGAGTATCTGGGTATGAGTGAGGAAACAATTTCAACTTTCTTTCCTGAACTCTTCTCTAAGATTGTCCTACCCCTGTCATAGGGAACGACTCTGACTGGTGATACTCTGATAGCCGCAAAAACTACATAACATTTTTTAAGAACTCACCCCAAAGAAATATAAATGCTTGTTTACTAAAACAGAACTAAGGAATCTTTGCGCAATATTTCAGCCTGTAAGAGATCAATATATAGAAAAATTAAGCAGAGGGGGGCATTTTTTCCTCATGTTCCTTCTTTTTGTGGCTTTAGTATTTTTGTTTAGAGCCAGCAAGTACCAGTTCACATTCTCTTCTCTGCCAGCTGGGGTTCTTACCGGTGACAACGCTGGGGATTTTGGACAGAAAGCTCTTGACAGTGCGGATGGGAACTCCACCTGTTTTGTCATCCTGCATTCTTGTAACAATGTCTTCAATCTGTCAAAAGAAAGGAAAGACTTTGTGATTTATGCAAAATGGTGACTTTAACATTTATATACCCATGAGGGCTTTGGAGCCCTGCTGGTAGAATGGGCTTCAAATATACCATGTGTATTACTGCACAAACACAGGAAGAGACACAGCTACCCACCCAAATTCAAATCCTGATATTAGAAACCATGAGACAACATAGACTAGCTTTGAAGACAGTGTTTGGATACTGACAATCCAACTGCAACTGTGCTTTATCTTTATTTGTTGTCTGGGGGTGACAGTAAGGTATTGTTTGCTCCACAGATGAACTGGGTTGCACTTCAACCAGTTTAAGGAGGTTCACATCCAGGCCACTTTCCCCTCTGCTCTCACATTCATTTGAATTCTCAATACTGTAACCTTTGGAGAGCTTTCATTTTCCAAAGGGTCCCAGACAGTCACCAACTGCCTATGGCTTGAGAAGAGTGTAAGATGGAGCAACTGCAGGAGGACTTCCCTTGCCTCGTTTTGTTGGCTGGGATAGTACATGCCCATGGCCAGCACACAAAGTAAATAACCAAAAGTAAAATGATTGTGGAAGAAAACTTGTTGTATTTTCACAGCCAAGCTACCTTTTAGTTCACAGGCACACACATAATCCATCACATACAGAAAAAAACATGATCATCTTCAAAGGCCATGGCAATCAGAGGATCCAGTTACTGGGGGAACAAGCTTAATCCTTCTCCTGCTTACTCTAAAACAGGAAGGGATTTTTGCTCCTTTTAAGGCTACTGCCCATGCATTTACTCGAAGGCAACGCCAGGGCGAACAAAAAGCTGAACATAAACACAGTGCAGAAATTCAGTATCTCCAAAAACTCTCTTCAAGTTAATAAGATCTCAGAAGCCCAACAAAAATAAACCTAAAGCTGTTGTCTCTGTTAGCTCAAGCAGTCAACAGCACAGCCCCACCCGCTGTTGTTGACAGGTGACGGAGGGCAGCCAGACAGGGAGCACAGCTCTAAATTTTACCTAAAGATTTCCTTCTCACAGATGCTACAAAACAGAACCACAGCAGAGGTTACACCATGGGAGCGCGGCCCCTCTCTCTCCTAAAGGCAGCCTAAGAGCTGAACATGCTCTCTTCATCTCTGGGAAGCCACTTCATTTACATACGCAAGTGAGTTTTTTTCACAGATTTAACACCTACATTTCAAAACAAGTTTAATTTCAAGTCTTCTTGAGGTGGTAAGACAATCTCCCTGCCAACTTCAAGCACTGAATTTGATCACTGTGTTTTTAACCTGAGGTTACCACTTAGCTGAACTGTTCACACCTTGTTTATATATTATTTTTAATTTAACACGTCCTGAACAAATTCTCTGTGGGAATGAAGTCACAAAGATGAAAATATCCTGACATATTAAATGTATTAGATGAGCTTTGGGTACTTATACAGTTAATATGTGATAAAATGACACTTTCCCCACAACTGAATCACTATGAAAATTAATACCACTTTTACCCTTTGCCAGAGCCTCATGCAAAGTTCATCAAAGCATTGGGCTTTTTCCCAGTCTGAGGATATCTGGAGAAGTAATTGCTCATTTCTGATACCTGGAGGGGTAACTGCTCCACTAAAGAGCAGACAAAAAGCATTTCATTTTGTTGAGAGGAGCCTGATAGCATCACTTGTTATCAAAGCTGTTATCAACCCAGACATAAAAGGCTACAGTGCTCCAGCATCAGATCTATTGGGTGACAGGGCAGCTCAGTCACCTGTGAAGGGGGGACCAAAACTCAAAATGGGTCAGGCTGAAAGGGACCACAGTGGGTGATCTGGTCCAACCTCCCTGCTCAAGCAGGGTCATCCCAGAGCACACAGCACAGGATTGCATTTAGATGGTTCTTGAATATCTCTGGTGAGGGAGACTCCACAACATCTCTGGCCAAGCTGTTCCAGTGCTCAGTCACCCGTACAATAAAAAAGCTTTTCCTAATGTTCAGGTGGAACTTCCCGTGCATCAGTTTCTGCCCACTGCCTCTTGTCCTACTGCTTGGCCCCATTGAAAAGAGCCTGACTCCATTCTGAGTCTTAGACTTCATCCAAGAAGGTCAGCCAGACTAAGAACTGCTTCTGCGAGGCAATGGAAAACCCTCTGTGTTACCAACTACTTATGTGTATGTATCTGTATGTACTCATAGCTGACATTAGAGAAAGATCTTTCCATGCATATTAGGAGGAAACTACTTTGAAATGTGTTATGAGTACCCCATGTCTCCAGGAACACGTAGGGGCTTCAAGAATCACAAGAATAATGTTTGGTAAAACTGTTGTTTTCTCTTTTTCTATTTGAATGAAAAGTTCAGAATGAAAAACAAGCTAAAATAATTACTTCAGTGCAGGAAAAAAAGCTTTTTACTCTTTTGCTCACTATAAGCTAAAGGAACACCAGCACGATTTATGTCATTAACACTCCAAGTTCAATTTCAAGCAAAATAAAACTTTAATTAGCTTAAAAGAAAGATATATTGTTTTTATGTAAACTATTCCCCATTTCAAGCAATCAGGCAGACACAATCTCAAATGGGGCCATTAATTTCAGTTTCAGCTATAATTACAAATATCTGCTGCATTTTTAAATAAAAAATAAACAAAGCCACCCTAGAGATAACTCCTTCCCCAAAGGCTCCTTCTTACTCTTGTCTTCTAGCCTGACTACACTACTGGCATTTACTGCTCTCCTTATTTCTAGTTGTTGGACTTCCCTTTCTACTCAAATGCCACACCTACGTGCTTTCCTGTCCTCATCTGATCTAGACATGACTACACATGCCATCCTCCTACAGCATGCCCAGAATTTTCAGTCTGCTGCCCAAGAGCCCACGAGATTACAAGACATACTCTTGTATGTTGTACATACTCTTCCCATTCCCAACATGCTTTTCTTGTGCTCTCCAGCAAATTTCTGCACTGCTTGAAGAGGATAGCATGGCATACTCAAAGAAACATTGATGATAATTTAATCCTTTCTTAAAGTCATAATCAAGTTTTAATTAAAATATTAAAATCCTGTATCTAGCAACCTGTTTCCAGTTTTTGTTCCATTTGCTACAAAGAGAAGATCTGACCCTTTGTACCAGCCTTTGTTTAGCACCCACCCAACGCTTGCAGATATTACCACCCTGGATCCAAATTCCTGCTGAGCTATGGAAATGTTTCACAAAATAAGTGATACAGTAACAAAGCGGAAAAAAAATTGATCATTAGAGCTTCAAGCGTGGAGAAAAGCAAAGAGGGAACAAGAAGCGTGAAGGTCACTTTCATCGAAGCTTTTAATCTTAACTTTTAAGAGAGTTACCCAGACACTTGAGTGCTAATGATTCTCTCTTCAGCTTCTGCATGTCATTAAATACCCCTTCGGCTTCCCTCTCTGGCAGACAGGGAATGAGAGTCCTTGGACAGCTCATTTCATCAGGCTAGGAGACAAAAACAAGTGCAACAAAGCATTCTTCATTTGTCTCTCCTAAATGAGCAAGCTTCAGTGAACCAACTTCTGCCCAACAAAAGTCACGGTAAGAACGGGCAATGCTTTTTTGGGGTTTTTTTTCTATGATGGGGGTCACTGCTATTTCAATTTAGTCTGATTTTGTAAAGGGAACTGTTATTCTTCCCTCCAAGTGGATTCTGGGTCAGCATCTCCACAAGAAAGCCAGAGGAATTCATGTATCTGCTGTCACTGTTAGCTACACACTGTAATGTATGCCTAACAAAATAGATCTGCTTTTCCTCCTGACTGGTTGCTGACAACTCTGCTCCCCACATTTGTCCAGAATGTTTTCATTCCTCATTATCCCACTGTCAATGCATTGAAAAGGGCTTCTGGCTTCAGCAACACATTAGTGGAGACATAAACTACTGCAGGTAGTTTATGAGAGGTTGCCGGCATATTCTGTTACACAGAATGTGCTGGGAATTTAATGCATATATTGCTAGTATTCATTAGACCTTCTTTTCCACTATCAGCACTTTTGCTGGCCTAAGGAGGCTGAAGGCACAAAGTAGAAGACTTTGAATTTCTATCAGAGCCAAGATGTCTATCACTGGAAAATGAGAAGTCCTTTTTCTGAGGCACGAGAGAAGAAAAGATTGCATTTGTTGATGCATTAGAATAACTAAGTGACATAATACAACAACAAATGTAACAACCACAGCCTGGCAACTTTGGGTCAGTGTCACCCAACATTCCATTAACATTATAAGAGGGAAAATGACTCTCAACTTTGCAGTAGCTTGTCTTTCTCCCAGCACCAAGGTAAAGCAGTCACCCCTTCTGCTTCAAGTTAGCACATACAGCCTTGCTGAGCCCTGGTCAAGGCTGACCTTGAAGGTGACACGCTGAGGGAAGGGTGTTTAAAGTTACACATGAAAAGCTATCAGCTCCCACCTCCCACAGCCCCACACCTGGACACCACCAGCAGCTAATGGAGGTCCCTGGCTGAACACGTTCAATTGCGACTGAGTGTTGACCACATAATGATCTCAGAGGCCCTCATGGTCCCATTTTGCCAGTTTACTTTGTGAATTAGTGAGGAAAACAGCGCCCTTTTCAAATTCTAGCATCTGAGTTAAATGTATGTATTCCCTTGGACCCTGCAGGAAAGCTCGTGCTGCCTATTTCTGAATATTTCAGTATGCACCAGGTGCCTGTCTGATTACTCACAGCAGCTACCTGACCCTTGGGGCCTCCTGTCACCAGCTAACCTGTGGCTGGAGAGTCTCCGAGCATCACTCATCAGTGCCAACATTAAATGTTAGGGATAGGGAGAGCACTGTGCAGTTGCAAACATCCTCTCTGACCCAGCCAACAACAGTTACCATGCATCCAGGGGGAGCTGGATGGTACATGGAGCAAAGGATCAGTCTGCTATTAGCTAGCATGATGGCAATAGCTATAAGCACATTTGATCTTTTCACTGAAGTACAAGTTTAGAAGAGACACTTTCTCACAGTGCCAAGTCTTACTCCCATAAGTGCCTCTGACACTACCAGCGTGCCTGTGCATTCTGCACCTGCTGACTCCTGCCACGCAGCCCACACATGCATAGACAAGGAAAGTTAATTTGACAAGATGCCTGAAGCCAACTTGCTTCACTGGTCCAGACAATTTCACTCTGCTCAAAAAACAAGAAGAAAAGGCTGAAAAATAAGGGCTATACAGCTCCCCTTTGGCACCCTCAAGGGAGAAAGGACAACCCTGCCTCTGAGACAATGCTGGAAAGTGGCAGAGCAGCACTGCCAGAGAATTGTGCTGTGGCCTTCAGCAATCAGCATCGGCCTCTTCTGTCCAAGTGTCCTCTCCTGCGTAACAGAGTTAATACCAAACTACACAGAGGTGCTGAGATTTAATTCAAAGATGTCTAAGAAGGAGTAGGAATGTCTCGGATAGCAGACGCCACACAGCTATGAAATATATGTTCTTCATCTCTGACAACCTTTCACAATCCCAGCAAAACCAAATGGCAGCAGAGCACAGATGCATCAGCTGGCAGGGCTGTTTGGCTGCTTCCCACCTGACCAATGTCCAGTGACAGCTGAAGTCAGGCCACTGGTGGAACTCTTCCTCTTCCTGATGGAGCCCTCTCTGCTTCTTTTTAAATTTCAGAGCTTATTTCAGATGCAGGCAGAGCATACCACACATCTCCCTCAACTGTGAGTGTGTTTCAGGGAGGAAAGAAAATAACTGTGATCTTCAGATGTTTATTGGGATGGAGAGCTAATAATATCACCTTGAAACCAGTAACATGCTTTAGCATTTATATACCTCTGCTGTGAGTAGGAGGGTACCAGTGAAGAACAACCACCAAGGCATTTATCATGATTAATTGCATGCTGCTGCTAATCCAGCTAGAGCTTCACAAAAGTGAGCATCTATTCACAAGTCATCACATGCAGGGACAGGTTTCACCACACCAACTGGATTATACAAAACAATCCTTAGGGGAAAACTGTGACACTGAGCTGCTGAGGTGCAACGCCAGAGTCTGGAAAGTACCAGGCAGCAGTTTTTTGATCAGATCGTGCTCCCCCAACACAGCCTACAGTGTCAGCTCTGCACAGCACCCCCAACTCAGGCCTGGGCTATGTTACAGGAAAACATAGTCACGGAACATGAGACCTGGAATTATTCCCCTCAGGCACTATATGCACAGTTGGAAAACAGGGTTTAATATTCAGCAGAAAAACAAAGCACAGCAAATTAATTCAGAAGAGATTCTCCAAATGAGCTGAACTAATGCAATTTTCTCCCTCCCCAAAAATCAAGCTTTTTAGCCCATCAGTGTCAACAGTGAGAAGCAAAAGACATCAATGTGTCAGTGTTATGCAAACTCAAATTTTCATTAAAAACATTTTGACAGACAACTCCTGATGAGCTCAAATTCTACATGAGCAATAATTGCTTAAAAGAGAAAGCTATTTTGGCATGTTAGAAAGCTGTGTAAAAATAAAAAATAAACTCTTGTTTATTGATTGTGGTACTGTAATTACAGCAGCAAATGCTTGGGACTCTGTTCCATTATACATCATAAAAGAAGTGTCTTGTGAACAGTGGTGCATTTCTTCCCCATGCTTTCTACATTTATGGCAGATGCCATATACATGCATATAATCAGCCTGAGAGGTCTTACACCATTTAAAGAACAACTGCTCTAATTAGAAACCTTCTAAAGCTAGCTCCAAAATAGACCAAATATTTACTTGGTTCCATAAGCAGAAGTGTTAAGCTTTTTAAAATTGTAGGAAAGTATCATAAATATCCAACGAAAAGACAACATGAATTTTAAATAAAACTCCAGTGGAAACCAAGTGGCCACAGAATTATGAGAGAGGTGTGAAGAAAGTCACGCTTTCGTTAAAAAAAATACACCACCTCTGCCACATAGTACTTATTGAATAGATGTGGCTTTTGTGTAACTTATGAACTATGCAAATCTATGCATAGAAAAACACAAATGCAAAGTTTATTTCAGCCAGGAAACCTGTAGGATGGAATGATCTACACACTGTTTCTCACTGTGTGATCTAAATTGAAGGAACCACCACTTTGGGGGAAAAAAAGGAAGAAGTTAGTCGCTGTGTCCTTTTGACAGTGCTGCTAAGGGAAGGCACTGGTGCTGGCACCATTTGGGCTGTTGGTATCCGCCAGCTAGTGCAGAATGGAGCCTCCCAGACCATTTTTCACAGGTCACCAGTCACCTAGTACTAACTGCATGTGACTGTGCCATCCTCAGCAAGATGTGAATGGATAATCCTGAACTACTCTGCAATGACTATCTGCAGAAAGAAGACTGAATCAAAAAAAAGCAGCAGCATGGGTTGAAATGTGAAGAAGTAAAGTTATAACAGGAAATCTAGAGCTGCACTTCTGGTAATATATGCACCATAGTCCCCATATACTAGTAACAAGAGGTGTTTGGGGGAGCATAGGAGTAGATGCTTTCCTTTGATGTGGTTTACTGAAGTCACTGACTGCAGGGACTGACAGCATCCTGCTGCCTCACTCCAGACAGGGTCCGAGCACAAGTTGCCATGGAAACAGCAGAGATTTTCTCTTCTGTTACATCACTGCACTGAATGTAAAACTATGCAGGTCTCCAGACTGCTCACACGGTGACGAATGAGGAGCGGAGCAGACGTGCTACCACAGCCCACATGGGGACTACTGCAGAAGGGCTGAACGCTGCACATGACCTGGCAGAGCTCCCTCGCGCACCTGCTCCCATGCACACACAAACATCTGGGCCCCTTGTTGGTCCCACCACAGGCAGGACACTGGGTGAAGCCCATTAACCAAACCTCAGGAATGCTCAGAAGCAAATCTGTGACCCTGCTGCCATCTAAAATAACCCTGCACAAACCACTCGAATTGGCAAATTCCAGAAGTGAGTGGGTTTAGTTCAACAGCTTTGATTTTGATAGTGCTTCTTTTGGGGGTTAGGTCCCACACCCTGAATTTCACTTCCAGTTCTGGCCATCAACTAATCATTCTCATGCAGGACAAAACTAAGCTGAGACTTGTGGGTTTTTTATTCTAAAACAATTGAGAAAGCTCCTGAAATCTTAAATCTTCCAGCAACATTGGGCTGAGTCTCCAATTCGTAATATTATTCAAGGACAGTTTTTCAACCCAGTTTAGAAGCAGCACATAAGAATCTCAGTATTACACTGTGGTCTGTGCCTGACCTGGCTTGAGAAAGCAGCGCCTCTCTCCCCGTGTAATGCTGAACTGAAGATTTATAAACACAGTCCTTGAAGAGGAAGCTCACTTTCCTCTGGAGCATCAAATATAAGGCACATTCAGACAGAAAAATGCCAGAAAATGGTGGGTCACTAATCTGTTACCATGCAGGAACTTGCAGCTCCCCAAATCTTGATAAACTGAAGAGCTGGTTAGGACTGCACCCAAATCAGTTCAAACCAAATCAACAACCCCAAGAGAACTCATATTCACACCTTCCAAAGCTGGGAATTGGACAATATTCTCAAGGCCCCTCATCCTTCTTAGGAGCTGGAATCACAGAGCTGCCCACCTTCCACCCCAACTGCTTCAATGCAAGGCAGGGAAGGAAAGGACTATCCAGCCACCTTCTTCCCAGCACCACTGGCATGGGACAGGGAGCCTTTCAATGCAACAGGGTGGAGAAGGCCATCCCTGGGCCTGGCAAAAATTACTTTAAACAATGCTGAGCAGCGGTAAAAAGACAAGTTATTTCTCATGAGTGTTTTACCCTTGGCTACAAAATGCAGCAACTGATACCTAACTGATCTGAAGTATTTAATTAAATATATTATTTATTGAAATGAAATATAGAGGCATAAATATTAAGCAGATAAGAAGTTGGGATGCAGTTGGTGGATGCTCAATCAGGGTTTTGGCATTGCTACTGCTGCCTTTAAAAATCTGAATAACGATGAGCAGGGAATGTCATTGTATCACCTCAAACACTCAGGGAAGGCTGTGTTGTTCTCTGGGACAGATTTTCTACCCCACTAACTAATCCTTAACAGGGAGCAAACTCTGCACTTGAAGGGCAAGAAAATTACCTGCTGCATTCCTGAGCTTATTCTGCATACAGGGGAAGAAAACAAAGAAACCCAGTCCAATTTAAAGTGACTATTTTCTGCTTAAAATGGTAAGGTCTGAATTTGCACTTTGATTTAGGTCCCACAGCTGAGGGAAGATTTGTGTCCATATCCTTGTGAAAGGGCAGAAAGGTATTTGTAGTGAAAAGGAGGACATGTGAATCATAAGACTTTTATACTGTGGACTTCTTGATTCAATCTGAGCTTCATCAAAGCACTATCAACTGCAAGCAAAACAAGATGAAACTATGTAGGACAAACTTGAGAATATTATTATTTAACAAGAAATGCAGTGTACCATCATTTTCTATTCTTTTTGCAAAGCTTCATAAGGATGTTCCTAACTTCCCCCATAGCAGTGAAGACACTTGGAGCCATTCAGGAAATAGTTCATAAGTTATTTCCAGCATGAGACGCAAAAGTTGGGGTTTGTTGTTGCCTGCAGGGAAGTTGTAGCATGGGCACCAAATCTCCACCGTTACCTTTCCGAATGAATTGATGAGGGAAGCTATCCAGCATATATCTCCTTTCTGTTTTGGTAGTTGATGGGCTTCTGTGGCTTAGCTAAAATAAATTATGCAGAAATATATATATACACTGATAAACCAAATGTTTTTCTACAAGATAACAACAAAGTGGGGCTTCAGGAATTTTTTTCCTACCTTTTTTTTAAGCATTCCTCGGTGTATGTAATAGTGTGACACATAATACAGTGTGACAGGTCATTTCATGCATCATTTAATTCTTTGCACTGCAAAGTGCCCTACCACAATAAAGATTAGCTACATCCCTCTTGCCCCCAAATGCTGATGAAGATGCAAAGCAGAGAAGTTTATAAATTACAGGAAAGACAAGAAGCCCTATTCACCAACATCAAAAGGTTGTATTTTGTTTCTCTTCCTCTCCTTTTGATAGTGTCACCTTGCAATTTCTAATACTGTTTTTACACATAAAAATAAAAAAAAACCTCAAAAAAAAAAAAAAGGGGCAAAGACAGAAAAGCCCACCCTGGATGAAAAGATACCACTACAAAAGAAAATGTAATTTTCTTTTGAATTTCAGAACAGAGGGAAAATAGAGGCTCTGTGAAGATTTGTTCATCGGAGAGTGAAAGAATGTAGATTTAATTAATTTTGATACCTCTAAACCCATGTATTTTCTTCACATTGCTTTTCAATGCCTTTTAAATACATTTATATATAAAAAAATTGGTTTATGACCACAAATATGTACAAGATTACCCGTGTTGGAAACCGAACACCTTGGTTTAGCCCACAAAGAGACAACATTGAAGTGTTTAGCACTGAGAGACTTTCTGTACTAATTTGGCAAAGGAGTTTCACACAAAAGGTAGTGACAGGCAGGGCTGTCCACCCACATAATGGCTAAACACTCTGCAAAGTACGGATGCAATTTTCTCAGTGAGGTGATAACCTTTGGGCAGTTAGCAATTATTGAAGAAATGCTTTTCAAGTAGCCTACTTCACTCTCTGATGTGTTAGTGAGCAGCAGTAAAATGAAAAGTATTAGATAAAATTTAAAATCTGAGCATTAATCAAAACAGATTGGATATTGTCTGACAAAGGTTATCTTAATTTGGCAATTCATTTATTCCAATATGCTAAATTATGCTGATAGGAAAGTTTGCATAACATAGGACTCACAGAGGTTCTTTAACTGAGCTACTCAAGTGCTTTGGTCCTTGACTTTGATAGAAGCTATTGTAGAATGAAAAAACCAAACCTCACAGATTGCTCAGTAGAATGCATGAATTAAAAATGCACATGATTCTCCTTACATGATCATCAATACTGGATTTGTTAACATCTTCATGCACTGAAACTAGCATTTATTATGCCAAGGTTGACTGGTGCTTTCCCTTTTGGCAAAGCAAATGCCGCAAATCAAACAGTAGTTATGAGTTCTGCCACAACTCAATTACAGTCCTCACCATGGACGAAGTTATTTACTTCAGCACCAATTTTATGATTTATTCAGTGGTTCCACTGCTGTTAGCTCTGAACTTTTTAGTAATGATATTGCCAAAGACAAAAAAAATTTATAACACCTTAGAAAAAGAATAGTTTTCCTTCTTCATATAAAAAGAGATACAAATTCCACCTCCCCACTCCCAAAGTTTTCCTTCCAAATTCCTGCTAATAATAAATCTAAGAACACATTGCAGTAAACATGTGACAGTTAATAAAAATGATGCCACGTCAGCTTTGTTTTCAAATCTCATCATCAAACTGCTGTTTGATTCAACTCTGGCATTTAATGCAGCTAATGCACAAATGGGGCTCTGCTGTTTTAACCCCTTATTTTACAATACTTGTCGAAAATTTTCCAAAAGGAATCATAGGTGTCCCAGCTCTGCAGAACACTCGTGCACTTTTCTTGAGCAGAAATGGCTAAAAATGAGCCCTGCCAGAGACACTGATCTTAAAGACTTTTACCTCTTGACACCTAACCAGTATTTTTCCTAATTCGAGGGGAGGATGGGGAGAACTAGCTATGGACTGAAAGTCAGAAACTCTACAAAGAAAGGTATTGCTTACTTTTGGTACTTTATTGCTATCTCCTCTCCAGGGAACTGTGTAAGAGACAACTGAAGACAGCTCACAACACAGAACTGCCCAGCAAGAACTCAAGGCTTTCTTGCCTGCCTCTGCTGCCAGCAGACATCACAAAAGGCCATCTCTGGTCCTGTAACGCCAACTTGCTGTTTTATTCACTGAGAAAGGACAGGACAGAATAAAAAGAGCAGACACTGCATCCTGTGGCTACAGCTTGGTGGCTGTTCCAACATGTGAACACGTCAAATGAGGGAGAGTGAGCTGCCTCCAGAATATGAAACAGCCACGCTTACTCTTTTTTATATCACTGTCATATGATATCTGTATCTATACATGGGTGGATTTTCTTCCTTTCAAATGCAGAAAGCATTAGCTCCAAAACATAAATATTAAATAATCCTTTTGCATCACACATAATTTTTTTCTCATAGATTCTGTGCTCAATTAGCTCTCTTTTTATGGTGTGGAAGGAAAACATCTAGCACAGGTAATAACACCATAAACATACTAAATTTTATTAAGCAGGAACAACTGGTTCTACAACATGGTTTTGACTTCAATTCTACCTTACTTTCCCAACCAGTGGCTTCTGCACTAGTATACTTTGCTTGTAGAATATTGTTTGATTAAAGAAAAAAAGTTAAACACCTATACATGTCAGCTGTACAAGAATAGTTAGCCAGAGTATCTTTTTCACTATATTTTTAATGTTAATGCTTGATGCCAAAATATGGAATTGTTAAATGCATAACTATGTTACAAGGGTTGATTTTTTTAAATTGCAGAATGGCAGCTGAGAGACAGAGATGGTATTTGGTTGTAGTTCACGTGGATTTAATTACTGAAACAGAGTAACATGCTAAGAACAACACATAAATAACATGAGTTTTAAGCACTTAGAATTACAGTATAAATCACAGATCACATTAAAATTATTTACCTTCCTCATTCCATGATGGAATGAAAGTAATTCTACACACAGATGGGAAATACATTTTATGGTTTTCTAAATACAGTGGGATCACTGTTTTATGATACTTAAATTGTTTTTCCATTTCAGCTTTTATAAACACACTTAGGATCCTCAGAAATACAATTTTGACTTTTGGATACAAAGGAGTTACAGGTTAGCACACCTGACTTGTACCCCTATGCTGTTAAATCTTATTAGTGCCAACTCTGACACTAGTACTTACTGGTAAATCATTAACAAAAGAGTCTAAGGGGGTTTCACTTTGCTATAAAATCATCTTCCTACCATCTAAGGTCACTGAAGTGTTGATTTATTCACTATTGAGGCAGATTCAAAGTCTCCCTATTCTATAATTTCCTTTTTCTAAGGTATTACCTCCCAATTTTTTTCTCTGTCCAACTACAAAGCAACAAAACTAGCTCTAAAAAAGAATTAAAAGATATCTAACATGCTTTCCAGCAACTCATGTTTCAGTGCACTACCTTTTTGTAGCAATATAGCTATAGGTCAATCAAACAAAGAACAGAAACAGAAGTATGATAATGATTCTTGTTGATAAGAACAAACCTTGCACAAAGAAATTTATTTAGTGCTTCCCTGTCTCACAAAGAATAATATATTTTTAACCATAAATTCTACCCTAAAATAAAACTATGTAGTTCTGCAGCAGTAGGTTGGGGTTTTTTTAACTTTTTTTTCCAACTCACACAGCAAGGCAAAAACCCAACAACGAAAGAACCCAAAAAACTTACTCCAGAGTACTTTTTCCTTCATGTTCCTCCCTCCTCAGCTACCTATTGTAACCCTTATCCATCCTGGCTTGATCTTCTACCCCCCCACCAGATTCTGCCCCTAAGCCCCCACTACACCTCCCTCCCTCATTTGTGCGGTTGTCCAAGGACTTGAGGACGTGCAACTCTAAAGGGGCAAGTGCTGTTTGCATTGAAATATGGTGCCACATTTCACTCTCATTCATTTTTCCACACAAGAAAACTTGATAAGCAGCTCAGGAAGCTTCCATCTGAACCCTTTCCTGGGGAAGGAGAGGAGCACAGTAACCGTAAGTCCTTTCAAATTGAAAGCCAAATGTGGTAGCTCACACCAGTGCTGCAGGGGATGACTGCTCCTTCCTGGATTGCAGCTCTGAGGTTGAAGATGGTGCTGTGACAGGAAATGGTAGGTGGAGAAAATGCTCCAGCAGAACTGAAGGTGCAGCCACTCAACCATCAGTCACAGGGAAAGAGAAGTGACTTGGGCTGCCTGTGTCCAACACTGGGCAGCAGAAAAAAGAAATGGCTTCGCTCTGAGCTCAGTGCTGCTGTACACTCTGCTTACTGGGTTTGTGAAGTTTATGATTGTATTAGTCTTTGTCTATTAGCAGAGGAGATCAGCACAAATAAATAAACAAAAACTTGTTTTAGTGTCTGTCCCTTTAATTAGCTGAACACCATAAATAGATATTTCATGTTTAAACATCCTAATTTATAGACTTCTGGGGCACTTTGGTTCTTAACCTGCTAGCAGAGAGCAGATAAAGATATTTAAAAGCTACAACCTAGCTTTGATGAACATTTTTCATTCTGACCACCTCCTGAAGCCAAAATGTATTATATTTTTCAGGTAGTTTGAGTAATGAGCTTTTCAGTAAGCTTCAGTAACTCTTCAGAGCAGTTCAGTTACTCTCCTCTCTTGCCACTTGTTTTCTACAAACTGAGCAGTTTCTTGCTCTGGCATGTCACTTTTTTGTTAAGATGGAAGGACCAAATGTGGATCTTTCTATTAATACATGAACCCTGCAACTTGCATTAAGCTAAGAATACTTATTTGAAGCAAAACAGTTCTCTAAGGACAGATGCACATAATTCTCACTCATGTGAGCATGCTTGGCTAATGGGAAATATATGCATGTATGCACACATACACTGTAAAAAAATCAAATATGAACAAGCATGAAGCAACTGAAATTTCTTCTTACTCAGCCACAGTTGAATGCTGGGTCTATTCAAGTTTTCACAACAAAGGCTAAATGGAAAGGGTATACAGTGAACTACTTCTCTTCACAATTTTTAATACAGAGCATTCCTTTAAAAGTGACGGGTTTATGTTGTGTGTAAATGTGACTAAGAAAGAAATCCTCTGAAATAAACAGTGTTGACAGATTTTTTTCACTACTTACTTTACCATAAGTCAAAGTGAGTGAGCAGGATTTGGTACTTAATGCTAACAACTTCATTTAAAAAACCAAATAAAAGCCACACTAGTGAAAAATCAACAGGAATTAGACACTTATCCTCCATCTAACATGTCTCACAACACTAGCTGTTTGAAGCACAAAGGCAGGAAACACAAGACTGCATAAATCTGTCATTTAACCAGGGTGGTGGGGCGACAGAATCCTTATACCTGGAGTCAACTCAGCAAGACACAGCTCTGCGTTTCTCACCGACCAGTAAGACATTCAAAAGAAAATTAGCAATGACTGAATAACTGGATAAAGAAGTTTTTAAAAAAAAAAAGATTCTCTGCAAGCCCTCTTCAGTTTTGTACCATTATCAAGTGGCCCCTATTAGTGCTAGGAAGTATGCATGAAAAGAAACAAGACCCGACAGCCCGGAGATCAGCAGCTCCGGCTCCACGCTGGCCTCTGCACCTGCTTCAGCTCAGCAGTGCACAAGAGCTCTGCAGGAGCAGGGCGGGAGGGGAGGGTGCAAGGCCATCAATAATACACGGCTGAACAGCCAGACGGAAGACGAAGGGACTGCGCACTGCATGGTGATTTCAAAGCTGGCGTTCTTGAGAGTGCTCAAGGCTGTTAATGTGTGCATGGCCAGCAGGTATTTGCTGGTGTCTTCCAGCACATAAATGAGCTGCTGGAAGGGGCTTACTCTAGACTGTATCCCAGACCTGAGCAGCTTTCCAGCATGCTTGCTGAGATGGGTCAGTCTCTACCAGAAATTCAACACCAATTTGCCTCCTTTCACATTCAGGAATCAAGTTCATACACAGAGAGGTCTGACTGCATTCTCACACTTAACATGTTATCAGAATTAGGCTTCTGGTTAGGCTTCTGGCAGATTTTCAGGTCAGGCAACTAATGTGCTGCAAAATAAACAACAAAAACACCGCTAATCATAGGTCTCCATTCTCTGCTCATAGTCCTTATTCAGACAAAAGATTCACCACCAACTTCCACATATTGTTTGTCTGGTCACTTCTGTTGCTATCCTGAATCCACAGAGTCAGCAACAGCCTTTTCAATGTAGTATCAAATATACCTGGGTGCAAAGATTTGTGTCACTCAATCACTGCACTGTCAGCCTCTGAATTTCAGGTCACCTTGAGGGTTTAATGCTCATCTTCCTGTTATTTCCTGTTTCCCATCTTGTCTAGATTTCTGTCCTTCCCACTATCCTGTCACTAGCAACAAGTTACTGTCACAAGCATTTTGCCTTTGCTTTCCAGATGTAGTAAGAGAGTACTTATTCGAGTACTCTCTCCAAAGAGAATTTGGATTCTCTTACTTCAGAACATGCAGCTCCTCTTTACTGGTTCCCTGGACTTCAGAGGTTACTTCCCACCTTGCTGTATCTTTACCTCCAAGTGCCTCAGTCTCCTCACCTCCTTTGTCATCCTGCTCCCCACCACACATCTGTTCCTCTGAAAGTACGAGAACTTGTCACTCTCTAGTCCCAAGCTTGGAGAGCCCTCTGGGCAGTACCAAACATGCTCAGGAGGGGGAGGACTCCAAAAACCTCTGCTTATTCAGTCTTGCTCTATGTATTTGATGCTTCCTCTGAAACTCACTGTTTGTACACCCACATTTCCCGTGGAGGGGAGATATCAGATACAATTACAATTCTATGGTTCTACAAAAACAAGTGGTTACATATCAGAGAGAAGTTCATCCTTCACGTCAGTGCCATGGCTGTGGGAATTCCTGCAGGGAGCACTCAACACCTGTTTGCCTTCAGACAATACGCACACAAGTGAGACCTTATGCATGACACAGATATATGGGAACAGCTCCTGCTAAAACTTGCAGTCAACATAGAAACACAAACCTGAGAGAAGCTGTGTTTCTGTTACTCACCAGACTACCTAACAGGCCTTTCCTCTCTCACCAGTCTACCCAATTTAAGACCAGCACCAGTTACATGCCTCCATCCCAGTTCAGGGCTATTTGTTCTTGCCTCTGCTTCAGAGCTTGCTGCCCTTGCCAAGGTTCCAACAAACTAGTTGTGAATCAGGACACAGGAAAAACTCATTATTTAAAACGTATTTTGTTGCCTGTTAAGAAATTCACAGGAAGCTTTTCCTCAACTTCTGACAATAGCAGAAGTTACACTGTTTTCAATACAAACAATACCTGCTTCATACCTTAATCACAAATGAAAAAGGAATATCACGTTAGTTTGGTAAGTACCACTGGGTACCTCCGAATTAATGTTGGCTTATCATTAAGGGAACCATACTAGAGACTTCAAACACTGCAGGAATCTGTATCTGCAGTTTTACTTAGTATCTGCTGAAATACCCATTTGCAGAGCACAGACACAGGTATACACCCCACATTCACCCCCACTTTTCACACTGTCTTTTCATGTGGCACATTTAAGAACAAATGACACTAAATTTGTGACATCTCCAACAGCTCCTCCCTGTTATCAGAAATTAAACTGCTCAGTTACCATACTGTATCCTTCAGTGGTTCTCTTTCTAATTCTGAGAGGGTTTTCATGTTCATGGGAGTTTAAACAGACATTTGGCCATGAAGTTCTTCTCCATAAAATAACATAGCATATTTTAATTTGTTATTCCTTTATTATTAAAAAAAACTCTTGATGATAACAACCTCAGGTTTTCCATATATTTTTACATTCACAGCCCCAAGTATTTTCTGATCATTTTCATTGATAAGTTTGCATTTCATTAGCGTTTATGACCATTTCTATGAAAGTGTAATAACTCATACCACTGGAGTTGTGTGCACAGTTCGTTCACTCCTCACAGCACTGTTCCTACATATGTCAATCTTGGGTATATAGAAAATTTCAGGTCACTTCTGCACCAATTTATTGAGAACATACTGACAAACTATTAAGTAGATATTTACAGTATGCTGAGTATTACCTAGCTGAACAGAACAGTTTAAAGGATCTGTGATGAGTAGGAGGCAGGAATACGTTCGTGCCAAACCACTGAACTAGACTGGTTGCCACTGCCAACAGCTATGCTTTGGCTGATGGAAATCTTTGAGCAACAATGATTGCTATATGCTCTGCACAAGGAAGTATAGAGATTAATTATCCACAAGTCATATTATTCTGAATTGCTGTTGGATTTTTCTTTACTACAGCCTTCCTCAGATCTCCTGTGTTATTTAAAACTAATGATGTTTCAGTCATTCAAAAATGTTATGTGTAACCTGGTGCATTTGCTTCATCGGGATGATGCTAAAGGCAACTTTTGGCATGCCCTAGTTGCTGAGCTCAAAACAGTTTTTTAGTGATGTATGCATGAACAGGGGTTTGCTGCTGTATAGCTCTGTCCTAAATGGAAATATCAAAAAAGCCTGTCTTTTTAGATTGAGACTTCTGGGAACTGAAAACTAAATTAGCATAAAATATCCTTCTCTTCCCTTCTTTGAGGTGAGACAGCTGGTCAGTGGCTGCAGATACAGCAGAGGTGAGCAGTGGGATGCTGGAAGACACCTTGCATCACAAATTTGGGACAATATATTTCAAAGCCTGCACTTCATCTCCTACCCTTGTATTCCTGTCCTTGTTGCTCTTGCTTTATCTGCTAATTCTTTATCAGAATTTCCTCCTGTGGAAAGCAAGAGGAGAAATCTCTCCCTTTCCTGCAGTTTATTCAACCAAACAGCCACAGTGGCTGAGGTCAAGTGGGGATAGTCACAGCTCCTCTGCCAGCTCCCCCCCGCCATGGCCTGCTTTGCCCTCCACAGCAGGTCAAATGGGGCTGTGCAAGCAGCAGCTGGACTTGAGATGCTGTCTCTTAAAGCGTGCTGTTGAGGGATCAATCTTATGCTCCATTTTCTTACACTGTCTCAGGTCAATCCGGCCTCTTAAACCAATAGCAGCCCTTCTACAAGTTTTTATGTTTCTCAATAAGGATCTCAAGGAATTGTAGAAACATGTGACTTGGATGTTTTTCTCTTTTAAAATGGAAATTTAGGAAAAGTATGTTTTGTCTTTTCAGCTTTACCTGTCTGCACAATTTTTAAAATAACTTGTGACTGGGCATGTTAGAGGATGCTGTTTCTTACAAACTGTCAGTGCCTATATTACACTAAATTGCTTTTGCGAGTTGGGTCTTACCATCACTAAGGCATAAGCAAGCTATAAATATAACACCAACTGCTATTACTACTAGCTCTGGGAGTCCAAAACTTAGTCCAGGGACATTTCTAATTGAAACTGACATGAACCTTTGATTTTTGCTCCAATTAACTGAATGAGAAGTGAGTTTAAACTGTATTTTGGAAAAGTTGCCTTACAAACCTATTCCTTACCTGGCTGGCAAGAGTTCAGTGACCTTCACTGAACTGGGTGAGGAGTTACAGAAAAGCAAACTCCAAGAAGACAGAGAGCCTCCCTGACTCAGACATAGGCCAGGGAATTAAACCTGGTGTTTGCTTCAAGTCACAGACAGCAATCAGAGATGAAGAGGAGAATTACTTGCTCATCTTCTCTTGGATTTTAAAGATGCTTCTTCAACAGAATTAAAATTGAATGCCCAAATATCACTCAAACAGGTAAAAGCTGGAGCAAGTCCTGGGCTTTCACCATCCCTGCTCCTTCCTTGCCTCAGCCAGCCTCAGGGAGGGGAACAGGCCACCACCATTCCAGCAGCTCCCCAGCACTGGTGGCTTTTTGCCAGTGAGCATTTCCAGCCTCTTAAAACCACTTGTTTCTGGATAAGGCCAAGGTGGACCCCAGTTCTTCCCCACAGGCATACTGGGCCCCTGGGGACAGGCTGTGCCTCCTCAGTCCTGTTCAAACCTGTTGCATGTATTAATGGAGATGAATCAAGTTTGACTCACCCATTCATGCATGTGGGACAGCTAATGGAAAAGGATGCAGCTCCCTGCACAGACAAGGCACATAAAATGACTCTTACACAGCCAAGCTAAGTGTCTTTAATTAGCAACACACCTCCATTAGAGGCTTTAAAAAGAAAATTCAATTTGCACCTAATTTGAAAGCTTTTTACAATCTTTAATTAGTAGCAACTATCTTAGCTAATAAAACTAAATACCTTCTGCACATGCTGTTACCTAAGAGGGCGTGAGGTGCAGCTGCTCATGCAATCAGCCTTTCACAAGAGCACTCCAGAGACAGCAACAGTGAGGAAACCTGGAGCTCTCCAAGGGCCCATGCTGCCACTGCAGCAGCTTCTTGCAGGGTGCTTGGCCAAGCCCCATGTGCAGCTCTGCTCCCTGGAGGACTCTGCTCTCCACAGCTCTTTTGACAGGCTCTTCCAAGAAATGAAGAACTGTCATTTCTCTTGCAAAGAATGTCCCAGCTGAAAAAGGCAGGTTGCCCTAGCCACAGCACTGCATGGCAAAGGAAAAGTTGTTGCACTGCCTTGCCCTGCCTCCATCCCACCATGCTGAGCAGCTGCTCAGTGTTTCCAAGCTCAGGATCTTCCCTGAGCAAAGAGGAACGTTCGCAGATAGTGTGGGGTTGCTGCAGCAGTTTAGGATATCAGTGCTTGCAGCTGTGTGTATGATAGGATTTGCAAATCCCCCCAGGAAAGTTTGCAGAAGCAAATCAGACGGCAGATTGTATTCTTAGGTCTTAGTGCAAACACCACTTCAGAACAGCTTTAATTATTACGCTGGGCTCTGAAGAGGTGCATCTAAGGCTTAGACCACACATTATTTCCAGTCTCTTGTACAGAGGGTAACACACAGAGTAATGACACCTGAAGCCACCCGAGCAAGGTTCCCTTAAAGCTCAGGCTTACGGCAAGGTGAGGGTGCGAGACGTGCAGTGGACACTTGCAGACACAGCATTTTTGTTTGCTCATCTTCTGCTCTTCCTCTAAATCTGACCTCTAGCGCTGCAGCAGTGTTTTAGAGAACCCCCATTTCAGAGGATTTGCTCATTTTCTTTAGCTGTGCATTTTGTCGGGAATGAACGAACTGCCTTTGGCAAAGATCTGGCAGCAGAGTCTATGACAGTGTTCTGAGACGCGACTTCTTACCTGATTACAGCAAGACTGCTGGTCACATCTCTTCCCTGACAGCTCAGATGATAAAAAAAGTGCTGTATTTTGTTCTTGTTTTTATTTTCATTGTCACTACTACATACCTGTCAGCTTCCTCCCACTCTAAACAGTTTTGGGTTTTGTTTTTTTTAAGTGTTCATTTTAACACTGAGAGCAAAGGAAGCAGTTACATATGCATTATATTACCCTGAACACTCTTGTTTTATTCAACACCTAGATAACAGGCATTTCCTCATTCAAAGCAGCATCTGAAAATTGCATGCTTATTTTAAAAGATACCTCAAACCACTGAAGAATACACTAAAACAGATGTTGCTATCAAACTCTGGTCCATTTGACAATAGCATATATTTTAACCACTTAAAAACTTTATGAAAATTTGTAGAGTTAAAGAAGTACCTTTGAAGCTCTATACACATTTGAAGTAGAGACAATTTAAAAAGCACTCAACCTCCTGTGGCAGGACTGACCTAAGAAAGCATATTTGTTGAATCTATTACTACTGGCAGTATTCAGTACACCAAAGCAGAGCAAATCAAATCAAAATCAAGGTCCCTCAGCAAGACCTAGAAAGCCCCAAGCCAGCCCACGCTTCCTTTCACCAAGCAGGCAGAAGCCAGCTGGTTCTACCAGGATTTCTTCTGTCCTTTGGTTACAAGAACTGAACCATGAGTACATACATAACAATGATTTCTCAAGGTTTCAGAGCACAGAAAAAAAATTGCACCAAATTTATCTGACTCTTCAGCAGCACTTTCCTTGGCACTGTTCTCATCACTGATCATTGATCAATGTAAATGATCAATGTTACTCTTCTCCATTTTCTGTGCTACAGTCACTGATCATAAATAACAAAACAAACATGTGAGCACACAGTTTAAGGAGGGCTACTTTGCTTCATTTTGTTATCAGCATAAATTTCAGCATTGCATTTTTCCCGGACATCTCTTACCCAAAGAGCAGTGCCCTGTCATTCCTGATTAAAATTTTGTTACAACTTTAAGAAATAAGTGTACATTTAAACTAATTTAGGCTAATAAAACCCTTTTCCTCTCCACTTTAATCTGCCACAGTACTGCAGACCTGAACATCAGCAGTGATTTATGAGCAGCAATAAGCTGTGCTGCAGATCAGATCCAAGCTATGTTGGCAGGTCAGTTTGGAAGCCCGGGCTGGAATAAAAATGTGGCATGAGGGAGGCACACTGTCAGAGCCACGCACATGTACGCATGTTTTCATGCCTGGTACTGGCCACGACGGGGAGGAGGTCCAAATTTCGCAGGAAATTCCTAAAAATTAGGATTAAGATGCATTGCCAGAGCTACGAAGGAAACCCTGTACATAGGCTACCCACACTGTGTCTGACTTGGAGCTCTTAGTCACATTTCTACGAATAACATCAAATGCAACTGACACGGAACAGTATCTGTGTCACTAGGCTTATTCAAATAGTGTAAGCAGCCCTCTCCTCCTCATTCACGATGAATGTACCATTTGCAAAACCTGGAGTTTCATACACTGCAGAGGCATCAGAGAGGTATTAGGATGTACATTATTACCATCCTTTAACTGCTGCGCCTAAATAAAAATAAACCATGGGGGGAAGTGCAGGGAAAAGTGCAGCAGAGGCCCAAGCTGTTCTGCACAGCATGCTCTTCCCTGATCTATATTATTCTCCAAGATCACTTACAGACCTTTTCTACTGATATGGAAAATTCAAATTTATTAATGAGCCCCAAACACACATGAGCAGTAAACAGAAGAAAAGATCTCACTGGGAAGAAACCAAATGAAAAGGGTACGGTGAGAGTGAGGCAGGCACTGGCAAAGCAGGTAAAGGCTGCCCTGGGAGCCCACCACCGCATAGCTTCAGGCAAGGCTGCAGACAGCCTGGGAATAAAGGTGAGGGGCCAGGCTCTCAACAAGGTAAAGGTCAGTAGGTGCTGGAGGTGTGGTGTGGGCCCAGATACTAAACCATCAGTCCAGACAAACACTCAAACACATTAACAGAGCTGCTGAGACTTCCCTTGTTCCCACGTGTTGCATGGGAGGCAAGCTGCCTGTAAATGCAGAGCACTTAAATATTTTGATCGGAGATTGGACTCTTCAAGCAAACAGTGCTCAGTCCCAGTGACTTATCTGGTGTGACCCTGTCTGCCTTGGCTCCTCCAAATTTCTACTTCCTGACAAAAATCTTATCATCTTTCTCTGAAAGGCAGCCCCAAGGCAGGTGACTCTTCCTCACCTTTAAAATAGATTACTTGTCAATCTATTTTAACTCTAATTGAAAAACTCAACCTATTTTAGTAACTCCAGTCCCACAGTTACTGTACAGTATGAATCTGAAGCAACAGCCTTGCTCTGCCCCACACATCAATGTGAATACCTGACAGAGGATTTTTGTTTATTTTTTAACCACAGACCAGGATTCATCTTGGCTCTGCAAGATCCTAGCAGGGGGTGATGGGAGGACGAGCAAATGTCTGAAAAGCTTATACAAGCAGTCTTTTAGTGATGACAGCTGCATAGCTTCTTCAAGTAATAATAACTAAGATATTTTATAATAGCTACTGTACAAGATGATTCCAGGGAATACAGCTACTACAGAGTAATAAATCCCATAGGATTAGAAGCAGTCTTCTGAGCCTAATGCTGGTTAAGGCATCTGAGAATTATTCATCATCTCATGATAACCATATTTTCTCTAATGTATTATTACTTACATGTTAATGGCACCTTTACAACATTTAAAATCCTATCGTACCCAGCACCACGCTGCCATTTATTTCCTGTATATGTACCACTTGCTGTCATCAATGTCTCTTCTCAAGCCTTTTTAGCTGTTGACCCAATTTAATGCCTTCCTGGAGATTGCCATCCTAGCTGTAATTACAGTAAAGAAGGACTTCACAACAAATGCATTTCTCCAGCATCCACAGCATCTGCTAACTCTTCTCTTAGTGTACCTGCCTGCCAGGCACATTCCAAAAAGATACGCATTTGGAAGCATAAACTCTGTGTCTTCCCAGTACAATTCCCCTAAGAATAAATATTTAGATACTACTAATGAAAACCAAGCTAATGCTTTTGTTAGCACTTTGCAAAACAGGCTTAGAGAAGAATTGGAGCATTGCAGCAATTTGTGGTGTGTTACTCATGACACTGCAAGCTGGCTTTACCTCAGCAGTGATTACAGCATGGCCATCAGTCAATTTAACCTAATTTGGGTGCTCTTTCTCTGATGCCTTGACACTAAGATTGCAATAGGCCCTACCTACAACATGATAATTGTAACACACATTAGAGTAAGAGATCATACACTGTATTCACTAGCAACCTCTAAGATTACTTGAGCTGAATGACCTTCAGGTATAGCCTAACTCTATAAAGTAATATGTGCTTGGAGTTTATTCGCATTTTCCTGTAATTTTCCAGTATTCTTCCCTTTCTGCAAATCATATCTGCACTGAAAGTAGTTAATATGCTGACAACTTACGGGATGATCCTGGTAATTTATCATTCAGAGTATCAGACCAGGAATCCCCAAATGTTTAAAAAATAAATCAACAGGCCACTACTACTTATCACCCACCCCTCCCTATAGAAGAAACAAGGAAAGAAAACTGCATTGAAGTTGCTCTTGTGGATCTTCTCTTCCTGGGCTCTATTTCAATGTAGGAAGGGCATCATCTACTCTTTGTCTCTTAATGGAAATGTATTTCCATGCCCATATGAACCTACTGGAGCTTATAAAACAATTTGCACAATTTCACAGCCAGCAGTAGGATCTCCAAAGCTGAGGCACAGAGCTGATGGGGCTGTGCTGTCCTGTGCAGATGAGGTACCAGCTTTGAACGCAGGGTGAGCGCGTCCAGCTGGGCTCACACATCTCACATACAGACTCATTTCATCCATAAGCAGGCAACTGACAGAGGTGTCAATCCCAACAACAGGTGAAGGTATCCTTTGAAATCAGGACACCCAGAACAGAGCCTCCTAGGCATCTGTAATTGTTCGTCAGATTTGGACACATAACACTCAAACAAAACTTGAGAGAGATAAGGAAAGGAAATGGGGCTAGACACGACCAGGGGGTGATGAGAACAAATCAGCCATGCCAAACCCCACAGCCTAGACTGAAGTGTTATTTTCTATTAACTATTAATTAACTAACAGTTAGGAAGCACTGCCAAGTAAGGGACAAACATCACAAATGAAAACTCACCAAAATACAAAGCTTGTGTCAGTCTTGCACCAGGTTTTACATCTACCCCCAAACTCCAATAGAAAACCCAAGAGCTGCTATGCATATTAAAAACATCACAGCTGTGTCTCTCCACCATCACAACACCAGGCCTTAGCAGTTCTCCGAGTCACTAGGTAAGAGATATTAAGCTGCATTCAGGCACTGAAGAAAGCAATTACCACTATTCAATAAAATTTGCAGCTATACAATCTTATACAATGTGACAGGTTAATCACGCTTCAAGGCACAATATGATTGCCTAGAGGATGTGGAAAGCGCTTCTTGCCCATAGTGTTTTATGAACAGTTGTTCTTATCTTTCTCCAAAACAGGAAGAGAAATAGATGTTACAAATATGGCCAAATCAAATTATGTTAAATCATACATAGGGCACTAATTTGCACAAAAGAACTATCAGAACCTTTTTATCACTTCTATTTGCTTCTTTTTTAGTAAAAGCAATTGACGAAAAAGGCTGAAGTTCTGTGACCTATTAAGAGAAACTTGATAAAAAAAAGTTCTAGTTTGTGCCTTCTCTATTTTTAACATTCACTTAACCTGAGTTCGTTCACAGTCTGTTGATTAAAACCATTTACATGCAGGTTTTGTTTCACCTCCCATTAAAAGATTGATTGTAGCTATGGCACAACTAAAAAATATCCTCCTCTGCTAAATGAACAACCATGAAATAAACAATGAAAATTTATCAGATTTTCATAATAGTTAACAGATAAAATTCATATGGGAAACATCTCCTGAAGAATGACTTTTACTTCTCAAATGATATGAATAATATATGACATGAAAGTGGAGCAGAAAAATACATCTGTTTCTTTATGGCAACATCACTGCACAGATGGCAAGGAGCTCTTATTTTAACCACAATAACAATATTCCATAATTTTCACAGTAATCTAAAACTTTAGGAGAAAGATTTTAATGTCAATATTGTTTAACTATCCAGTTATTTCCTAAGTTGCCAGCCAACTTGTAACATGATAATTTTAAAGAAAAAAAATCCCAGCAAAACCGGACACAGTGTAAAATACACACCGGATAGAGTTGTTCCACACTCTTTATTAGCACCATGTTGTACAAACTGTCATAAGGTTTGCATGGATAAATGAAAGTTAAGACCACTGATAAAATTTCTAGAAAAAACAGGATTAATTTATCAAATTAGCTTAGGAGATTTTCATGGTGGAAGGTAAGTTTATGCTGTTTTCCAGTCCCTTTCCATTCACTAATATGAGGGACTGAAACGAGAGAGTATGGGGAAAATAGACCTTATGAATACCTGACTTTTGCTTGTATCCTGACTAAAAGTGGGTGGTTTCCCATGGGGGGTTCAAAGAGCTAACACAATAGCATAAGATTTTTTTTTTCCTGGTCTGTGTAGATAATCCAGGCACTTGTTCTGAAAAGAAAAAAGCACAGAACTGTCAGCTAAGCAGAGTCCAAGAGAGCAGAGAACATCATTATTAAAGTCTGCCAGCACTGAAATATGTAAAAGAAACATTGAGGTTTTTTACTTTCTGGAGAGTGCACACTTGTAAGAATTCCTGTCAAAGCTCCCAGATCACATCTCTTGGGGACAGCTGACATTAAGGCTTTTTCTTCTGAGTTTCTGAAATTAGGTCGTTCTTTTTACTATTGTCACCCCTTAGCAGAGGGAAGCTTCTTTTATCAAAGCCATATCTTCTCACAAATGCACTTCAGAGAAAACTTTCCATCAATGTTTTTTCAGTTTGGATTTTGTAGGGAAACTAGCACGACTGCTGAAAATTTTTCCAAACATAGTTGCAATATTAAGAAGTCGATTTTTATCTGAGTTACTGTGCTTTGAATCAATGTATTTTTCTTCTGGAGCTCAAAATTTTTAAAAAAGTACCGAGCAGAGCAAGCTCCTCACACAATATGCACCATTCTCATCAGAAATAGCTGGTACGACACTTCCGAAAAGTGCTGAAACAGTAGAAATTATTCTGCCATATTCATGGTACATCACTAGTATTTTATGGACTTACACCAAAGTACTCCAAACTTGCACCAGCAAAGGTAAACTAAAACTCAAGACACATGCACCAAGTGGATACAGGGATACCCTGGCTCACCACGCACTGAGTTTTCTAGGATTTTTACCTGAAGTCAGCTGTGCATGAACCTGTGGCACTGTGTCCTGCTGAACAGGTACTGTGCCGAGGGGAGGATACCATATCCCACAGCCTCTGCTTCCCACCTGTGGGTGGATGCCCAACCCTTGCTCCATTACGTACTGTAAACAATCCACGTCCATGGACCCTGAACTGATTAAATATCATAGGTTCTGATTTAGAAGCATATGATTCCTATTTCTTGTTGAATAGATCCTGTTGGTTTTACTGGAAATTAGTTCAGATTCAGACAAGCCTGAAGCAGCAATAAATCCAAGCACTTCTGAACTTCTGCTCCATAGAAGACTAAGTTCTACCATTCCTTGTTTTCCTAAGATGAGGGGGAGCAGGGTTTAGAAGTTTTTAAGTTCTTTACAACTGAATGACTTAATTATTTTTCTGGGTAGATGCTGGTTTGCCTCCCCCATAACCCCCTCAAATAACTCTAAAACATTTCCTAGGTCTTTGAAACAAGTGAGCAATTTCAAAATACCAAGTAGAATTTGGCATAAAAATAGAATTCAGAAACTGCCTTTTATTCTCATCACATCACTGTACTGAGAAGATACTCCACAAATATGTTTCTCATATCAAAAAATATGAGCAATCCAAATGAGCAAATATGAGCAAATCCAAAAGCAACTGGCCATTTTTTCCTTCTGTGCAAATGCAGCATTGCAGCAAATAATGTTCCACCTGGCAGCTGGCCTACTTGTACCATTTTCTTCCCATTAGTCCTGCTTTAGATTTAGAGGTATCAGCACCAAGTGGAACAAGGCTGTTACTCAGATGAGATCTTCCAGTTCCCAGCTGATGGATGACCCCCTCCCCAGGGCACTACCACCAAGTTGAGGCCAGGCATGATAGGAGAGCCTGGGGGAGAAACACACAACTTCTGCACTGTGCAGTTCCTCAGGGAGAACAGGCTCTGGTCTATATAAGAAGCAACAGAAAAATAAGCTTCTCCATTTCCCAACTGTATGCTGTTCACATTTTACAGTTCTTAGTAGTCTCCACAAAACCCTGCTCTTTGTGGGATGTGAAGAGAAATGAGGACTGATAGGACTAAGGAGTGAATGCACACTAGGAGACAGAGGTCTGGAAAGAGTCTGTGTATCATTTCAGAGACTTTCCAATGGAATTATGCATTGTACCTTGTACACGGTAGGCTGAACTACGGAAAAACCTTTACAGCTATACTACGAGCCACAAGGAATTAGCAGTAGTTTTTGAGTCGCCAACACCTGCCCACACTTAACTGAGGAGTAGGAACCTTTTGGCAGAAATGGTGCTTGTTTCAGGTGAACACAGCAAAGCACAGCTTGGGAGCAATGGCACTCTGCTCCAGATCAGCTCTAAAAGGGACATGGGAGTTTTCAAAACTGGAGACTGGGCCATAAATACACCCATATGTTATTCAATATATTTCTTCTAGAATAAGAGCAACTATGTAAGTGACATTAGGGACCAGATTACCTTTTCCACCTAACCATTTCCTACAGAGGAAGAAAGAGAAGCACAGAGGCCAGAGGCTATACAGGGATCACATTAAATACGGCTGTGTTCTTGTACCTAGGGATTACAGGAGACTGCCACACTGCCATAGTCCACGGGGTCCTCTCCACTTGAGACCTAGATGAAGAAGGGGAATTCATAGATGATTTCTTGAATTTTGTGTTTTACTACGTAAAAGGGAAGAGAACACAAAGCAGTGGTGAAGGGTCTGACCAGAAATCTACCCACTCCTGCACTCTCTAAAACACTGATCAATAAACATGTCTAGACAAAAGTGCAAGAACCAGGTGACTGTGAAGATAGTAATTCTAAATCTATTTGGTACTCAGGCTTGAGGGATTTTATTATTTTATTTTAAAGGACTCCTTTCACTGACTGCAAAAGAACATGTTTAAAGGTATGGACATAATAAAGCAAGTATTATTCTTGTTCCAACTGCCCCTTGTAACACAGTAATGTTACAGCTGATAGTTTCATGCTGCTTCATATTTAAGGTATGCCGTCCAGCACTCAAATCAGTTCATAAAGGTGGAGGGAGAGGCAATCATGGGCCCACAGCTATGAGAAAAGCTAGCAAGAAAGTTAAAGTCTATGGCTTCAGACTTTTAATTCTGCTTTTATACCAGAGTCTTTCCTTACTTTTACAGTTTACTCATGATGCCTTCAAAAAAAGCTAGAGAAACTAAAGACTGTTACTGCTTTCACATTATGTCTGACAGTGCCACTTTCATGGATGTATAGACAATGATTGTGCGGATGGTGACATATTCAAGGTAATGGTTTGTGAAGTGTTGAGTACTGCCTATTTAACTGCCCAGTGACAAAGTCATTATTAAGATCTTCATTCAGAAAAGCATGGAAGCATATACCTTCACCACTCCTATTAAGTGGAGCATTTAAGTATGCATTTAACTTCAAGCACCTGCTTATGTTCTGAATCACTTATGTGAGGAGCAGGTGTACATTAACAGACCTTTCAAAGAGGGGTGGTTTGCACATGTGCTAACTACATAAGATCCCAAAATGGAACCACAAAGGAAACCAATGCAGGGTCTTTCGTGAATACCGTCACACCACACAAGCTAATGGGCAGGGCCTTAAGTTGAACCAGTAGAGGGAACCCAAATGCCACACACTCCGGCTGCCTCCCTGCAGAAGCAACGTTACTCATAGGAACACCCAGGGTTGAGAGCTCCCAGCTTTTAGGCTGCACCACACCTGCTTTTGCTACAACCACCTAAAAAGACAGACTGTTCTTCATTACCTCTTGGTCTATCATGGATATATGGACCTTTCAGACTACATACATTGAGTTTCTTAAAACAACTTTAAAAGGACAAGTATATCAAATGTATCATGTTTGTACAGCCTGAGCTAGCCAATTTATATTTTCCAACTTTACTACTTCATTAACATTATGCCTGTCTTCTATTATACCACATCATCTAATGTTCACAGTATGCACAATAATAAAAAACACCTGAAAGGAAGGAAGACGTAAGGACTCAATTCACAACTTTGCTATCTGAGTTTTAGATATATATAGATATAGATATATATATATATAAAAACCTGTTTGGTAGCACAGTTGTACCATTTTCTCACTGTATATATTGGTTTGGGGGTGGGGTTAGTTGCCCTTGATACAGATTTTTCTGGCACAAAAATCTTGCAAGTGGGAGTTTTTCCCCCACTGCCTGAGAATTTCTTCTGCTTAAGTGCTTTGGAAATGCTACAGTGTGTTTCCCATGCATTTTCTGGCAGCCTACATGAATCCCTTTTCAGCACCTTGAACTGAATTTCCATGTGAAAACAGATTACCCTAAGACAATTACAATGTCAACTGATTAAGAAACTCCTGCACTGCTAGGATTGTGGAATTTATTTTAAATGGACAATGAGGACTTTGTTGAAAAGTGAAGACATTTGAAAGACTTAAGGAAACTTGAAAACTGTTTATTTCTTTCAGCATCACATTCTGTGGGAGAGAGCTACTAGCTTCTCCTTAAGTTAAATTCACTCAACACACCATTTCTTTCCTGTTTAAGTGTCCAGAGGAAAGTTTCACATACACTTCTTAAAATCTAGTGCATCTGTATCTGTTCCTCCCGAGGATGCAAGCACCAATAGATAATCCAGAGTGATAAAGGCAGCAGAGCCACATGAAAAGACCGCACAGAGTCAGATCAATGCAGATCCTAATAGTAACTCTGAACTCATTTTATTCACTGCCTTCACGGCTTCATCAAACTTGACCAACCCTCTTTCAACCTTCTCTCCAAACTGAGGACTCTCAGACAATTCAGCATCAACTTATCAGACAGCTGGCTTTATGTCCTTGATTATTTGAGTTGCTCTTCTCCCTGTTTTGTTGAGCTCCACTAACCTTGAGATGCGGATGCCAGAAGCACTAGCTTTCATAGACTTCATATTAGGAGCAAAAGTATTTGCTGGTTTTCCTATTGTCATCTCTGTCAAAAATCTGTAATTCCCTCCAGCTCTGTTTCCTCTACAAGGATAATCTGCTGCTGACACCTGTTGTCAGCAGTGAGGGTAGTTTAGCACGGAGTGAACATTACCTAGTGAAAATACTCTCAAGACCACATTGCATGCAGCTGGATTTCAGAAACTGCAACTGGGTTATGCCCTCCCCCTCTCCAAGAAAAAGAAAGAGAACAGTGGGGAAAAAAAGGCTTTTTGCACAGATGCAAAACCAGCAAATTCGTCACAGTTGATATTTGCACAACAAGCTGATTTGCTGGAAACAAAGGATGAACTCAAAGGGCTGGGAACCATGAAGTGGGAAGTTCATTCTCCTAATGTTTACACGGAGAAGGAAAAGTGCAACCCTCTTGTATCTTTAGATCACAAACTTGAGACCTTAATTCGTTATGTCAAGCACTGATTTAGGTTTGGGGAGGGAAAAAAAAAAGTAGATTCTGGCTTAATTTGTAAGCACACTGGATGAATTCAAAAGCAGGTCTGCTCATGTGATTTATAAGAGGAGACTGTAATAGCTGGACTGAAGTAGATTTATGTGGCCTGTGTGTAATTTAGATCCAAAAGGAAAAGCAGAGTCACTTACAGTGAAACTTAACTGTGAGGTATGTCCCAAATTCTCTTGCTTGTCAGGAATTTCAATTATCTCTCTGGTACTTTGTTATAAATAAAGCTGCAAGGAGATGCTCTAATCCAGGCTGTCTGGAAAAACCAAGGGCTCAGAGGAGCCAAGATTCACTTGTATAATAATTGGGTTTTAACTCAGAACTACCCAAACCTGTGATTAAATTTATACACAGAAAAAACCCAAAGTGTTTTACTACCACGAAAGTACGGTTGTATTTATCCAACCAGTCATACTCAACAGCCACCACCATATCTTCATTTGAAAGGCAAAAAACTCTAAGTCGTGCAATCTGCACTTCTCAAGTCCCCAGTTTTCAACAGCTGGCTTTCTGGCCAAGGAAAGTCTAGCCTTTACTCTCAAAAGCACACAATTTCAAACACCGACAACTCTGCTACTGTCTGAATTGCAAGACAGTTGTGTTAACTTCGACCAGCTTAGTTCTACATACTTTTCCTTCTCCTTTTACCTCCTCTTCAGTTTGTCCTGCACTTTGTTACATGTAATACCTCTCTTATTTCAAAAGACTAAATAAAAAAATATTTTATAGATTTCATAGCATAGAATATATCTCTTTTATGCCTCATATAATACTGTACATACAACTGATAGCACTACTGACATATTACGAAGTTAAATAGACTATTTTGCTACTTTACAAACGTATTTTCTAGCAAGTCAAGGGATTTTTACAGAGGAGATTACTTTCCTGAATATTAAATTCAACCTCCTATCAGGAACATTCTCCAGTCCTTTCTCACATGATTATTTGCAGGCAGCCTTTGCTAATATTTATCTTTTGTTTGTTAAAAATCTTCTTCAAAATATTAACTACAACATATAGAGTCTGAAAGGCAATTCTTGAACTGACAAGACTACTATCTTCTCACCTGCACATCCATCCAGACCACTGAGATCCCACGAGACACAGCTCATACTAACACCTCATACACAGAGCATGCCTAATTAAAAAAAGGACAAGCAGCGGAGAAGAATAAATACCAATCTTAACCACCCCCAGAAACAGGGTGTGGTTAACTAACCTGCACTGATTTCACCTGAGCAGTTGCTTTCCAGGAACCTTCCTAGAGATGATGTCTCTAGTTAGCCACCCAGGAAGCATGAAGTACATATAATTTTAAACTGTTCAGATGGCCACATCTGCCTCTAAAATGCAGTCCTGAAAGGTTCTATACAATGTTACATTACCAGAGGACACCTTCTGGTTTTACCTCTTGAAATTCAAAGCACTAATTAACAATGTTTTGGTTTTCTGTGACTGGAGGGCAGGTTAAATTTAACCTAATTCCTCTGCTACAGAAGGTGACAGCATTTATGGGCACCAACACAAGCACTTTGCTGCTCTCAGTTACTTATACTTCTGGACTTACTGGTAGTATAAGGAAGTACATACTGCTCACTACTAATTTGTTCCAAATTTAAACTAAGAGTGAAATCCCCCATGGTAGCCTCAAACATCACACAGCACTTGTAAATTTATGTATCTTTCTAACCAGGACACTATTTGAATTCACTGTGTACTTTTCAGCTGTCATTGCTGTGTTACAAAATTTGATTGCCCTTCCATGACAAGATGGGAACTGCTAAGTTAATAACCTGTACTGCTTTGGGATAGTGTCTTTAGGATCAGAGTAAAGGTGTGGTCATTTACTGTATTTTTCCACCCTGGGGGTGGCTGAGTACTGGAAGAAGATGTTCACACAAAGCTGAGAATTATTGAATCAAGGGGTGTCTTGAAGTGGCAGGTTGCCAAGCGAAGGCCAGGTGAGGCCCCAAAAAAGGGGCTTTTTGGAAAACATCTTTATTAGAATAGCTGTATGGACACACTGGCAGATACCTCATTAAAAAGGTGCATCCCATTTCATAGTTGCAAAAATATTTTTCAAGAGTGCTACTGTTCACAAAAATTATACTTCACTTTAAAAAGGCTGATAAACCACTGCTTATTATTTGCACTCAACAAATAACATAAATAATATCTCCTATGGATGTGATCTGGATTTACCAGCTCCTCAGCCACACCAGTAATCTGTCTCCTAAACTGTCTGCTAAGTAAAAAAGGTAACTTCAGTCCAGTACAACATTTCTACATAATATTGCTAATTTTGTGACTGCTGTGCTAGAAGAAAGAGGAAAATCAAGTTCCCCCATACTTCTTTGAGTCTGGAGCACATTTTAGAGTTGTGCTAAGCCATGAAAGAATAGGAACTTAAAGGATCTGAAGGAACTGGTTGTACTTGCAGGGGATCCCCTGGAACTTCCTAGCTTAGCACAGGTGATGAGCAAGCATACAGACATACATACATACATGTATACACCCAGATGAAGGTGTGCCCCTCTGTAGAGATGGCTTTGCAAGGAGGGCAGGAAGCAGAGGGTTTGTAATTATTCTGTTTTGAAGTGTCTGCCTAAAACATTTTAATTGCTTACCAGCTACAAATAAATGTATTGCAAATGGACATAAATATAGATTAATTTTGAGGCATTTGGCATGATTACCTTCCTTAAGTGATGAAAATTACTGTGTAAACCAAAGTCATAAATTAAGTGAAATGATTGACTCTCAAGCCACCATCCAAGCATTAAAACCTCCAAACTGCTAGTAAAACACTTTTATATTCAAGTATTTCTTCCCTTTACTGAGGCTTAGACCTTGTAAGTCTTGGTGGAAATAGCACTAGAACTTTTCATCAACAGAATTAATAATGAAAAAACCGTCAGAAACTAACGATTATGCTATAAATTTAATTAGCAGCAATGAAAAATGTGTCATTTTAATTGACTCAAGTGTCATGAACAAGTGAAACACAGGACAATCAGACAACCACGTGACTATAATAATCCCTGTGATAATAGTAAAATGCTAAGTGAAAGGGTAACGGACCACTTTTTTTTTTTTTTTTTGNTTTTTTTTTTTTTTTTTTTGCAAATCATATAAATACCAGGAATATCATCTATATTTTTACTTATTTTATGATGGCCATTTAAAGTTTGATTAGGTGCTGGGAAGACATATAAAAAACACTTAGTAAAAGTATAGAACGTAGCAGTAATCTGAAAGATGCTGAAACCTCCCCAAAGTCATCCCAAAAGAGAAACTATGGGAACTGTAAGAGCAAAGAGCCACACATGGTAGAAACTGTTAGTGCTTCTAAAACTGAATTTATGTACTTTAAAATATTCAGAAAATTAATGCAGAAGAAATACAAGTGAGAGTGAGGAAAGGGTTTCTATCTTTCATAAACGTAGTGAGGATGCATTTTCCCAGAGACAGGTCAGAAGAACAAAGCACCCCTTAAGCAGAAAATGAGAGCTTCCCAATCCACAACCTGTATAGCTACTGGAGTAGCGGGGGGGAAGGCGTCTTTCAGCACCACCCAGAACTTCCACTGGCTGTTTTAGACTTCCCTTGTGTAAAACTGACTGAAGCTTTGCATGCAATAATAGCAACCACTTTTCTACATGATATCTCTTTCTTTTTTAAGTTTGCTTGATGATTTATCGCTCCCAAGTAACTTGCAATACTCTGGGACTAATGCATCACCACAGTAAAGGGCTAAGAATTCAGCAGCATGTTTTCTGCTGCAGTCTTATTTTACATAGTGCTTACAGTGGCACAGAATTGCCAATGTCATTATTTTTTAAATGTGGGGGGTTTGCATAAATTAGACTTTAAAACAGTGTAGTTCATTGCCAATACTCCATGGCTGGCATATGGGGAGCAGCCTTGGCTTCGATGCCACAACCTGGAGCGGGTAGCTCAGTTCTAACCCCAGAGACCCTCCCTGGAGGCAGAGCAGAGTGGCAGGAGCCCCCCAGCTCCTCTGGGGTCCCTGCGATGTCTGCAGCACACGCGGCATTTCACACCCTCCTCTGGGCTCTGTAGATGTTGAAATGCACCTGTTCTTCTCTGCTTTCTCCTGCCCCCAACAGCCCCTCCCCAACCCAATGGGCTTCAGAGCAGAAAAATGAAGAGACTAACTTAGCTTGGATTTCCAGGTGTGAATCTGGAAAGACAAGACTGAGGGAATGAACACAGAACACAACCCAAGCATCCATTGAGGAAGAAGCCAGCCCCTGGCTGGATCCACCACCCATCACCAGGAGCTCTGCCATCATGCATGCCAAGTCTTACTGACCCGCATCACAGAGAGCAGCCACACCCTTCCCAACCTCTGCCTGTACCTCTCCCTCCTTACAGTTCTCCAGAGGTAAAGTTTGGATACAAGTGTGTCTGCTCTGCCTGGGGCTCAGCAGCTGCAGTCTGAGCAGTGATATCCCCTTCCCAGCACTCCACTGGCCACGGACATTTGCTGCACAAATGCCAGGGATAGCCTTTATCCGAGATCCTCACTCAGGCTGCTGCTCCACCCCCTCACCAGTGCTTTCTATTAAGGACTATCAATACATTTAGAATAAATATGGCCCCACACTTGTTTATGGAAACTTTCTGCAAAACCCAGGATTTTGAGTTTGCTGACATTTGTGGTGTGATCCTGCAGACCAGGAGCTGGGTACCAGGTTATTCCTACTGTCTCCTCCAGAAAAGAAAGCCTTGTTGCATTCTGTCTTGTGAGGCAGGAAATTTTTTGCTCAGGCTCCTCTGTCATACTTATCCAGATTTCTAACTTGTGAAAACTCTACTGTTTAATTAAAAGGAAGCTGTTAATTATAGAATAAAAGTTTAAACCTTGGAATTATTTCTTTACAGTGGTTTATTTATTTGCTAATTTAAATCAGGCACCTGATATGTGCCTTCCTGCTACTCAGCAACCCAGAAGTTTGTAGTAACAATGCTGTCTTGCTGTGCTGAAGAAAGCATTTTGAGGCTTTATTTTCCTAAATTGTCATGTCCCCAATTCCTGATGAAAAGATAGCTGTTTATCTCCTTCACACAAAACAGAGGTGGTTACTTTATGTCTGTCAGAAAGAGGCTCAGATAGGAGAATTGTTTCTGGGTTCCCTTTCTGAGGACTGGATGTGTTGCTAATCCTTACAAAGCTCTCAGTTACTCCAGCTGACACCTTACAAAAAACATCTAGTACCCATAATCACCTGGGAGACAGAGATAAGTGAGGTGCTATCAATAGTGAGCAAGGATTTGTCCATTTTAGTTCCAGAATTAGAAAAGTTGTGATGTTTTTGTAAAAAGAAGGGATGTCTGACTGAAGAATAACTGTTCTCACAACAGTTTCATTTCTTATACTGTTCACTTGCTAAAATATTATTGCACTTTCTGATACTATAATATGTTTCAGTGCATTTGGTTCACCAAACACAAGCAGTGTTCACCAGTGGGAAAAGTAAGCTATTAAACCTGTGTTTATATCTCTTTTTAATGGTGGACACTGAGGCACTTCAGGCAAAAATCCTGAGGGGACAAAAAAACCTCGAAAATGACTGAACCATAACTAGCTATATACAACAGAGAGAAAATACTGCCATGTAAACATTATATGTTTGGATATCCTTTGCTGCTTTCCTGTAAGTGAATCAATTTGCATCATCTTTGTAAAGATGTGATAGTGAAGATGAGTAAGTTTATCAGGATTCAAATATGTCAAACTTCAGACCTCAGTACTTGGATAGTGTACTTATTTCTAGAAGCACAGAGAAGAGCAATATTAACGAATTTACTTTCCTTCAGCCAGCAGAAAATCTGTTCATGCTGAAAAAGCTTGCCTTTCAAATCTCCTGATTCAGCTGAAGCCCCCTCCTGACACACTCTGCATCAAGTAAGTGGCATTTAGACCAGAGACAGCTCTGCACCTGAGCAGTGGCAGCCCTGCACACTGGGCTCTCAGGTGGTCAGTAAATGGCCCACCAGGCACAGCAGCTATTTGCATTTAGCTGGCATGCTTCTATGTGATTTATCCAGGTATAAGTACGTAGATAAATCCTGACTGTGCAAAGGCAGAAATACTGGAATAGTTCAAGTTTGTGTAGGAGCATGGATGGTAACACCACCAACCACCTGTGGCAGGGTCCCGACTGGAGTCACCCCCTCCCCCAGCCATGGGGACATCCTCGGCACTCATCACAAAAGCAGGCTGTACACAGGTGGCACTGCCTGCTATAAGAGCTTTATTTTTAGTCAGTGGACTTCCAAAATTCTTGGACTCTGTATTTTATGAGACTCTTCTGAGCAAGAAGATACAGCATAAAGGACAGTGTTTGGGGTTTGAAGTGTTAAGTCACTACTGTCCTCAGAAAATGACTATGAATGTGACAGGCTGCTGAACACAAGCTGGCCACCACGGGATTCAGGCTTGTTACTTCTGTTATGGCAGCCTCTCATCGGAAGGTAGGAGAAATACTCTCAAATAAAGTGCCTCCTCCCATAACACTGGTGTACATCTGTTGCTTAGACAGTAAGAAATGGGGAAGGAGCTGCAAGTCAGGCACTAGCCAGCTACCACTGAAAGCCTAAGCAGTATGCATCTGGCACTGCCACCTCTGTCTTCCTGTGGCAGCAGTGCTACGAAGTGCTGTTGGGGTTCAGCTGCAGTTCACAGACAAAGAAGAGTCCAGGAGACAACAGACTGTAGCACCTGAGATGTTTGTAAACAGCCAGGAAGAGCCATGGGGCTGCAGTGCCCTCCAGCAGTCCCAGAGCCTGAGTTGCTCTGGCATTAGCCAGACTCCTGCGGGACCAAGACTGAGAAAGAGAATTCAGGTTAAAGAGCCCTGCCCCAGCTTACAAAGTCAGAAATGTCTCCAGAGGAAGAGAAGCTGATTTGCAGTAACTTGGGTTATCTCCCTTCCCAAAGTGAGGTCTGACACCACCAAAACAGGCAGTTAGATCCTAGTTTCAACATGCACATACTGGGTGGGTATTCTCAAGAGATTCAACCCAGTCAAATATACTTTACAATTTATTGTAGAACACCAGGAATGCCCTCACTCTGCAGCTGGTATAATTTGTTTTCAGCAAATTGATCTTAGTTTTAAATTAAACCAAATTTTGCAAATATTTCTTGTTGTAAGTTTTTGCTGCCCTCACTGCACTTTCCCTTCATTTCCCTGCAGGCAAGTAAGAATCTCTTCAAATAAGCAAGAGCATTTTGGATTGATATAAAATTTGAGGACATCTAAATAGAATTTTTCAAAAATCTCTAGCATCCAAGCCTTCTGCTGTCACAGGGCTGTCCCCCCAACCTGCATCAATCCCCATCTTCCAGTCCATCCACCACAGAAACTACAAAAAGCCACAACCATTCCCATGCCATCTTGAAAATATATACCCTGATCACACAGTTTGAACACAGTAATTAACACAACATTTTCTAGCAAAAAGCAAATCTTCTGGACAACAAGTCATATATCAATAGTTTCTAGGGCTGGCAGCTCACAAAAAAACACACCTCACTATACCCATTTTCCCTTCAAAGCTAGGGAAAAATACACATTAATCATAAGAATGTACAAGAAAATGTTCAGAAAATAGCGTACTTAACTGCTGTGATTTTATTGTGATACAGATGTTTTGTGGTCAGGTGTGGCTTCTGCATTTGGAAGACTCACGTAGAAAGGGAAATTTATGTTACACAATATCCATCGACAGGAACCTAAATCACAGAACATGCTCAGCGTAATTTCCCTTTCATAAATATTACCTGTTACTTATTACAATAATTCAAACTATAAACCAAAATATTAGTCTCTAAAGGTTATTTCTTGGCTGTAGTTACAATCTCAATCAGCAGACCAGAACTCTGCCTGGAAGATAACTAGAGGCAAGGGAAACAACAAAGCCATATTACTTCTGCGAATTGACAAAATGTGAGGCACAACAGATTTTGCTTCTCTTCATGCTTCTTATTTAGGACTCTTGCTTTTCTGTAGCTCTAGAATCAGTGATTATGTAGGAATTACAATTCAGATGAGATTTTTCTAAGCTCATCCTTAAAACACACGTTTAGCAAAAATGTATTAAAACCTTTTTCTTTAAACGCGGCATCTGCTTTCCAAAAACCTTTGCAGATAACAAGCTAGATGAGTTTTTTCCCACATTCAGTTTCCCATTTGATATATTAAAATATAAAACCTGAACTGCAGTGTAAAGATAAAGAAGCAACTTGATAAAACATGGGAAAAATTTAAATAAACTCATTACACAAATCATTGTATTACGTTTACAGAGGCCAATCTTTTGTTTAAAGGAAAGGAGATTTATATTTAGCAAATGGCAAAGACACAGAAGCAGAAAAGATTGGCTGTTTCAGACAGCATACACAGCTATTAGACAAATTGTAATTGTGCAAAAAGCTGTAATGAAAGCCCTCAGCCATCATCTCCAGAGGTACAGCAATCCCACACTGAAGCTAAAAGCTTCTGCAGCCCAAAGCAGCACACATTTCCCCATCCTCTCTTCTGACCCTCTCTGGCTGGGAGGCACTCACAAAAGCGATCCTTGCTGTTTCTCCAGGGAAGCTGGTGGATCTCTCCAGCACGCAAAGAGACTCTGAGACCACTGCTAGAAGCATTTCTCTCCTTTACCCCCCCTAATTTACTGTATGCACACATGCCCCTGTCCCCATGCAGCCAGCCATACACATGTGGACACTGCGGCAATTCCTGCTCCGACTGCGGGAGCCAGCTTCATGCTCCTGGCATAAACAGGCTGAATTTACGAGCTAACTGCTAAAACAGGCACAGGAGGCTTCTGTGGATTGGGGGTATACGACAATGGCATTTTTATTCATGCTCATCTAAAAGCCATCATTAATGTGGGACTCCAAGCATTGTAGGTGTCAGACTTTCCCACCCCCAGTGGACCTTTCCCTCATTCTTTCCCACGTCATGAGAACAAGGGACAAAAATCACTCACCCACCAAGCCCACCAAATCTGACACAGCTCAGAGCTGTCTTCAAGCTTGTAATTTCCTGCACTCTCCTGCAACCAAACAATTCTTATTTATAACAGATGTTAATTATTTTTTCCTTATCATCAGGGTTACATGCAATCTGATTTGTGCATCTTTAAGACTTATGGTGGTATCTGTTTCTTTGTTAGTGACTAATTTAAAATGTTTAAAATGTTTCATTAAGCCTGAAACAAAAGGCAGGAGGTTAAAGCATCACTGCAGGATTCCACAGCTCCTTTTACTATTACTGGTATTCGAAAAGGACCCAAAATCCCTTGGATGCTGCAGATGTAATCAGACAGCCCAGCCTTTTCCCCACACTGAATTTAAAACTCCAAGTTGTAGCCTTTACAGTTTGACATCCCTTCAATTCCTTTGCATAACAGAACTGTTCACGCTCTTCAAAAGCAAGGCATGTATTCCCACTTAATATAACAGAATTAAACTGTGTTATCTTCTGGCTGAGCAGAGACACACGTTTTCTCAGCCAAAACCAACACTGAGGCAAGACAGGATTTGTTTGAAAGGAACAGCATTGCTTTGGCCTCTTGCAGCCTTCAAAAATCTAGATTGTTTCATAGACACCATCTTCCAGGTGTCCTTGAGCCATGGCTCTAGTGTTATCTGTCCCAGATGCTTCAACTTCACGTCCTCCTAATAAAAGCTTTTCTATAGCTTTAATTGCGTGTTTCTACAAACCTCCATATTCTGTGCAAGTGCATTTGTATGAGTACAGGTGCACACAAAGATGGCAGGAGATCCTCTCTGTTGCTGAGTTTCTTATTGTATATTAAGAAACCTTTTCTTTTGGGGAAGGGGTGGGCAAGGAGGCATGCAAAAGGGAAAAGAGACCTCTCTTTTCCCATTATTATTTCGTTTTCCAATTGCCTTCTTCCACAAAATGCAATAGACCAATAACAAAAAAATAAAATATTAATGCAATTGGAAAGCTTTAATTAGTGTTTCTTTAAGGGAAGCAAAATGTGAAAACTCTTGTTTGCTGATTTGCCAACAACACTGAACTTGATCTCCAATACAGGTGTTTTACACCAAGGTTTATAAGTAGTAGCAATGGAAATGCTGTTGATTTCTACTAGTGGGCCAGTGGAACCAGTCCTGCTGAGGGCCTAGTCTCAAAGGTGACCTTGACCTATCACCAACCTTAACTCCTGAGCTGGGAGAGGGACAGATGAATGATGAAGCCAGCAATGGACACTGCAGCTGAGGAAATCAAAGTGCTTTATTAGTTTCCTGCCCTTGTTAATTTTAAGTCAACAGAGGAAGGGAATTTATGCTCCCACTACAGGCCAAGAGATGCAGTTCTAACAACATCACGTGGGTTTTTTTAATTAATATGATTAAAATGCATTTTCTATCTAAAAAGAAATTGAATATTCAGAGTTCAATAACTGGAAGGAGAATGCATTTTCTGTCTAAAAAGAAACTGAATATTCAGACTTTAATAACTAGAAGAAGGCATGCTCTAAAAGCCTTCCAGGAAGGCCTTGACAACTTACTGAACCTAGTTTCCTTAAAAAGTACTTCCTTGCTCTCCCTAGAATTGCTACACCATGATATGGAATCCATAAAGGGGACTTCTCCCTCCCACACCTCTGTCCCATGCCTCTTTCTCAGACAGATGTCAGATTTCTGTGGAAGCAAGAATCCCTGTACAATGTTGCTTGCAAGTGATAAAAAAATCAACTCCAGTGGTCTTTAAACAGTACAAAATCTATTTAAATATTAAACATTGTCAAGGCTTTCTCACTTTCTGGACAATATTAAAAAAGTAATTCTTTTGTGAATTACCTGTGTCTGAAGTCACAGTTAAACACACACACACACAAATTCATACAGCACAACACGGAGGATTGTTTCTTCCCCTGAAGGCAGAAAAAAAGCAAGGAGAGAAGCTGGCAGGTACTGTTACGACTGGCAATTGCCACCTTGCAGCGTTAATTTAAGAAGTCACTGCTCCACCCTTTTCTTGGTCTTCAGAAAAAGGAACACAATGACTAATAGTTGCTTTTTAAAAACTTGTGGGGCAATTCAGGCACAACCATGGCAAATGCTGTATGTAGTGATGCAGCTCTTAGCATCCCTGCAGTACTTGCCATTTGCTATTGCAGTGGGGCACAGAGAAGTGAAGTGCTTTACCCATCTTCACAGAGGGAATCAGTGTCACAGGTAAGAATAAAGAACCAGGAATACTGGCCTACACCTGTAATTATTGAGAATTTATTTATTCCCTGCATCTCCACTGTGCTTTCATACTCAAAGTACTTGTATTTCACCACTAACAGCTACCTGCTAACAGTGACACCACTTACATAGCAAATGACTAAAAAATAATCTCACTGACTCATTTTCCTTAAGGAGACAATCAGTCTTATTCAGAGCAGTAGGCCCAAGCTAAATAAACACATACTTATTGACTGCAACCAAATAATGGCAAACATCATGAACAGATATGTTTTCTTCCAGATTCTTCTTAGAAATACAAAAGCAGTTGTCACTTTTCTTGATGAGGTCTGACTGCCTCCGTCACTGTGTTGTGCTGCATGACGCACACGGAGATACTGTTTTCATTGCTCTCATTAGGATGCTCGCAGGTAAGCCTGGTTGGCAACTCTGTCAGCCCTTACAGCAGCTGCAGGGAATAAATGTTCTGAGTGGTTTTTCAGCTTTCTGAGAATGTTTCTTAATCTACATGACCTACCACACAGTGGAAACTGCATTTATGCAGAATGAAAACTTAACTCCACCTCAGTAAGCAATTCCATGACAGCAAAGAGGCATCCCTCAGAGAGCAACAAATTCATTAAGCAGTTCAGATTTTAAAACAAAATTACAAGCCGTCATGCCGTTTTCTTGGGGGCGGCATCCTTTGGCAGGGAAGAGAGAAGGAACTGGTATGTCACATAAGACCATATATTCTTTGGATAAAATGAGTAACATGATTTACTGAGCAACTTACATTCCCTGTTCAGATTAATGCTACTTACGTCCAACCTTTACTAGCTCCAGGTACAGAGAGCAGGGCAGAAGGAATAGCTGGCACTTGCTTCCAGGGCATGTAATGGGAGGTGTGCTGAGGAATGGGTATTGGGCCATGCCACTCTGCCTCTCTTAGAGGATTCTTTATCTTTGCAAAAGAGCAAAGAGAAGTGTTTTCACTCAGTTCAACCTTCTCAACACAACTAACATGAAAGAGTGTGACAACAACCACACTAAACAGTGTGGAAATAACAAAAAAAGCTTTTCCTCGAAGCCCAGTTTATGTGCTTAACCAAACCTCAGCACCAGGGATGTGGTTCATTCCCCTGTGAAGTCCGTGCCCATGGCCAAAGAGCTTCCTACAGCAGCCATCAGGAGAAAGACTTGGGGGTATTGGTTGATATGAAGCTGGACATGACCCGGCAATGTCACAGCCTGGAAAGCCAACTGCAAACTGGGCTGCACCAAAAGCAGTGTGGCCAGCAGGGCGAGGGAGGTGAGACACCTCCTGCAGTGCTGTGTCCAGCTCTGCAGCCCAGCACAAGAAGGACATGGACCTGTTGGAGTGAGTCCAAAGGCCCGTGAAGACGATCAGAGGCCTGCAGCACCTCTCCTATGAGGCTGAGAGATTTGGACAAGAAAAGGCTCTGGGAAGACCTTATAACAGCCTTCCAGTACCTAAAGGGGGCCTACAGGAAAGATGGGGAGGGACTCTTTGTCAGGGAGTAGAGCAACAGGGTGAGGGGTAGCGATTTCAACCTGAAATAGCGTAGGTTTAGATTAGATGTTGGGGAGAAATTCTTTACTGTGAGGGTGAGACACTGGAACAGGTTGCCAGAGAAGCTGTGGATGCCCCATCCCTAGAAGTGTTCAAGGCCAGGTTGGATGGGGCTTTGAGTAATCTGATCTAGTGGAAGGTGTCCCTGCCCATGGCAGGGGGGTTGGAAGGAGATGATCTTCAAGGTACCTTCCAACCCAAGCCATTCTGTGATTCTATGGATTCTCTGATTCTTATCAATCACACTTTTGGAATTGTTTACTTTTTACCAGCTTTTTAAACAAATTTAAATGCCAATATAGTTGTTAGATAATGATGAGGGGATATTAACCTTTCTATGGCATTTAAAATACACAGCTGTGTGCTGCAGCTGGGAACTACATCTTAAACTCTTGAGAAAAAAAATGAAATCTTGAGACCAGTTCATCTGGGTTCAATGGACTGAATTCAAACCCTCAGCCATTCTGAGCAGGACTCTTTTATAATCCTTGATAATAATAGTTTGTCCAGCAAACTAGACTAGCTATGTGAGACATAGACATTTAGGTTTCACCCTGATGGTAATTCTGAGAGCCAGGAGAGATGATAAAATAAGTACTTGTGTGGTTGCAGATTACATGTCCCCAGGGCCTGGCACTGGTAGAGAACATGGACTGAGAGAATGTGTATCACTGTATTTTGACCTCTGGTGCCATGAGCAGTTGGACGGAAATAATTTACAGAATTACAGACAATTCATGCCCACATGCTAAAAATTATTTCTTCCAGTAGGAAGCATTTGTTTAACATAAGGCAGATGGACTTGTTCTGTAATTTGCCACACAGAAGAGGAAATCCCTAATTCATCAATTTCCAGTTTTGCGCTATCCTCACTCCATGGGCTTCCTCATTAAGATGAAGGCGCTGAATCTCTGCTACAGGTGGAGAAAGCTGCATGAGCTATTCTGCTTTTCAGTGAATCAAGGCTATTGAATTGCCTAATTAAAGCAGCATTAACAGTACAGAAGCAGAGCACTTTGCTGCTGCAGAAACCAAAATGCTTCATGGAGATGTAGCTTACAAAATTCCTGCCTCCATATGAGCCTGGAAATAAATTAACACATTTCTGATCAAATGCTCTTGTGGGTTTTGGCTGACTTTCAGCCTAAAATTCAAAAAATTGTAGCTCACAGCTACAGCTTCTGTGAGGTGACCTTAATTTTGAGTAAAGGGGTCTTTGTTTCTTCATTTAGTCAAATAAAGGGAATGCAGTGTATTAGCGAAATATGAATTACCTAGCAATCTCTTGCTCAAGTACAGTAATAAGCTCAGACATCTCTGATACCCCAACTATATTGCATATGAGCGACATTTAGCATTAGTCACAAACTAGCAGCATAAAGACGACCCACTGATTCACGAGAAGGAGGATGGGAGTGGGCAAGAACAACCCTGACTGTGTGGATTAGAATCTCTGAACCTCTGAACAGCCCAAGTTGGAAGGGATCTAGAAATAGCATCCGTTCCATTCTGGAGGTTTTAAAGAACTATTTAGAGAAGCTTCTGTTGAAATTTCATGAGCTGATTTCATTTTGGAGTTTGATATCTCTTGGAGACTTTCCCTGTCCGCAATTTCCTACATTCAGGAAAAGGAAGCAAAGGGAAGCTATGGAGTGGTAACAAGAAAGTATAAACAGAGAGCTGCTCCTGCAGAGACTAACTGGAGGAGAACAGCATCAATGGCCACATTTCCTTGCACTGCTGCTTGAGTCAAGGACTAGCTTTTGCTCTGTGTTTGTGCTGTGCTTAGCACAACAGGCTCCTAGTCCACTACTGCTCTCCTCAGCAGATAATCAAGCTCAAATTTCAAGCAGGTGACACATGATCCTGATTTTCCCTTTTTATACTCCCACAGTCCTCACCTCTATCTCCTACTCCATAATGGAGTTGTACTGTTTTCTTACCACATTCTTTGCTTACGTGTTTTACACACATCTCCCTATCCTTCAAACCCTTGCCCCTTTGAATCAAGTCTCCAACTCATGGATTTTTGTGAAGTCCTCAGTACAGTAAAGCCACAAGTGTTAATTAGGATCTTTAAAGGCTAACCTAACTTTTATTCATCTTATTACTACTAATAAGAATTAAATGTAATGGATTCTTGTCCCACTGACAAGTCACTTACATGCACACTACTTCTGCCAATTACAAAATAAGGAAAATAGCTCTGCCTTATCGTTACAAAACACTTCTCTTCTACCAAAATCTCAAAAGGTAAGAACAGCTGGTTTACAGCTCAGTGATAATTATTTCCACAAAAGGATAAAGGAGGATGAAGAGAATAGAAAACTGTTCTCACTTGGTTTACATGCCTTTGTCATTACAAGAAGTTTTCCAATATTGGTTTTAAGCATGTGCCTGCAGTCATACCTGCACAAAGAGCTACTTTGGCAGAGGCTCTTCAGAGTCCTCCACTCTTTACACATACTGATGGAAAGGATGGAATTATGGTTGGTTTGAGTGATAATAGCAAGTGCAACTGAATACTGATTTTATAATGAAATTTTAAATACGACCATTACAGTGTACTGGAACAACACCTTAAAAAAATAAAGTATACAATGTATAACACTCATATTTTGAACTAATTCTTCTCAAGCATATTTTAAACAAGGAATTCTAATCTGGTAGATCAGCAAATTCTGCAGTTACACCTGGAAATGAGCAGGCAGTGCTCACCACAGAGAAGCAGGCAGTAGCTAAGGAGCACAGTTCTCAGAGGGTATCATCCAAAGTGCTCTAATGGCGAGATGCCCTGGGTTCTGTTGCCGCCTCCTAAGGGGAGCAGCGAGATTCCAGATGTGATGCATTCAGGATGAGACTACATAAAATAGAGGCAAACAAGACTGCAAGGAACAAAATGGATGGGCTTGAGGGGACTTGGTAAGATGGCTTAGTGGATTTGTCTAATTTTTAGCCTTTACAGTTCTGAACCATTGCGTGACTTTATGGAAGCTTTGCTTTTCATGTCCTGCAGCACTTTGTACAGTACAAAAAGTCATAGCATGTCTGATTAGAGTGGCTCAGGGCATACATTAATAAATGCTCCCACAGCAGACCAGTACTTCTTTTCACATCAACCTGTCACCATAAAAGTGACCTGGGAAAGACCTGGCATGCTCTGACATACTGCTGAGTAGTTTTTATTCTAGCCAAATGGAGAACATAAGAACAAAAGCAGTATAATTTTTAAAAAGAGAATGAGAGAGCTCAGAATACACAGATAAACAGCCACTCTGTTGGCAGATGATAGTAATGAACAGTGAAGCACTCGATTATACTTCCCTTTCAATTAGCAAAGGGAACAAATGCCATCCAAGTGGCTCTCCAATCCCAGCCCCATTTCCTGTGGTCTGAGCTGTAAGTTGTTTCACTGAAGAACCGAAACTTGTATGCAAATAAGGTATCTGAATGCTTGGTCAGGGGATGACTCCACAGGACTCAAAGCAAAACATACAGTGAAACATATGGTACCTGAAATAAGTAAAAGCTCCTAAACCTGCATCCAAGCAATGCATGACAATGGGATTACTGTATCTTTTGTAACTATGGCACAAAATATTATGGAGGTAATTTTATTACTGACAATAATGAACACGCATACAATAAAAAAAAACCAGCCAAAAAACCCACACACCAAAACCCAAATACCTCAGTTCCGTTTACAGATCCCAGGCTGAATACGAGAATCTGACAAGTAAAAACATTATCTTATGGATGGACACACTTATAGGAAAATATTGAAGGGGGGGGGGAAATGATAAAATCATGCTGTGTCATTTTTATTATTTTAACATATGGAAGGAGTAGATCTGAAGGCACTTATGAAAGATGTTGACTAAGACAGGCTCTAAGATCTACCCTAGTCCCAGACTGAGAACTATTATAATCTAGGGCTTGTTCCCCTGTTCTTTAATTTTCATTTGCTGTTACTGAGTTGTGCTGGCTCCTAGATAAAATGGGTTCCAAGCCAATATTTCCACCTCCTCTTTAACAAAATTATTCATACAACCTTGTCATCTTTGACTGCTCATTGCTCTTCTGCAACACTTACTGCTGCCAGCTGGGTTGCTCCCTGCATCTTAGCAGCAGTGACCACCTGAGGTATTTTTCTGACTCAGGCTGTATGGGAAAAGCTATCACAGTGTTTCCCTGGGGCACAGTGAAGGAATATGTCTGGGATGATGGAGAGCAGTGAACAAATGGTGAGAGGCTGCAAGAAACACCTCTTGGCTTTTCCATGGCAGCCTTCCCCACAAGCCCCCATAAAAGGGATGGAGAGACACACTAACTGCAAAGAGTAAGAGCAGTAATAGGGGACCACACTGCTGGATGACAACATCTCACCAGTATTTCTGCATTAGAACATGGCAATTAAATGCATATAAATGTATCTGATTATACAGATAAGTATTTAAAGAAATCAGGAGGAATCCATGCTCTTACTTTTGAAGCCTCACTAAACCTTGTCTTCTCCCCATCATTTAACTTGTGTTTTGTCTAAACACTGAAATAAGGATGGGATTTATGTGTTATAAACAAAACTTTGATCTCAGCCACCCCATCTCCCAATTGCTTGCAAAACAACAAGTACCTGCACGGACCACTAACAACTGCTCAGCTCCAAGCCCATGTCGCTGGGAGGGAGCTCACTTCTCCCCCTTCATTCAGGAGAAGAACCCCCCAGATAAATGTGAAAATGCATCTCCTCTATTTTTATTTCCAACTCAGAATTATGAACTAGTATATGGAGCAACATCAGTCATGTCTTGTTGTTAATGATTCAGATTGCAGAGCACCAAATATGAAGTGAAATACAGCCACTTGATTCTTTTTAAAGGGGTGATCAGCTCTTCCAGCACCTCTTGGTACCATTAAGACGAGAACTTTTCTGCTTCCTAAATGCTAGGTAGCTGGATATGATAAACAAACACTATGACAGACTTCACTGAGTAACACTAGCAAATATGTGAATTTCCAGCTGTATTTAAATCTGAAGGCAAACTGAAACATTGCTATTACCAGGAAAATAAAAAGCCCTGATGCGAAGATAATAACCTAGACTTGGCAAAAGGAAACAGGAGCAGAAGGATTTTTCTGTTTACTTGGAAAGTGGACATTATACTTTTTGACACTGTCTGTAAACCATGTGAAAAAAATAATAATTGGATAAGTAGTGATTTTAAGCAAGACTGCTGCATTAAAGGACACATGCTGAGCAAGTGATGGATTTTATTGCTAAAAAGATTGGAGACTCTTAGTGGATTGTTAAAATGCTATTACAAAAATTGTTTAGCGGTCCACGCTCTGGAGATGTAAAGTCATTACTTCTACATACCACTGCGTCTCAAGGGTGCGCACAGACGTGCATAGAGTACTTTAATATCATGGTGGCTTGCTGTGGTGAACTTAGAGTGTAGGTCCACTTAAAAGCAATAAAAGCCTATTCAGTACCTTGGGTGAAACAAGTCTTTACAGACACGCCTACACGGATGTGACTTTAAATAAGCAAGTTTGATTTCAGTCTTGGAATGGGATTGCACACCACAAAATGGTGCAAACCTGATATCCTGCCCTGCATGGCACCAGGAAGCTTTCTGGTGATGACAACCCACAATCTTTTCCATCTCCCGTCTCTATAGCAAAATGCTGACAGGCCTTGTCGATGGGGCCTTCCTGATGATCCTTAAGAACAGAAAAGAATACATAGATGTATAAAATTCAAAGACAAGAAGCCTCTAGGAAAAAAAAGGTGCATTTACGACCTGCATGATTGAAAAAAGTTCTCACTCAGTGTCAGGCATCTGGTTTCAGCTGCTAGCCCGTGTTCCCAAAGGGGTTGGTCACAAATGCCAGATGTAGGGCATCAAATGTCTTCTTGTGGATGCAAGCTAATTTTAGTAGCACTTTAAAGTTCAAGAACAGTGATATGATTCTGAATCTATCTCCATGTTTGGTACTCTGACTGTCAGCTCCGGCAGGGTGGTGAAATATGGAGTGGTCTAAACATGCTGACATCTCTGCCACCCCTTGAAGTGGTCACAGTTAAGTAAAAAAGGAAGGACAGCTTGGGGAAAGCTGGTATCCATCTGGTGGTATTCTCAGCAAAACTGTGAATTTATTTCCCCATTAAAGTCCTCAGTCTTGTGTGACTCAAAATTGTTTTTTTCCCCCTAACACCAAGTTTTATTCCAGCTTCATTTTTTTTTGTCAGCCTCACCATTAGAAGTCTCCCATTCAAAAAGGAGATTCCCTGACTGGCTGCACTTCTAGCGAATCAGGCTAGGACATTGTCTTTCTTCAGATCTTATCAAATGTGTTACAATTATCACAGAGGTATGTCATCTGAATAGTTATGCAAATAAATCTCTCCTCAAGGGAGTTATTTTCAGACTCAATTGTTCATGAGGAAGTGACGCTCGTGTGGTAGAAAGCTCTACTGATGGGCCTGTGTGTGTATTCCAGACCTCTTCAATCAGTTGCCTATTTCAATCCAGTTAAAGAGACTGGTAAGAGCTCAAAAATGCCAAGCTTATAGATGTGTTTGGAAAATACAAGTGACCAGGTGCAAGGGAAACTCCATTAGCTGCACACTGAGGGAAAGGCAGGGAGGGGAATGTAAAATTTAGCATCATCAGATAATTACCATCAACAGAGGCTTTGGGGGTTTTGCCTCGCATAACTATATCTTAGTTATCCTCATTAAGAAGGATCAAAATTTCAAGTGCTATAGCAAAATTGAACCACGACCATACATTGCAGGTATTCAGCCCAATGATAAGTGATGCTTCTTCTCCTTTTTCCCTACCATAGTAAGGTGGTAATTTCCTACTACTCACATAGTAATCACCTTATTCTGAGTCTTAGCACCTCCATCTCACCAAAGACACAGTAATTATATAAATCTACTCAAGAATAAAATTAGATTGGACCTGTGCAACCTCTGAAAGCCAATACCTTGGAAAAAAATCAGGAAAATATTCTAGCAAAAGAAACACGTAATGTCAGTGATAATACAAGCACTCTTTGCTGCTTATTTTTCTTCTGTCCTAAATGTGCAAGATTAAAAAAAAAAACAGTGCCACCTGCCAAAGCTAGTCCTAACCTCTCAAGACAACGTTGCGGTCGACACGTTGCCAGTGAAGAGGGAGTAATTTGCAATAGCAATCAGTATCAGGAGGCTCTCCACTGGGCAAAACACATTACCCAGGAAAAGACCCATGGTGGCTGCTGTGTGTGGGCAGAGATTACAGGAAGCAGGGACTGATCTGCCTGCCTGGCACTTTCATGTAGCACTTTAGACAGCAGACTTACTCCTGCCAAACTCTTTAGAAACTGGGTACCAGAAGTTTGGAGAGCAAGGTTACAAAAGGGATGGATCCTCAGCAGAGGAAGGACATCGACCTGCTGGAAGGAGCCCAGAGGACGGCCATGAAGATAGTCAGAGGACTGGAGCACCTCTCCTATGAAGAAAGGCTAACAGAGCTGGGGCTGTTCAACCTGGAGAAGAGAAGGCTACAGGAAGACCTTACGGTGACCTTTCAGTAGTTAAAATGGGGTCATAAGAAAGACGAGGACAAACTTCTTAGCAAAGCCTGTAGCAATAGGACAAAGGCTAATGGTTTTAAATTAAAAGAGGGTAGACTTAGACTAGATATAAGGAAGAAGTTTTTTACAATAAGGGCAGTGAGACACTGGTCCAGGTTGCCCAGAGAGGTGGGGGATGCCCCATCCCTAAAAGCATTAAATGTCAGGTTGGATGGGGCTCTGAGCAACCTTCTAGTTGAGGATGTCCCTGCTTATTGCAGGGTGATTGGACTAGATGAACTTTAAAGTCCTTTCCAACTGAAACTATTCTATCATTCTGTGAAAATATTTGTCAATACCTGCAGGATACTTTTGAGTTAAAGAGATAAACAACTGTAAAATTCATGTCACTGAAGATCAAGGATGCCATAGAAATACAAACTACTCACTCTTAGTCACTCATTTCCACGTGTTTTTCTGAAATGAAAATACTGCAGTACTTCTGAAAAAAATAAGAATAGACTTAATCTCTGCTCCCCTATGCTTTCAGGACTGCCTTGCTTTTTTCTTCCATGAAAAACAGTGCCACAAAACTAAGTTTAGGTTTAACTTGTGGCCTCCAGACCACTCAAACACCCAAAGTTGCTGCAGAAAGCAACTGATACTGAGATGCCCATCTGCTTCCCCCAAGACCATACACAGACCAACATCACGAAGCACCGCGTTTTGCTGAATCTGGTTGTCCTCATCTCCACAATCGTTTCAAGGGTGCAGCAACAGAGCCACAGAAGAAAACAAACTAAAAACACTTAAGCAACTGCCCAATGCGCTTGAAAAAGAGAAATTCATAATGCAGGGGCAGACTTTATAACTTTACACAGTGAAGATTCTAACTGCAAACCTTGAACTTTTACTGGGTTGGAGATACAATCCTCCCACGAGGAGGAGAAGGAGGGCTGAAAAAACATAGGACTGAAAGATGGGATGCCCTTTGGGGATGTTTGGTAGTTAAAAGATTGGTAAGTCATGCTCAGGACGTATTTGTTAGAAGTGACACAGACAAACTGGACAAAACATTGGTGTACAAGCTAATGAATCAAGAGAAATAGAAAGTAGACACTAAACTCCCATCTAGTTCAGGTCTATTGTTATTAATGAATTATCATTTTGTGGCTTTAATTTAAGCAAAACATTTTGTATATTTCAATAAGTTGTCAACAGATCTAATTTTATCTCCACATTATGCAATAGTGCCATGCTTTTCTGCTTGTTTTGCCTCCAATCAAATACATGGCTCATTTCATAGTCCATGGACATACAAATGGAAATTGCCTTCCATCATAACAGCTAGTAGACTTTAGTGAAGGAAATAATAAACCATGTTTTCAGATTAATTAATACATCTACAGAACTGGTCCTTGCTGCTCCCACCATACTACTGCCTGGGGTCCCTGGTACCACTCACTGTTCTAGAGCTGTTCAACAGCTTCAGCAACACCTGTTGTATTATACCCAAGCTGAGGCACAGAAAAAGGTGAGAGTCATAGGTGGGAGAGAGGAGGAAGGTGTCTCCCACTTCCTTCTTCTGTTAACTTTCATTCTCCTAGAGTTAGAAATGCCCATGTTTCCAGTGAAGCTCCTCAAATTATCACTGCTCCTCAAGCACTATAAACAAGCTGGAGCATTGCATATGGGCCAGGGAAGGTCCCTAGAGATGTACAGGGAGCTCTGGATCTTCCCGAGTGCTGGGGAGGGGTATGAAATATTCCCATCTCATCTCTAACACTGGGCAAGGTGCAAATACATCCTGTGCACCAGAATTCCGGCCAGGCACCATTTGCTGCCCAAACACAGCTCTGATCCCCAGGCAAGGCACATAACAATCATACTGAGTCACACTGGCACTTTTTATGGCTCATTGAAGTTTTCTGACTGCATTCATCACCTCAGTCTTTGGAGGAAGGAGCTGAAGTCCCCCAGCTGGAGTTTTACACAGAAGCAGCTCAAAACAAAAAGGAATGGAAATTTCATTGCATGCTTGGTTAAAAGCTTGCTCTAGGAAATGAAAAGCAGACCTGCCTCTGCTACTGTACAGCCACTGAGCTTACCATAAAAAAAATTCTGACAGTGTAAACTTCCTCTCTTACTTTATGGAACTCCAAATGAGCATATATATATGCGCACTTACATGTGTATTCATATATAGGTATAAATATATAGAGATATATAAAAATGTTTTTATCTCAGTGAGGTTGGAATATTGCTCTAAAATATTTACAATGGAAAGATCTCTGGATGTTAGATACCCAATTTCATTGACATGCAAGTGTGTTTCCTCAGTTATTTGTGCAGTTTCTCTTCTGTCATGTCCTATACCTTATCCTGTTAGAAGAGAAAGCTGAAAGTAGAGACCTACAATGGTCCCAGGACTCTGTTCCTCAGACTGCAAATCTGTTAGCACTTCTGAGAAACATTTTGCTGATACACACTTAAATGAAATGTGTTTGAAATGAGAGCCCCTTAAGGATTCACACGGCTTCCCAAAAGGGCCATTACTGGGAAATAGAAATACGTGCTGATCTGCCTGCAGAAAGGAGGATAAATGCTTTGTGAAACATTACAGAAATCAGTAAGCTTCACTTCCATGTCAGGCCAAAATAGATGGCAACAACTTCATTAGCATCTAATCCATGCAAAGCATCCAGCAGCATATGCAGGGCATGGTATGTAATGCTGGCCTCATTTTGAGATCTGTGTTAGGAAAAATAATCTTCTTATGTTTCTTCAATATGGTACAAACTGTTAGCAGACTTGCAGTGAACTTTTGCTGCTATCTCAAAGCATGCCACGGTGGCTCTCTTCTTATCTCTCAAAGGACATTTAGGTTACTAATTGCTTTTCAAAAGGCCAGTTTGCTCCCAAACAAAACCACTAATGGTAAAGAACACAATCACACAGTACTTTCATCATGATCATCTCACTAAAGTTACCATTTTACTAATTTTATCCGCTAAATATGAAACACAAGCTGTTTATGCACCTATGCAGCTTTGATTTTGTGCAAAGAGAAGTGTCAGTTTGTTCCCACCACCAACAACCTGTAGATGTTGTGGATTTCAAAGCTTCCTCATTCCCTTTTATCATTTACTTACATTAAAGGAGCTGCTTTGAGAACAAGCTTTCAGCTTTGGGGCAATTTCTGGAAGAAGAAAAATGATTTAAAGGCACAAGAGGGACCACCTGGCAAGGACAGATTAAAAATTAACATTGAGAGTTGGACCCAACATGTCCCTGAAAACAAGAGCCACATAATGGACCGTCCCTTAGGATGAAAACAAATGGCTCATAAATGTGGAATCGAAAATATCAAAATAGAATTAAAGCATGGGAAGTATTAAAAAAATAGAGAATATTACTAATGGCAGAGTCTGTTAATTTTAAAATATGTTTCAACTGGCTGCTTGATAAATGGGGTTTGCAGGTGACAAGGATGTGGCTCACAGGTCAGGCACAAAAAGTTACAGTAAATTGGATTACATCAAGTTGACTCCCTCAAAGACAGAGAAGCCTTGCAGAGAGATCTTGACAAACTGGAGGGCTGAGGAAACACCAAGCTGTGTCAGGGGATGTTTAGGCTCTATACTAGGAAAAGGTTCTTCATGCAGAGGGTGGCTGGGCACTGGAACAGGCTCCCCAGGGAAGTGGTCACAGCACCAGACTGACAGAGTTCAAGAAATGTTTGGACAACGCGCTCAGGCACATGGTGTGATTCCTGGTGCTGTCTTGTGCAGGGCCAGGAGCTGAATTCAATTTTCCTTATGGGTCCCTTTCAACTCAGGATATTCTATAATTCTATGGGGTTTTCCCCTTTCCCTGCTTTAAACAGAAAAGTCAGCAGCCCACCTCCACTACCAAATGCTCTCCCAAAAAGGTTAAATCCAGCTACTGTTAAAATCTGTTTCATAGAAGCTTCTCTTACCTGACTTTCTGAAGTCATTACAGGACAAATCACTATGCCCTGCCAAGTGAGCAGTACAAGTCAAGAAGGCTGTAATGTGCAAACTACTTTGAGTGTTAGAAGTCAGTCCTTATGTCTTGCTTTGCAAAGCTGATGTAGAATTAAATTGATACACAGTTTTACTGAAGTTGCAGTTCTGAGCTGTTACCTGAGTTAAGTTTTTGAGTTCATGAACATAACACACATCTCTTCCTAAGCAGATATCGTTTTCATTTACCTTGAAGAACTTCATAGAATTCCAGGAAAATTCAGGTTGGGAGGGACCTTAGAAAGTCCCAAGCACAATCTTCTCAAGCCAGACTTGGCTGTGCGGTGAGACCAGGTTACTTAGGACTTTGTCCCCTTGGGGATCAAGAACCTCTAAGGACAGAGACAAGGCATGATCTCTTTGGGCAATCTGTTCCTTGCCTGACTGTCTTAATGGGGAAGAAGTTTTTAGCAAAATTATGAGAAATACTGCTTCTTGTATAAAACCTGTATCAGAAGGTATTTGCGTATATTTGCTTCATAATGGCTGGGTTTCTCTTCATTAATTTATTCATTAGTGTAGTTGCACTATTAAGGAGCTCTGCCAAGTTAAAATGAGGTCAGACTCTGATGATGAACACATGGCTGAAACGGTCCTGTGCTGCAGTTAGAAATGGGTTATCTCAGAATACCTTCCCATTTTTATCTCAGCTAAAATGAAACAAAAGTTTGTCAACATTTCAAAGGCTGAATTTTACTGAACATATTATAACATTATGTAGTGTGAGCTGACAAACAGGGCAGGAAAGACATGGTTATCATTAAATTTGAGCCAAGTTTTTCCCAGTGGGAGGTTGGCCTGTGGAGGCTGTGAAATCCACCTTCTTTCTGGAAAGGAAGAGATGGGAACCTGCTGGATCAGGAGTATGGATCACCTGTATGTTCAGTCACCAAACACACACTTAACTCCACATGACAGTTTTAAGCTGCCATGTTGTAATGACTGTAAGTTCACTGACGGATTGTCGTTTTCCACCACCACACACTAGAGCACAGATGCTGTGCCAAGACAAGTGAATCCATCATGCAACAGGGATTAACATTTGTACCGGGGACAAGGACTTCAACCATCTCCATGACAGTGGACTTAACATTCCCATGTTGACATTTCAGATAGACCATAAAGTAAAACTTTACTCCAAACACATGATCAGTTACAATTTAGACACAAGTAATGCAGAAGGACTTTACCAAGTATAGCTCTTCTAATGTAATTTCATAGAAAACTGTCTAAAACCCACTTGGACTTAATCTTGGTGCATCATTGAATATATCATCATTTAAATGATCCAACAGTTCAGAGAAAGGCCTTTTACAGCAGTGTATATTATCATTTCTTATTACTGAGCACCAACATACGCTCTCAAACATGAGACTGGCGCCAATCACATGGTCTGCCGAAATAGTATTTCCATGTTAGGCATCACTATCTCTCAAGGAGAAGATACAGGGCATTAGGTTATCTGTTTTCTGGTCTTCCTGCACATATTGTTCGGGAGCAAAATGTGTCCTGAACGGCATCTGTTCCCTCTCTTCCTTGGTAACATTAGGAACAAGGGTTTGTTTCAATGGATAGATACAAGGAAACAAATGAGCCCACAGACTGTCCCTTCTGACAGTACTTCTTCCTTGGATACCGGGGAATTTACCAAAGTTCTGTGCAAGCCAACAACTTTTTTCCCCCCAGGAGACCACATGTTGACATCTACTGCATTTAAAATTTCAGCAGGTCATGGTGGAGATAACGCAAGGCCTTTCAAAGAGAAAGCAGATGGCATAAATGTGTTGTTGGAGTTACTTGTTACACCAGTAGCACAGGCATTTGTCCCACTAATAGCTAAAGAAGGGGCAGGAGGGGCAGTTCTTACAGCACAGCTTAAAAAAAAAAAAAGGACAGAGTAATGTTTCATTAACAATATCTTATATAAAATGCATTCATTACCTTGTTTCTTACTACTGACACTGCAGTTATGTGTTCAGCAAACTCATGATAAAGCCTACAGTTTCAGAGGTAGCTTGGCCCCAAACAACAGCTTCCCAACCCCAATTTTTATAGACAGGCCATTAGCTTGGTAACAAGTTAAAACATTTCATTTTTAGTTTGACCGTATTTCAGCAAAATGCATGAATATCATAAGTTCTTTTGTTCTGCTTATCATGGACGCACGTATTAAAGCCTTTTTTTTTACACTTATAATTGGTTCTTGTCAACTGTTACTCTGTAATGTGGTGAGCACTCCTGGGAGGGCAGGGGATGTGAAATCAATCAGGATTCTTCACGGTGCCAGTAGTGAAAATTCCTGCCATCTCTATGAACTCCTCAGGCTTTCTGTTTTCTTTGTTGTGTCGTTTAGAAATCATTACAAACTCTGCAAGGCACAGAACTGAAACACACAGAGCTTACATCTAGGCAGAAGAAGGAAGAAGCATGCTCTCCACATCAGTGCAAAGGCCATGCACTTCAGACTGTATATTGCTGTAATGATCTGGTTTTATTTTTAAAATCTTTCATGAGATTACTCATTAGATTCTAAAATCTTTCGTTAGACTACTCATAGCCTTTAAACTACCTCTTTCCCCTACACAATTATAAACTGATGTACTACTTACACATCAGTGGTGAACTGCATATTGTGTCTTCGGCAGGAACCATATTTCATAATTTTTCCTCAAGAAACGAGTGATAAAACACTGCTGTTACTGAATAATATAAAATGCAGTTTATTACCAGCCTTACTACCTACAATTATTTCTACTAGTAGTATAATGGTAATTTACAGGCCAGTGCTGGCAGTTATGGGCCAGATCACCGGCCCACTAATAAGCCAAATATACAAGAAAGTTCACAGATAAAAATGACTTCATGTTTTGATCTAGGCTAGGCATGAATGTACAGTTCACACATATAAGATGAAACAGTTCTGAGCGCAGCAGCAATTCATATGGATCCAAACACCAAAATAAATAAACAGAAGAAAAATCTGAGATAGTAAAAATACTGCCACAGCACATTTTCATCTGCACATTTTCTATTTGATGGTATTAAAATGGTAACTCCACCTTTCAGCCCTTTCTCATATATAACTTTGTTTCTGTGCTTCTGCTGATATGCATACACAAATGTAGGAAGATGGACAAGGGAATTCCCTTTGTAAATTCCTACACAAACATTTTGAGAGACCTGCAGATGTTAGAAGACAACTTCCATTAGATTGGTATGGCATTTGGTTACTTCATACATACGTTTGTCTTTCAAATCCCCAAATCTTCTGACTACAATGAGCAAACAGCCATGTCAACAAGGAGGGAAAGGGCTGAGAGCACCACTCCTTTCAGTGGCTGCACTGGTCACCAGGGTTTGGAAAACATCATAAACTTTCAAATTATGTGCGTGATCACCTTTAGCCTCTCTTATGACTTTTCATGACGAAGATATATAGATTAATTGAAAAGTAAGCTGAAAAACTCCTACAAGTCTTGACAACGCAAAAGGCCACTGTTTTTCCCTTCACTTTTATGCTTGCAACACTGTATCTTAAGGTCTAGGACTTCACCTTTACCATCACCTTCCTTTTCTCTCTTGATTCCACCTCCCCTTTCAGATTGCTGCACTCATTAACAGTCATACCTTTCATTTTTCCTTTTGCACAAAAGCATGACCACAGTGCACTGCTCTCAAACTGATCACAACTGAATGTCAAGTCACACCGTAACTTCAAGCTGTAGCTCATGACTGTTTGTACGTTCAGCAGCTACAGTCTCTCTGCTCTCCACTTTGATTTGACATTTGGTTCTTGTTGGCCCATACAATTAATCTTGTTGCTGTTAAATACAGTAGCATCTCTCTCTGCAAATCCTGCCATCTGGAATAGTTCTTTAGTTATGTTTCAGCAAATCACTTGCTTTAAAAATTCTGGAAGCATATCTTGTCTCCCCTTGCTTGAAACTAAATTCCTTTCTTTATCGCTGAGAAAGTGATACCACTGCATATAGGGCAGGTTTGTCCCTCACAGCCAAATGTACTCCTAAACTGCTGTTGAGAACCACCCTCTCCAAAATTACAGACACATAAACCAAAACCCAGGTCTTTCAGATTGGGTTCACCTCTTTCTGGTGTTTTGTTGGGTTCTTTTTAAACAGACCATATGACAAAACCATGAGGCATCTGGGGATACAGTCTGCATGAAATCTTTTACACAAAATAAAGCTGTCTTACTGTCTTAACCATCCAGTATTGGGTGTTCCTCAAATTACTTGAAATTGAAGAAAGAGACTCCAAATACACAGTAAAAGTCACTTATTTGTGTCATCTACTTTGAAAATATTTGCTTGAAATAGAGCAATTAGTAATCTGTCAAACAAATTGTGAAAGCTGATAACTGCTGCTGATATACTGCCTGGCATTACTCTCCTGTTTTAGAATTTTAAAAAAGACATTACATATATAACATATATTTCTATTCTTTGTGCATTAGTAGACATCTCTTTCAGGACTCAATATGCCATCAGAATTTTAAATTAACAGCTCTGACTCTAACATCATTATTTGTTAAACATAACATTATAATAATTCAGAGTCCAGCGTTAGCCCTGGCTTTGGATAGATAACAAACATAACCTTAGAATGGCAATGAAGGATACAGACAAAGACTTATGGTCAAGATTCTCAAGACATAAAGCCTCTGTGCATTAGGCCAAAGATTTTTACTCAGTCATAAGCTGAAGAGCTAATTTCAAAGAGAGTATCCACTGTCCTGATGAATCAGGAAACCTGAGAGCCATGAAACATGTTTGATACAGGTATGACCAGCTGTCACAGTGGAACTACAGCAGCTTTAAGCAAGTGATGGAAAGGTATGGGATTCCAAACCCTTTTCCTAGCTTCCACAGAAATTTTTTTATCATATGCCATTGTTCTCCAGTTAAGCTGATCTTTAACTGGGATGTGACTTCAAATCATCGCCATGGAGATGGGTCCACGTGCGAGTTATCACACTGCACAGGTCCAGTGAGGCAAAGAGAAAGAACCACAGTAAGAGAAAAGAGATCTTTTTTTTTAAGGTAGCATCTCCTGCCCGAGGTTCTGAGGAGCACAGCACAGTCAGTTGTTTTCTGGAGAACTGCTCCACCTTGGCTGGTTCTGCCTGAAGACCTCGTCAAGGGCAAGCACCCTGTGCCAGTGTGTGTGGCCCTGGCTGAGATCCGATGTGGGATGGCAGGAGCTTCCAGCTCTTTTCATGAAGTCTTTAGGGCAGGCTGAACTTGTTTTTCTCTTCTGTACTTTTAAGAGATGCACTCATTTTTAGAAGTTAAAATGTTAACTTGATTTCTCTTGCAGTTATGGTACCATAACAATGGCTAAGACACTATATTAGGAGATATATTTTCTAATTTAGTTTATCTTATTTTCTTACATTTTATCTAATCTCTGTAAATCACAGAACATATGAATCATTTTGCAGAATATGACTATCCCCAGTCTTAAATACAAGAGCTAGAAGTAGGAAAATAAAACTCAAAAGTTTCTTTTTTGCTAGGGTTGCAAAACTTAATTTAGAAGAATGCCAGTCAATGGGATAAAGCTGCTATTTTTACCCTTTGGCCACACAAAATTTATCATTAAAACTTACAATTGGATAAAGGATCTGAAAGCAATACAGATTTTAAGATGGAAAATTCTTCTCAGGGAAAAAGCCACAGTATCAATTTAAAGCTAATCACAGCCTGAGATCTGATAGAAAGAGAACAGTACATAGGAGGGCAGCAAAATAATTGAAGAGTCCAGGTCCAGGACTCTCATAAGTGTACAGGACAGTACAGTAAGTTCTATTAACACCTGACCTAGACCACTGTCTACAGGGTATGTGAACATCTATACTGCAACAGATACTTTTTGCAGAGGCGTGCAAGGTAGGGCAGTCACCCTCAGAAATCTTGGCCTGGAATACACTACAAAGTGCAAACAATAAGCCTTCTCCAGAAATCCTCATAGAAGGTATGTGCAAGCAGTATTTCATATGTTTCACCTTGATTCTAAGTTTCTTTGACATCACAAGAAGATCTCTTCTGGGAATTATAGCTCTGTGTTTGGCATGCTAGTACGTGCTCTTGAATTAACTTGAAAATACATTTTTACAAATAAAGCAACTTTTAATTGCTGTTTATTGAAAAAATATTGTCACTGTCTTAGAGTCAGGAACTACCCTTTCCCTTGCTTTTAACTACTATCCGGATCCATTACACAGCTATTCTTCCCAAGGAACAAAATCCCAGCTCCTCAATTCCATCTCTGCATTGGAAGGAGTAGTTCTTAATCAGACGTGAAATGGGAAAAGGCATGAATTGATGTCACTTGAACTGCACAGAGAAGAGAATGAATTAATATGATAAGTATTTGCTGCTCTCAAGGCAGTAAATTTCAGGCTGGCTGACTGAACACAAAAAACCACAACGCATTACAAAAAGTGGCTGATTGTTTATTCTCAACTGCCAAAAAGCTGCTCAGGATGAACCGAGAGAGAATTTCTGCAGCCAGAAAAATGATTTCGGATAATGACAAGAGGAAAAGAAAGGAAGCCCTCCACCCCCATCCTGGCCACCCCAGGTTTAAAAATACCTAAATGATCTGGTATTTAAAACAAAGATGAAATCACATTGAAACCCATTAAAGACAGAATAAATTAGCAGATTGCATGTACTTATTGATGAAAAAGATGCTATTTGGTTACTTGAGAATTACTTCAAAATGCATATTTTAAAATACTTTGGTTGTTCTTTCTGATATCTTGCTTATGCTTCTTCCCAAGTATCAGAACAAGAGTTTAAGTTAGGATTTTGTTCATGTGAGGGATGTAAAAGTTTATTTCAATAACCTCACTGAAAAAACACTGCAGCCTTTTTGTTACAAACACATCTGAGGAGAGCATTTTCTTTTATTGCAGCCAAAGAGAATGTTTTAAGCCATTCTTTTTTAAAAATCTATTTAAAAGAAACACCACATACTTTACTGGAGTCTTCTACCCATATGCAGTACTAGAAGCTGCCTGACAGTGGTTCCATGTTCGATTCTGAAAGCCTTGTATGAAGGGAAGGAGACCAGAAAAAAATGGGAAGAATACTGCATCCCCTAGAAATTCTGAATCGAAGCCTTGCATCCACTCTTACCAAAGCATGAAGAAAACCACAAATTTCTCCTTTAAGCTTTGCTATTCTAGGCTTGTCTTTACAAATATGTGGAACTCTTTAGGCATTCAAGTAACTTTAGGAGACCAACATACCTTATGCAGGGCACTTCCACTGCACAAGTCTGTTCTTGGCAAGTTCAGCAGCGATTGTACAGCGGGTGATTAAATGGAGCTGGCCAGCGGGACCCCAGGCAGCGCCAACCCACTTGAGCTAAGTGCAACATGACAGTGCCCAGACCCATCATGACTCTGGGCAGAACAGTGAGCTCAGCCTTACAGCAATCCAGTTCTGACAAACGGTGTCTTCAAAGCACATAAATAAACTTTGCTAGTATTTATACATGTATTTATAATGCATCCTTCCTCCAGGAATCACAAAGTGCTTTACAAATATCAGCCCGTTCTCTGTAAGAGACTTCCTGTTTAGCAATCCCAGGATTGCGAGTACAATTGACAAATAACATTTCACTTGAATGAGAGGGACTTCAGTGGCATCATCACTTGCTGGTTTAACAGAACTACTCTGTCTTTCTTCAAACTAGCATTTAGACACAATCCCTGTGCTTTTTGGATGAATAAAACAACTGAAGTCTCATCTCTGGCTTAAAGGCCGTTGGCTAGGTTGAATGAAAAGGCTATTTCGCTAGAATTGATAACAGCTGGGAAAAAGAGTTATCTCACAATAACATCTGGGAACACATGAATACCCTGGATTCCATCCTGTTTTTCCAGTGGTAAAATTCAGCTGAAGCTGTATGGCTATAAATCTGAGTAGGATAATTGGACTGTGTTGCCAAACATGTTTATTCTCTTAAGGACACCTAAGCTTTAAAACTACAGGGATATTTGCATCGTGATTTAGTGAAACCATAGCTGATTTCAGCAGAGTGATTAAGACTTCAGAACTATTTGTATGGTAGGTTGGTTGCTATTGCTGGTTCTAATACCCAGAAGATACAAATTGTCCTCAATTATTTTTCCCCATGCTCAAAGAGTGTCTGATCTAAACAAAGTGATTTTTTCCCATTATCTCAATGACTAATATGTTTTCAAGCCAGCCAACCACAGGCACAAAAGCCAGCATTTTCTTTACGACCAATGCTTGATGACCTTGAAAAAAACCTGCAACAGCAGCCTGTGGGAAGTCTATGGAGATCAAAGAAACAATACATGTTTGTATTCATTTGAGTGCTATTCTATGTCTAGCACTGTCTGAAGTGATGCTACAAGAGCTGCATATTACTAGTGTGCTCTGCAAGCAGTGACATAGCTGCAGAGGCCAGGAAACAAAAAGCACTGTGCTGCACTGAGTGCTCCATCTCTGTCAGCAAATCACCAGAAATCCCTAGAGAACAAAAATTATATTGTGTGCATCTAGGTAAGTTACATCCACTGCCTCAGATGTTCTAAAAATATTGTAACAGTGCATATTTGAGATAGACTGGGGGGGCTGGGAGACCTGTGTAGGTACCACATCACTTATCATTCAAAATAAACGACTTCCAGGATGGTACTACAACAGAGTGCTGTTACGCAGCTGCTTAACATCAGATTTGTAGAACATCCTAACTCATTTAAAGTGTCACAAAATTTTATGAAATTATTGTGAAACTGAAGTCAGACCCACCTATAGTTTTAAAACTTTCTTATTTACAAAGTTTCTTTAATAAGACCTGATATCCAAAACCTGAGCTTTATGTTTCAGGCAGGTGATTTTGCCTTTAGCAACAAAAGGTCTCTGGCCCAGCCAGGCTGTTCTGTCTGGAGAGATGAGAAAAGAGAAGCCAGGCATGTTGATACATCTCAACAATGGCTGCTTTAGAAAGTCAGAAATAATGAATAACTAACTGTGCAGCATTTATATTGCTCAAGGGATGTTTAAGTATTAAGTCTACTCCCATCTACCCACGCAGGACAGCAGACAAGCGCCATGGTGAACAGCAGGAACTTGGGGAGGACAGCCAGGATGCAATTCAGAACTATATGGGTTCTCGGGTGGAAAATAACTAAAATCCATGATTGGGAGTAAGTAAGTCCAGTCAGAAGTGTTAATTCTCTAGTGCAAGGACAGACAGTTTGCACTTTGCTTAGTGCAATCAGTTCTGCAACAGTTAAAGAGTGCTTCAAAAGTTTATCTGGAAAAATTCCCAGATTCCACATTTGATCCTTTAATTTAAACCTCCAAGAACGAGGGCAGCCACAGAAGCAATGAGAAGGATTAAAGGACTGGTTTACTTCTGCCTCTCCAGCTCTGTTAGGAGAGGGTGAGTCACATACATCTTTTCTTAATCACTGAGCTACAACCCACCTCCCCCCTTTTCTTCTCCTATTCCTCCAAGCCGCTCCCAAACATGTCTGCTACCACCAGGCAAATACCAGAGCAGCCCTTCCCCAATACATGTGTACAGCCCTCAGTACACGGCAGTAAAATAAGCTGCAGTTTCCATTTTCCATGACTGATCCTGTAATTCTTCCTGTGCTAGGCAGTCACACAATCCAGTACCCCTCATGCAAAGGAAGTTAATTCACCCAATTAAAACAGGAGGTGAATCAATGATACCATTATCACCAGTGAAACATGACTAAGATACCAAAATGAGCATCCTTACTGTATGTTCAGGACATAAGGGGATGCATTTGCAATGACTAGTTGATTTGCTAGCTTCTTCTCTTGTCACTGGAGAGAGAGAGGCTGCTCCAAGGAGAAAATTCAGAACAACAAAAGTTAATCTCTCTCTCTGAATTGCCTTTTCTAGGAACCTCATGTGTCGTGGCTGATGGGCAAAGTCATATCCATGACCCAAGTCTTAAGCTATCCCTTGTACATACTCCTTTGAGAAAGACTACATCATTTGTGATTTTCTATGTAAAACACAGGGGAGCATGTTTTCCCATATTTCAAGCCTCTCAAAATACCAAACCCCTATTTTAACCTTTCATGCTTTGAAAACTGCTCATGCTGAAATTTCCCAAGTAGCTTGCAGATCCACTGGACGCTTTTCGGACTAAGAACAAAAACATATTAAAAATCACTACTCTAGCCAAAAATCTGAGGGTTATGAAATAATCAAGCCTTGAAAAACAGGGCTTGATTATTTTGAGACACAAGACAGAGGAAGAAGCTCATTGTCAAACACTCATGGCAAAAGTGCACATGATCTCATAGCTATTATAGGTTAAATGAACACATTCTCTGGCCCCCAAAGCTTTTTCCTAGTAAAATGAAACTGGTAATTCCATTATCACTAGAGCTAAGCAATGTGGTGCACCACATCCAGCATAGGGTAGTTTATATGCTTTGTAATAGCTCAGAAAAGTACTTGTAGATGTTCTGATATCTCCAGAAACAACTGCCCCAGTACAAAAAGTATCCCATTTTCTAATGCACTAAACATGCACCACTGGTGTACAGAACCTTCAAGCAAGATTATCCTGATACATTTAAAACATGCCCACATATGGGTATGTCATCAAATCCAGACTCCTTAGCCTCCTCATTTTCAGCAGCATGTCAATTTTAACTGATTCTGGCTGAGAGAGATGGCAGGATGCTGAAAACCCTGTCAGCAACTGGCAGGCTGACTCCAATAAAGTACTCAATATTGCTAACATTGGTTCAACAGGACTTAAAAATGACTCCCCTGTGAAATCAAATTCTCTCTCACGCTGCCCACAGCACAGATTTCAATCCACAAAAGCACAGGGCTGAAATGGTCCCCTGACCATGGGTCATTTTGCATTCACGGTTCAAACAAAAATAAAATTGCAAGCAGAAAAATTACTGGAACCACAGAGGATATAATTTTGACCATTAGTCAAAAATCTGTGTAAGTTGATACAGAACACAAGCGGATTCAGATGCCAGCTTTGCAATGATATCCACAGTGAAGCCAAGGGTGGGGAGTGTGGAAAAGGGTACCCTTTAATGAAAGGTCTTTGTCGAGCTATGGCAATGTCAGCCTTCCTTACATAAAAAGCAGTTTTAAGGCTCAGAATTACACCCTCAACTCCACCAAGGGTTGCAGGAGATTAGGCAGAGACACCCAGGGTCTGTGTTTAAATCTATTTAACCACTGAATTGCATTTGGGTCCGAGGTAAAAAAATGTCCTCCTGATCCTGCTAAAAACCCACTAAAAAACCCAGGCATTCTCTAAAAATAGCAATTCTGAAATTACCGATTCTGAGTATTTAAGAACATCTTATTCTATCTCTAAAACCAGAAAAGCTCCACTGTGCATGGCCTTGAAAGAGGACACAAATGTGCAGAGGTGGACTACTGAATCAATCTGACCCCCTGCCTCAATCTCCACTTCCTAATAATCTCTGAAATCAAATGAAACCACTAATTCTCTACTTGCTTTCTCTACAGGAAGCTTTATGGCCTGTGACATGTACAAGCTGGAACAGAGAGTGTTAATGGCCAGCTTTTAAACCTACTTATTTGAGCTCGAAAACTGCAGAAGGCAAACATTTCATTTTACATCAAACATTTCATCGTCTCACAGAGTATGTAGCCCCAGCATCCTAAACCCCTTGGAGGTGCTGTCCTCACTGCTCATGTCAGCTGCAGGAATATTATGGCTAATTTATCTCTGCATTGTTAGATCAATAACATCAGCAATCTACTTCGAGCAAGCCTGTCTGTAGCTTGATAAGAGTTCAAGCTTACACTTTCTCCATCCAAAACATTTTGCATTCTGTTGGTGTTTAGGCTGGACTCAAATACTTAGTTCTTCAGTGGGATTGCTCTACTTCTATATGATAAGAGCTCCTTGAAAAAGCAAAACAATTAACCTCTGTGGAATCTTGGGAACTTATCAGTCTTCCACACCTTCCTTTTGAATTTACATACAAGTTGTAAATGGCAAAGTCACAATGAGAACCTTATTACAAAAAAGACAATCTGGCCTTCTCAACCCAGTGCCCCCATTGCTCAAAGCCCTTTACTCCACAAAATACTTCCTAATCTAGACATCAGAGCTCTTATCCCAGACACCCTCATGTCTCCAGCCCTCTCTCAGCTCTCTCCATCCCTGGCCTCCTCCAGCTGGTCAATGTGGCCTGATAAGCCCACCTTGATCTTCTCTGGAGTGCTTATAGGGTGGTCTAAATGTTAAGAGCCAGTCTGCTGCTATGAAGAACCCACCAAGGCACAACTTAGAAAGCAGAAAAACAGAAGAGGCAGAAGAGGCAGCCCACCTGAGAAGAATTCTCCATTGACTGATGCCATTGCAGCCTGGAGAGCCAGGCCAAGAGGAAAGAAGAAGGTGCACAGCTGCAGATATAATTGGAGGCATTACACTTGCAAGACCAGAAGCTGGAATACGACTAACGCATCTAAGAAAATTGATGGATGTCCTGAAGGCAGCTTATATTTTATTCTACCTCTAAGCAAAAAAGTAGGCGGCAGAGGGAAGGAATGATCACAGACACCTGTTCTTCTTTACCATGGCAGCCTCTTTTATTTCCATAGGGTACTTTCTGTCAGCACAAGAGTCCCCTCCCGTTCTATAGCCTGAGGATTAGAGAGCAGCCAGACAGCTTACACAAACGCCTTATTTTGACAGCAAGTCTCCATAGCTTCAGCATCTTTTATTACTTTCTCTTTTTTCTTTTTTTCTCTTCAGTTCTAATGAATTATTTTCTTAATGGCAGAGAGCAAAGAATTAAAGTAATTATTAGAAGACAGAGATAACATCTGGAAAGTGGTATACCTCGTAATAAACAAGCTTTGCAATGGATTCCTGCGCTACTCATCTTGATTTATTTGTATATATTTGATCAGACAAGTGAATTTTATTCTGTATCCGGGCCAAAGTTTTAACACGCTGTGTAAAGATAGGTAGCTAGCTAGGTGCTCATCAAACCTCAAAAATAAAATCGGTGAAATCATGCCAAATGCAATTGAGTCAGACGAAACTGGAACCAAAAACTGCACAGTAGCAGAGCAGTGTTCATGTTCTTCTGAGTCACACAACACAAAAGGAATTTAAAATATAGTAAGACTTCATCATTTGCAAGACGGAAGGCAGTCCAACTTTTTTTTAATTGTGCAAGCTTTGTAATACATAGGCAATGAAAATTTACAGTTTCCTGACAAGTGAACTTTCTGTCTCAGTAAGTAAAGCCTCTTGTACTGCTGTAAAGTAAGTCTGATCTAGCTTCAAGATCTCTAAAAAGCAGTTGGTTGTGTTTTCAGGACAAAGCATATAGTAGCTGTACAGAAGCCCCCTTCCATGAGCAATACGCCCAGAAACCCGGAGCCTCTAGAGATATGTGTATATAGAGACTTCAGTGGCAATAGTACCTGCAGGTAAATGGCTGGATCTACAGAAGGCAAGGCACTAAATGCAAACATACTTCTTTTCCTCTTTGAGAGTGAAGGAAGATCCAGCATTTCACAGAGGCAGTTCCTTCCTTTCTTTTGCTGAAGCTCTGTCAATGGACACTTTGGAAGATACGTGCCAGACGGGGAAGTCCAAGTGCACTGCATTTCCCAGGCTTGCCATCTCCCGCAGTCCCTGCAACCCTGTGACTGCCTCTTCTCCAAAGAACCTTCTGTCCTCAAGGACTTCCACTTGATCACACCAGTATCCTTATCACCCTGTACCCATAGCCACTCTGCAAAAACAAACCAATACTCCAGGACATTCATCTAGAGGTAGTGCCAGAAATAGAAACAGATTTTTAACTAGAATCATAGGTCTATCCAGCCTCCAGATCTGCAAGAAAAACGTAATCTGATACAACTTATTGCAACAGAGGTAGTAAAAAGAGTTGTCTCTTCAACAGCTGAAAACTTTGATGGGAGAAGCACTACTGTGCCCACCCTTTTGGATGTTTGAGTCTGTATACTTGTTTGGACTAACCTGTCAACAAGATACTTTCTCTGGGAGAAACTGGAAAATTGATTTTATCCCAAAACAAATACCCCAGCTACATGACAGGCACTGTTAGGGAGCCATGCCAGCACAGAATTTTTTAAATACCAGCAACACCAACTATTTCTCATCCTTCATTCTGTGAAAAACTGCCACAATCAGAACAGCTTGAAATAAAACTCTTGAAGGAGCTGCACTGTTTTAACCATCCTAATTCTCTAGTGTCCAACACTTCTCCATGTTGAGAGATGTGGCTTGATATATCTGCATTTGGACAGTGAAATGCTACTTAGTTTCCCATGTATGCATAATGTTTCTTGGGTAAAACAGCAGTAGAGGTTTGGATCCTCAATGTTTACGAAGTAAGGAAATTTATTTCTACCAAACCCCTCCCACTACTGTTGGCAGGACTCCTTATTAGCTGTAGCCAGCTCTAGTAGCTGTAGAGCAAACACTTTCAATTGAGACTTGAGTGTAAAAGAGTTTCAGACTGACTTCCTTTTTGCTGTTGATCATGATTGTCTTCCCAGAGTAACCCAGCACCTGCAGCCTAGCAGTGTTATCAGGAGAAGTGAGCTTAACCCTTGAAGTCTCAGGGAAAAAAATCTTCCTGACAGTGAGTGTCTCTTTTGCAAGAGACACGCATAAATTCTGAGGAACAGTACAAAAAACCAACCAAACAAGGACTGTTTACTAATAGCAACTTCTTTTAGTGCAATTCACTTCCCAGTGAGCCTACATTGCACAGATGCAGCCTCAGAACCAAACCTGCAGAAACATACTTACAAGTGCAGGTAGATCAGACAGATAAGGGTCCAACCACACAGTATAACCAGATCTCCACAGGCTTCTTTTTCATCAGCAACAATGCTACAGACAGGAGTGCCCATTGCCCAGCAGAAACTGTGCCCATCTCATACAGCAGAGCACTTCTTGTCTCATCTGGGTGAGAACATAAGGAACTGCCACTCAATTTCCCTTGCTTTCACCAGTGCCACTACACTGAGTCTGCTCCATGAGCCAGCCACAGGCCAATCACACCGTGTGTTCCATATTCATGTGTATTTCTACATGAAAAAACAGACCTTAGACTGCAAGTTGCACATTTTCAGCTAGATCATTCTTACTTTCTAATAAGATTTTAAGACACAGATACGTGTTTATGTTTAAGACAGATTTTTCAGTTATGGGTCTGGTCAGGTCAGTAGAGGCCCTAATTTTAAAATAGGGGCAGGTTTTTCTCCTCTACAGAAACTTCATAAAGTTTCCCTGCTAGCACATCAATACCTACTTTGTACTTTCTTTTACCCAACAGTTTTACCACTCACCTGAAAAATTACTAAGAATCAGTGAACTTTTCTATTTCAGATTTCAATACAACTTCACCAAAAAGTAACCTGTAACTTAAAAGTAATTAATTATTTAAGTTATTTATTAGGTTTTGTACTCCACTTTGTATCTTACCTCACTCCTGCTCTGCCTGATGCATGTGTGCAAGAACAGAGGCTAGTGACTAGAGGCATAGAGATCATCTTTCCTGTGAAGAAAAGAATGCCAGGAACTGAAATATTACAAGGCTCTGCATGCACAGTTAATGAAATAATTAGACACATTTTCCTTTCAGAAATTCCTACCTCATATCAGTCCTCAGTTCCCACAGAGGGACTCTACGTTAATGGTCGAGTTTGATTGGAGACTATGGCTGGCCCCGAGACTTCCTCCAAACTCTTCCCCTCGCAGCCAGCACGCTGTGTAAGCAGCTACACACTAAAAATGCTTTTCCAAGACTGAACCTTCACTCCAAGAGAAAGGAAGGGACTTGGCATGCCATATCAGCACAAGCTGATTCTTGGCACACCACGCTGGCTGGGCCATACAGGTGACCACCTGTGCTGAACGAGTTCCCACAAATGGTGCGAGAGGCCAGAGAACAGAAGAAAATGGATTAAGATGACATTTAGGTCTAAGCTCCTCAAGAACCTAAATGCCCTCAAAAAAAAAGAAAAAAGAAAAAAGTTAAATAAGGAAAGAAAGAAAATCAAGAGTCTGGGTGGTCCCTGGTTAATGTTACACTCTTTCAACTGGCTTCATTTTTTTCGTTTCTTTTAAGGCTGTAGTTTTTTCTTTATGTTACCAGTCTAATGTATTCAAGGAACTAAAACTGATTAACAATATGAACTGCTTTCCATCACCATCTTTTACGCAAACAAACACTTCTAAAATCTGGGTGAGCTATGCAATATAGCTCCAACTTTATAAATGGGGAACAGAGGCAGAGCAGTGATTTATTCAGAGTCAGGGCAGGGAAATAGGCTTGAACAGTGTGGGACTGTCTCCATCCCTAAGCAGAAGATAATTATGCATAATGTGAAACAAGGGCTGCTCCTCTCTAGACAACAAACTTCTGAGGACATTCCAAGCACAAGCTAAAGTTTGCCCCCTCTTCGAAGTACTTAAAATTTATAGAGACAGGCAGTGAAATGGATCTGTGAAAGAAGCCAGCTTGCTAGCTGCTCTAAAATGAAAAAAGGAGCCCGTCTCCTGTTACAGCAAGCCCAATATTTTAGAAACCTCCAAGTGTTTGATGGAGCATCCAGAAGAGCACTGTTGGCAGGGGAAGAATAAACAAACTGCCTGTAAATCACATTCAGCAAAATTACATGTTTTGTTCTAGAATATGGAACTTGACTCCCCGTAGCCTTGTATCTTCTGCAGTCATTTACATCAGCATGTAGTAATATACTGATGGGCAATAGAACCACTTCTTCGATGTAGCAGCATTCTACCCACATGTCACAGCCATCTGCTGTAAATGTCTCAAAGAGTATAAAGCTCTTGTGCTGTGGAAGTAACAGTATACTCAATCTGCTGGACAACACACAAGCATATATGTATATATATATATATAGATAGATAGATAGATATTAAAAAAAAAACCCAAACCAAGTATTTACATTAAAAATCTGCCTATATATTAAAAAGAAAGTTAAGATTGGAAGAAGACACTAGACTGGACAGTCAGTCTTTACTAAGACTGTTTTATAAAGTCCACAAATAACATCTTACACATAGAACAACTTAAAAGAACTCTACATTATAAGACCATGCAAGTTTAAAGCTTGCGACTTAAAGCCTGCATTTTAAAGCTTTACATAAATGTCTGAATTACAGTTGCTTCAGCAGCCTAAATCCAGCTATCAAGCACACTTTGGAATACAAACTTTAAATGCTCATTAAGTTTTCCACAGGGTCCTTCCCTCAATCAGTGCATAGAAGTTACAGCTTCTATAGCGTCTAGACAACTATTAAGTGTGACTGCTTTCTCATCATACTTCTGCATTTACCCGCAGGTCTTGCATACTGTGCACTATTCACAGTCTGCTCAGAAGCCTGAAGAATTAATTTCCTGCTGACTGTGTCTGTGTTATGATCACAACTGAGCCCAACTGCTTCACAAATATTAGGAGGTTTTTTGCACTGTATCATCCATGTTTTATATACTTGTAACTGATTTACAGAGAGATCACGGTAAAAACTACATCCACTGACTTTCAGGAACTCCGGTGAGAAGCACAGGACACGATCCCTCTGGTTTAGGTATGACTTAATTTGTGGCTGTGGTGCTTAACATTTCTGTAAACCAGGACCCAAATCTCATTCAGTGAAAGAGGACCTTATAATTGCAAGTGAGGAAGTTTGGTTTAAGGCACCTTAGGAAAATGATGCAACAGGCAGAAACAGGATGCAGCTCTCCAGGGCAGCACAGCTCTCAGCTGTCTTGAGCTGTACCATTTCCTCCTGCAGTCTCTTGCTTCAGTTGTTACGCATTTCTCAGCCTCTCTTCTGTACTATAAATGAGACCCAAGTATTGTGGAAAACTCAGAGTGCAATCATTGAGTTAGAAAGACTCTATCACAATTCAGAAAATATAGTGGGGAATGCAGAGGCATGGCGATAACCTTTCTTCTAGCATGTCACAGTCTTTTGAGCATGGGCCTTTATAGCCTTAATAATATTTTTTGGAACTACCCAGTTACCTGCATAGCAATCCAGGAGGTTCTGTAGGTTCTTTAATTGAGTAATTTTTTTAAAAGCCCAAAGATTCTGTCATGAGGCATAAAATCAATACCCAAAGCTGTTTTAAATCTTGTGATATTTGCAATTGAGTTAGACAACCTTTTCCTAGACACTGCATGGGAACCCAGGGAGCTTACGAATAAAACAGGCTTCATCTCAGTGTTGGTTTTAGACTCAGTGAGTCTCAGTGTTGGAGCCCTGGGCAGCAGAAGAAGGGACAGTGATGGTCAGTCTTATGAAATCTTAGTTCTTTAAATTAAAAGAATTTAAAGCATAGCATATGGATTTCCATCTAGGTGACAGAAAGACCAAGACCTTAGCTGAAAGTCACTCTTGCTCCAAAGCACAGGACTGCTAGTTCTTAAAATGAAAATTCAGGAAAATATTAAAATGTGGGAGAGAAGATATTCTTTAACTGTGTAAAACGAGATTAAAATTTTACACATCTGAAAACAGGGTCTTAATAGTTATACAGATAGTATATCAGTGTTTTCCAGTCCTTAACGTGTTAATACACTATTGTTTCTTTGGTCTCTTCTGATAAATCTGATCTAACTAAGACATCAGTTCTGCTCTAAATAGGGAGCTGGGGGATAACTTCTGGAGGTCCTTTCTGATTTTACAATGGGAGTTTTTGATATACAGCTCTTTACAGACAGAGACAAATCCAGCATTTTTTTATAAAATCAAGTGACATCAACACAAAGTCAAGTATTACAAGCAGTGACTGCAAAATCTAAGCATGGAATGTCACCAAGTAAAACACCGGCATGCTTGGGTTCATTGACGGCATTAATTTTCCAAAACATGGCTTTTCACTGTAGGCAGTTCTAGACAGGAATTAATTAATTAATTTCTTAAGTTCCACCTTGCTAGCCAGCAACTACAGATAAAAGTAACTCACCAAGTTTTTATGATCACTCTGTGCTCTGAATTACTGTCTGAGATAAAAAGAACTGTCTAGCATCTCAGTCAATTTATTCAAAAGACAAAACAATCCAGGAAGCAACAGATTTACTATTTTAGTGCTGGTTCCCTAAATGTACTGAAGTTGCAGTAAGGTTTGTCAATTTGTCATTTGGTCCCCTGTGTGCCCTTAGAGGCAAAGTGCACTTATTCTATAAGTAACTGCATCCTTAAGCTTGACTGAAATGTGCTTATCATCAGACATGCTGAAGAGAATTTCAACTTAGCTGCTTTCATTAATACAAGCACCTATGCAGCTAGAATTTCAGATCACTATTCTCTCCTTGGGCTTGCTATAAAAAAGCAGATCGTAAGGAAATGGATGGAGAGAAGAGGGATGAAAAAGAAGTGGAAGATTAGTTAATAATACACCTTCCCCACATAAAAAAGCCTTTCCATGCTCCAAAGTGTGTTGCCAGATCTAGAGTTTATCTGCAGTATGAGCTAGACTCTTATTTTCAGAATATTAAAAACTTCTGACTTTTAGCTTTAAGGATACAGTACATTTTCTGTAAATCAGCAAGATAACAGAACAAGGAAAGAAATGCTTTTCCAACAAACAATAACACTCCTTAGTTATAAAAGATTTATTTCATTATATTATATATATTGATGAGGAGAACTTACACACAGAGGCAGGAGAACAGTGAGGGTATACTCTGAATTTTGAATCTGGACTGCTGTTTACCTCACTCACTTTATTACCAGAATCTTAAACTATGCCTTCTCACTGCAATTCTCTTTTCCTAATGTTTCCATACAAAGGCAAGAGTGAAATGGACTAAACTCTAATCTTGGAATACCATGTACTGTACTCTTCCCTAGTGCTATTAACTGTTTCCAAGTAGAAAAATATTTAATTACAGCAATGCAAGTGAGAGAGTGGGAGAGAGAAGAGAAGAGAATAGTCCGTCAGGAAACATTTTGAGGTAATGAATGAGAAGAGAAATGTCACAGTGAGGAAGCTCATCTCACCAAAAAAAAAATACAATAAAATAAAGGCTGCACATGCCAAAGATAGAATCCTCTTAGGAGGAGAAGTTCATATGAAGAAAGTAGATCAAAATGAGTGACTGACAAGCAAGATGGGATGTGCAAGTACCAAGCTTTGACACTATTAATGCAAAAATGCTGAGCTCTGACTGCTATTATGCATTACATGTAATTCCTGAAGAAGGAAAGCACAATCTCTGCTAGGTAAAGGAGAATATGCAAGGAAAGGGTGAAGAAAGCTTTGAAAAAAAGGTGGAGAGACATACAGTAAGAACAATATAGGATGATGACATGCTAAACAGCATCTCTCAAAAGTCTAGCAAGGTTTTTGAAGGTAGGAGAGGAAAAATGAATATCTTAAAATCACCTGTATTTAAAAACAAAACAGCAGAGAAGCCATACATGAATAAGATATTGAAAAATCCATCTCTAATCTCTCCACTGGCAAGCAGAAAGATTCTGGCCTGAGGAATAATGCTCTGGGCTTTATCATAATGAATTTCTGTCTAGCATTAGAAGGAAGAGTCTTTACCACTGTTACATGACTAATATATTCAAGCACTGTTAAATTAAGCTATAAGACAGGCATCCTTTCTGCTTCTTCTTCATAATCATCATGTAATGTGTACTCTTCCCATTGTGAGTTGGGTTTCAGAAGGTTTTTGACTTCACCATAAGCATCCAGAGTGCAGTATGTGCAGCACACAGGATTTACACTAAGCATTTGCTCTCTAATGTTTCTCTATTTATGCAAAATGCAAACTATTGCACTCCTTCATCATTTCTCTTACTTAAAACTCCACATCTCTCAGCCTCATCCTAATGACACTGAAAGCATTACAGAAACAATAATCCCCAACTAGAAGTGATCCCTTTCTGCATTACACCATTACCATTCCCTGCTATCTGAAAACTTCAAGGGCATCCAAATTATTTGTAAGGCAGCAAATGACAAGTCTCCGACGTGTTTAAGGATGGATGACTGGTAAACGCAATACAAAGAGTTGTGTAATTTTCACCACAGCCCTACTGCTACGAAAAGAAACCCACCACACAGTCATAGCTTCCCCCTCCAGGCACTCCAAGCAAACTGCATTTTTGGCTGTCACTTGTTATTGACATGAAGGCACAAGCCTTCTGTTTCTCTTCTTTGCCCTTCTCCCCCCAAACCCCTGGATATTGCTTCTTAGCAATATTTTGCTTCCTGGATTTTGTAGACTTACTTCCCTGCAAGCAATAGGCACCAACTGCAGTGCCTCTGGTGATACAGTCAGATTAATCCAGCCACTGGCTACTTCGTGATATGTGAGTGTAAAAGGCCTTGGCCTGCGGGTCCAAATTGCATTGTCTTTGCTGTCAGCAGAGAACTAGCTTAGGAAGATTGGTCGAAGGGGGAATTTAGTCAAGTGTCCCTTGCTCTGGAATAACAGCAATTCATCACAAATCGGCAGCATAGATTGCTAAATCATTAAGAATTAAACAGTCTCAGGTGGCAAACTCTAGAAATGCAGCTATGGGAGAGAGGATAAGATAGGATAGGGTCTTCCTACAGAGCTACTTGGAGCTACTGGGAGGCACCTATTATGCTTTCCAGCCAGCAAAAGGTGACTGGGGCAGGGTGGGTGG
>VZRV01010981.1:671655-696179 GCA_013398115.1 Falcunculus frontatus | reverse complement strand
TGGAGCTGCTGGGCAATGGGTGCAGCCAGGCAATGCCGTGTAGAAAGCAGAGCTGTACACTGCAGCAGTGGAAAGGCACACTTGCTGCCTCCTGTCTCACTCCAGGCCTCGAGGTCTCTGAGTTTGCTGCTATATGTTAATGAGAAATGAAGAAGCAGACGTGGTGAAGAAAAAGCTGCAGAAAGCATTGGAGACAACTCATGTTTTCTCCCCTCTATAGGCAGCTGTCTTCCAGTTTGGAAAGCTGAAAGGTAATGCAAAGAGACCGGTGTCAAAGGGGACCACAGTTCCCAATTTCCTTGTGTGAAGTCTGGCAAATATTTATGGTTCTCACTTTGACACGTGAGAGTGCCACTCTGAAGTGAGTGACAACTGTACTTCAGTTGTCTTCAAGGAATAGACCGAATAGATAAAACCGAGCATCTGTAAACTATCACGTTTCGATTCTCAGCTTTTGCCCGTGCTAGGGAAGAAGAATCAAACGCTTAAAGTTGCCATGGATTAGCTAGGCTGTAACACGGTGGGGTTTGTACCCACAAGAGCCTATATGAAGATTGAAAGATGCCACAACATTTTAAATGAACCAAAAATATAAGCCTGGAAGGAATGAAAAAAACATGGTTTTCGAGAGTTGATGCTGCCACACAGTCATAGCATATGCCATGTACAACACACAGTCTTGCTGTGTTTTATTAACTGTTTTAATTACTACATTCATATTAATATAGACATGAAAACAACTGCAATCAGTGTCCCAGTGCCTGTAAAAGTCTCTGTTCTGCAGCAAGGTCTTAAAGTGAGGATCTCTGCCTGGTATGTGCAGATCTGCCAAATCCCATACGTCTGACACAAGACATCAGCACCCCTGACATCTGTCTGCAGTGCAGTCTGAACCTCATGCAATTAAAACCTGGCTCCTGTTCCAAGGCCCCGTGCCAGTCAATCACACAACCAGGCCAGGGAGCCATGCATTACCATAGAAGAAAGATGCCAGGTCTGCATTTGCACAGCACCTTATACAGGGGTTAGCACCGGGGAAGGCTCCTAAGGATAAAGAAACAATCAGGGGATGTAAGACTAAAATGGGTGTTGCTGCTGCTTACCAGAGTCCTCTCTGCCTCTTCTTCCAGCAAATGCCTACCTGAAACAGCAGTGAAGTCCTCAGAAAAGCCTTACTTTAGAAATGGTGCTCAAGTGTTTGTAACATTAGCTTAGCAGGTTGCCAACTTTTATTGTTTCTTGCATCTTAGCAGGATTCACAAAGCTGATCTCTTGAAAGCAATTAATCAGTGTCCTAAATTCTACCCACCAATGAGCCCCTGCACAAAGGTTTCTTAAGAGGAAAAAAATGGAACTTTTTAATTAAGTTTTTCCATCAAAAATCCAGTCCTGCTGATAATGGTCAGGAAGGTATGCAAAAGTAATTACTCACACAATCTGTTTGTCACACTCTTGCCACTCTCTTCTGGGGCATCTAGCTTTCTTCTTCCAATTCATTAGCACCCCTGCCCTGCCCACAGTGCCTCAGGAACAGCATGCCCCTGTTTTCCTTCTCTGGATTAAACACTCCTGTACATTCACAGGTCAAGAATTTGGATGCCTTCCCCCTTGCCACAATTGAATAAGCACATCTACATTTGTTGCCTGTTTGCTGGAGCCTGAGAGTGAAGGAGGAATCCAAGCCACTCACTTCCCTGGTGAGCTTAATTAGCATGTCAGACAAAAACCAGGGGGAAGAAAATTTTATTAAGAAGCTATTTTCAAAATTGCAGCCACCTGCTAGACAGTGAAACTCTTTAGCCTTTCCTCAGACAAGGAGGGACTGCTGGGCTTGGAGCAACCTTTGCTTCTCATCTGCCAAAGGTACAGCACCAGTCAGTGCTAACTGAAATTCTGAAATTTTGTGACTTAATGGAAAAAACCCAAAGGCAACATGATTACCTGCACTACAGTTACTTGTCTCCTTGACCCTTCAAGGGAGACAGAAACGATCGATAACAACTCTCCCACTCTATGATGACCATTTAACTTCCAATATTTGCTACAGCAACTCAGTTTATTATTTTTGTCAGAATACACTGTATGGTTTACTGTATAACCTGTGTTGTTCACCACTGTCAAGATGAAATCAAGTTAAATCATCAAGGCAATCTATTTGCAACTCAGCTAGTTTGACTTCATTGCTTGCAATAAAACCACTTTCCCATTAGGGAAATGGTAAGCAGGATACTCAGACATCCCCCACTGCTCAGCATGTAGATTTTGCAGATTTTTACAGTAAGAAGTGACACCACTTCAGCCCATTTGTGAAATAAAACCCATGTCCCCTCCTACCTGGGAAGCTGCCATGTAGGAAATCTACAGCCCTTTGGCCATCTCTGACCCCCTTTATATGGAAAAGATTGTATCAAATATCACTAAGTTAAGCAGCAACGCGTGAGCTCTCACAAATAAGTCCAGGGTATACTCTCACTCTGGTTACCAATAGCTACACTGAAACAATCCTCCCCCAACTGAAAATGGAAGTGCCCACCTGTCAGTCTGAATCTGCTTACCTTTTTTAATCCACAAGCATCCCAAAGGATCAGACTGGTGGCACTGCAGAGTTGTTTGAGCATGCGTTCATCATGCAATGTAACTCACAGAACAGCAGTAGATCCTGCTTATGGAAGCACGGCTGGAAGATCTCCAGCAACATTCCTATCCAGCCCCTCAAGCCAAGCAGCCTGGTAGCCAGAGCAATGCTCTCATATAAAGACAAGACTTCCTAGTCCTTGAATACTTCAAAAGAGAGATTGCAAAGTGGTTTTGGGCTCCTCAGACATGAGAGGAAATATGCAAGTTTAAGAAGGATGGGAGGAAACTGCTTTTTCCTCAAAACCTGTCTGCCCCTTGCTGAAGAATCCCTACATCCTGCTTTGCTAGACCTACACAAAACACCTGAGGGAAGACCAGAAATCCTACCACCATAGTTTTAGTTTTGAAGTTGAAAGAAAGCTTCTGGACAGAAAATACCAAGCCACTCAATTTCCCTAGCTGTTGCTTCTCCCCTAAATTGCTCAATTGATTCTGCTACTGCTGACAAATCCAGGCACTGTCTCCACAAATATACCTTAACACCCAGAAAACTGGCCAAAGTCCTGACAGCTGGTGCAGTGTTACACCTCAGCAGTGTAAAAGGAGGCAACAAGAGGCAACACAACCTACTACCACCCAAAGGGACACTCCTTGTGTTCAGAGTCTGGAGTTCGCAGCTTCCCGCAACTAAACCTGTTTCTGGAAACGTATGCAAATGATCCTATTCTAGGGGAAAAACAAGAGGCACCTGTCTCTCCTCAGTTCAAAGCCAATTCAAGCAGAAAGTCTTCAGCCAGTACCTCCAAGAAAGCCAGGCTATTCATTCAGGTCCCTGGGTTTAGACACTGATGCTTGACAGTTTGGTCTTAGCTTTCATGAAATATGGTCTTCTATGGCCAACATCATAAAAACATGATGGAGTAGCAAGAGTTAAGGTTATCACCCTGAAGTTTCATCCTGTTTATATTTTAAGTACTGAAAAAACCTCAGTCTTTTACTCAAATCCCATTTTCAGAATTTCTGTTCAAGGCAGTTTGGGAGTACAGTATTCCTTGTTTGTTTTGTCTAAACTTTCAGACTTTCTGGCATCAGATGAGAATCTGCAGATCTGAGGTCCATAAGGTGGCTATTAACACATTATTAAGGCTGAGTTAATGACTCAGTATTCATCTGCTGCATATATTTCTCTAAACAAAGAAACTGAGATTAAACGCTGCTGGTACAAATACTACAGTTTTCTACATAAAATATTCTGTAGATTATGGGAGTGTATGCATTGCTAGATCTGAAATTAGATTAATCCCTTTAGGGTAAAAATAAAGGAAGGATGAAAATCTTATGATCTAGTTTTTCCTTCTAAACTCGAAAGCAGTGTTTTTACAGTACCCTTATCTTCCTCTTCCTAAAATACACAGCAAATATTATAACCTTGAGTGTGTTACTTGATTTTTAAAAATACAGCTGACTTTGCATCTAGAGTTGACTAGAGTTACTTTCAGCAAAGTCTGGCTCACTGATTATTATTTTTACTTTATAGATGTTCCTACCCCGCAGCACCTTTGTGACTCCCCAAAGAGGTTTATTTCAGAAACTCATAAATCTATCCACAGACAAACAGCACCAGGGCCGTCTTTGGTTTAGTTTCTGCTATGTGATTTCTGCCCTTTATGTCTAATTTAAACTATTTCCTAAATACTTATGTTTCTCTTTGACATGGTTTTACCTTGTTTGCTATATGTCACTTCTTTACACACTGATAAGGATTTCCACCTTGCCTTTCTTGGATAATTCAGCAGAAGATATCCAAGATCCAAATAAATTTTCAAATTCCCACTTTAAACAATTAAGGATACCTAAGCATTCAGCAGTCTCATAAGCACAATCCTGCCACAAGTTGTTGCTATCTAATGAACTGCTGATAAGAGGGTACTCTTTCCTTCTGTCTCTCTCTTTAATAGTCCCTGGATGGCCTTTATATAAAACTTCCTTTCCAGTAATTCAAAGCAGATAGTCAGGCACCACGACACTGTGAGTGTGCATGTCAGCATACATATTCACATGTATTTGTGTGGAGAGAAAGCAAAGATACATATAAACAAAAATTAACGTAAATCAAAGACAGGAAATACCTCTATGCAGGCCTCTGACAAGACAACAGTGCAAGAAGAAATAAGATGATTGTTTATAGCTACACAAGGATCCAAAGAGTAAAAAATGAACAAAAGCACTGATGGACATAAAGAGAGCATTTTGGAGCTGTATCATCAGCGCATAGTAAAGGACCCTCTATTCTGATCCCCACTACCTAAGTATTCCCCAGTTGTATCCTCCCTCTCCAAAAGCAAGGGAATAACAAAAACAGCACCACTTGGGAGGGAGGGAGAGAAGAGGGGCACACTACCATGAAGCCACCAGTCCATGTCAGGATCATTACTATTGCTGTATTTCTCCCAACATCTTCAGGTATTTCTTGCAGCCCAAAAGAGCCCTCTGGCACATATGGCTGCGAGGTGGCCATTCCTGCAAGCTCACACCTCAGCTGCTCATCTCTGCTCCTCCTGCAGGAAGCAAAAGAGGGTCAGATGGAGAAGCTCTTCAGTGTGCCTCTTTCTCTCCATTCAGTATACAGGAATACAAGATAAACACAATAAAATCATATTAAATAAAAGTGGAAATATTCAAACACCTGTCCCACTGATGTCTAAAGCCAGATGAAACTAAATTTCTTTGTGTGTTAGGATTCTCTCCCCCTCAAAGAGAGCACTTACATGTGCACCAGGAAAATACAAGTCTTTCGAAGCCCTCGGACAAGCTGTTGCACCACAGAACAGCTTGTTTAGGGTATGAACTTTTTCTGCTGCATGCTGCATAGTGGGCGTTGCATTAAAGCCAACGGAAAACCATGTGGCATCTCAACTAATACCTGCAAAGTTCTGGACAGGCTTCTGTATCATTTCCAGCTGCCAGAATCATTTTAGGACCAGGTCAGATGCATCCATTTTGCTTTATTTTATGGATGTGTGAAAAACCGCTGCACTTTCATTCAAGACCTTTCATTTGCTAACCTCAAAAATAATTAATTATTATTTTCAGGGCATGAGGTGAACAGGAACAGACAATTTAAAGCATTAAGTGTAAACACAGATTTTTAACATTGCTGTTCAGCAGAAAACCAAAACGCTCCTGTTGTCTCCTGATTCAAGGCATTTAATTCATTAGAAAGTATTCCACCTCCTGCACAGAGTAGAGGAAGCACAAGTGACAGCTCTGTGTACCTGTGCAGACTTTATACACATTCACTGCAATTGCTGCCAAATTTAAGTCTATTTTCCAAAGGCAAGGATATTTCTCATCAAGTGGTAAATCAAACACCAACTCTACAGAGAAACCTGAAATGGGAGCACTGAAAAGCAGCAACTTTGGATACAGATAAAACCATAATAATCATTAGGAGAGCAGAGGGTTAACTAGGGGGATTTGCTGCCACAGGAAACCATTCAGGCAAAAAATTAGAGGGATTTACATGGTTCGAACATATGCAAGAACACAACTAGTGTCTGTATTCAAACTGCAGTGGACTCCATTTTAAAAAAAAAATCTACTTTTAAATGAATGAAACTTTAAACTGTACCCACAGTGGCTTTACTGAAAAGCAGAGCATGCCGCCAAATGGGGAAAGGACCCACTCCATAAGACATGGGATGCAGCCCAGCACCATCACCTGGTTTTACCATCCTGCATTACTGTGTCCCAGTATTGCAGTAATGCAGAGCAGCCAAAGGCATCATCACCAAAGTCACACCAACAGTTCAAGTGCTTCCCAGGATTCTGGTCAGCTGTTTGGCTGTCCCACCGCCAGAAAAGCACCTGCTCACGTGTGACCTTCTGCAGACAAACAGTGGCCTTCTGAATTCTCCACAGTGCTGAGTGCTGCGAAACTGATGAGTTTATTATGAAAGTGAGGGAACTAACACCACATCCACACAAATAAGGGTGCTATTTACGTTATGCTGTAGCTTACCAATCTACTCCCAGCAAATCTGACCACAGAAAAGTCTTTTGCACCTAAGTATGAAGGAAGACTGGGGAGAGAGGTCTTTTCTGGATGGTTTACCTCCCATTTTTATTTGGAGACTTGTCATGGTTTTTTTGAGTATACAGAAAAGGCACAGAAAAAATATTATAATGAGCATGCCTGTGCAGAAAACTTCTCTTTCATTTGTATTTTCTTTATACTAAAAAAACAAAACATGCACACACACAAAAAGACCCTAACAACAACAAAAAAAGAAATTTTTACTTGGACTGTTTCCTTTTCTAGCCTTGAATGATGGAGGACCTCACACAGAGAAAGTGGCAGGGCAGGGCAGACTGGCACAGTGCATTGGAAAGTGAATTTTGGCACTGCAGCTCCCTACCCTATCTGCATGCAGAACCCCTGCATGTCCAGGAGTGCCTTCCAGGTCTCAGTTCTCCTTCTGAGCTCCTACCCTTCAGTGCCATATCTTTCCACTTCCAACACTATTAGGCCAGAAAGAAATCAAAACACACTTCTCCTGTTTCTTTATGGAAGCCTGACAAAAGCAACAGAAGAAACAAACCTGAACTGAAATACTGATGAAACACTGATGTAAGCAACTTAGAAACAACCGAAGTATTTTTTCCTTAATCTGTTAGAGTTGTCCTAGTTAGCTTTAATAATTAAAGGGAAAAAAGAGGTTAAATCTAAAAATGAAAAAGACATTTCATTTTAATTGCTCCCCTCCTCTTTTGTGTTTTGCTCCTACTCCCCCTTTCATTTGTACAAGTCTCAGGACTTCTTCAAGTAAAAAGACTGCTCAAATCTGATTTTTAATATTTTGCAATTTAGTTATTCATTGACATCAATGAAATTTGGGCTTTTTTTAATAAAAGAAAACCACATGTTTTCTTGCTAGTTGGTTGGAATTCCTTCCTTTTTAAAAAACTTGAAGTGAAAACCAAACAATTGTCAGTTTAACATGCTAAATGTTTGATTGCAGTTTAGAGAAGCTTTATAACAAGAAAACCTTCCAAGAATCACCAAGAAAGAAAACATACACAGATCTATCTGAAATCTGCTCAGCACAATGACATTTCCGTCATCTGAGAAGTTAAATCCCACTCTCCTCCTTTATCCATTTTCAAGTCAGTCATAGCAATCTGTGTAAAATTCAGAAATGTCAAATATAAAGAACCAAACTTAGATCTCAGGCAATCTCTCAGAGAGTCAGCATTTTTCCAGAAGGTGAGAGAAAAGGTGGCACCATAGCACTGAAGCACAGGAGTGGTCACCCATGAAAGCAGAAATCTGTCCAGCCCAATAGTGGTCCCTCTGACAATAGACAGGAGCAAAAATCTGAGGAAGAGTGAAAAAGCCAGGAGTAGCATACCATGACCCTTTTGTTACTAAACTTGCTTTATGTTTGATGAGGATAGAAATGTAATAGGATCAGAACTCGTAGACAAATTTCCTTTCAGTAAGAGAATAATTAAAAGATAAAAGAATTTATTTTTAAAAAGTATTTCCGGTATCGTAACAACTAAGAGGCAGCACAGTTCACAAACACCTAGCATAAAACTCTCAAATGAGAGAAAAGCACATGTGTTCCTTGGTTTAATGCAGTATCTATATATAGAAGGGAGTGGGAGTATTAAGACGTAGTAACACTTAAGAGATACTACATGAAAAAAAAATCCTCCTTTCACCCCAAGTAACACAGCTGACTCAGTGTCAGTTAGAATTGTGTCTGAACATTGACTGAGTTTTCACTAACGTAACGTTATTATAAAATATTGCTAGGTGGTACAAAGAGGAGAGGGAATTAAAATTTCCAGCTACTTGGATTAAAGAGCCCAGATCAAGCAATAAGAACTATACAGCTGATACTGGATTGTTGAAGGAAAACTTACTAGCTTATACAATGTGCAGCATGAAAATCTACTTGGTAAGTATAATTTCTCTACCTTCCCCCTATCAAAAATAAGCAAGCAGCTGTAAATGCTGATAGGTGTTATGTGAGAGTATTTCACTGAAAGCACTACCCTGGGACAAGCTATAAAGCATTCCTGAAACAATGTGATTCATATCAAGCACGTCAAAGGGACCATGTTTTAGTCTACAGCTGAAACCTCCATCTACTGAGGGTAAAAACAAAGCATTGCACAGTGTCGTGTCTTCTGCAGCTGAGAGGGGAATGGAAGGAAACCACTGTGACAGAGAAAAAGGGAAAAAAACTAGGAATTGGACTAGATGACCTTAAAGATCTCTTCCAACCCAAACTATTCTATGGCCTCATTACACAGGCCTAGAACTACATCTCTGTAGCAGATCACTGTGTCATTTTTACCTGCTAGACCCCAGCACACTCTGCTTGGGTAGAAAAGAAGTTCCTTAGATTTCCTAAGAGATTTTCTAAAGCTAGAGGTGAAATGTTTTCTCTAATATATGCATGAAAATAGTACAGCTCAATTTTAATTGCTTAAATACTTCCATTTATAATGACACTAGTTTTTTACCAAACAGGAGATACAAGAATAGACAGCTACCAGAACACATACTAAACACTATTCTTTGCAAACATGTATTTTAAAAAATCAAATACAAAGAAACTAGCACTCAGTTGGCAGCTTCTGATCCCAGAAGGGCATAACTAATCCAGAAAGACTCATACATGGTAGTAATATCAACAGCACCAATACTTGAGAGGTATAAGATGCATCCTGCTGGTGCTGCAGCAGAACCAGCCATCCGGGTGCTCTGGAGCTGCTCAGCCTCAGAGGGGCAGGAGTTTCCATGCTGATGGGTGCTGCAGGTGCTTGCGAGAGGGAAGGTGCTGTGTCCCCTTCCCAGATGTGAATTTGTGGTCTCACTGGTGCAACAGACACCACAGTGTCCACCAGACTGCTTCTGTTTGTGGTGTTTGCTTGGGGACGCAGCAAAAAAGAGAAAAAGGAATGGGAAGATAAGAGTGGTGGAACAAAATACTCTTTATTCGCATTCTTAAATTGACCTGGATTCAATAATGCTTTGGGATTGCACACATCTTTTCTGCCTGTTTCTAAACACTCACAACACCTTTCTAACAGAGACACAGATTGCGTATTTAAAATGAACTGCTAAGATTGTAGAATGAGCAGAATTCAACTGGCTCAGAAATATTATGGTGTTGTTTCCACAGACTGCCAAAACTGATCACAAAAGGCATTTATTTTAATATGCATTACGACAGTGGATTGTTCTGGTCTGCTCATGATACTGCTGAGAGCTCTCCCACAGCAGACACAGTGACCTAAACTGGAACTAAGCAGGCAGAGAGATGCTCACCTTTCAACACATGAGCCACTCCCACAAGGTACCAGCTTCAGAGCATTTAAGCACCTGCATCCAGATCAATGCAGAAACACTGTGACTGATACAGCTTGATTCAACATAAAATTAAAATGCCTGAGGAATGTCATAAAGTAGACAGGAAAAACAGGAGACAACTCAGAGGGAGAATACAGTTCAGAAGTAGAAACTGTTGCAAAAATATTACTTTCAAAACAGACCAAAAAAAAGCCTGGCAATGCTAAAGTGCTGGGAGAGGAATATTTGCAAGCCATATAATATTAAGTATCCCTTAAGAAATATCTCTAAAATATATATATTTGGCAACAGCATCACTTTTAAGCTTGAAAATGTGATCAGTATTTTATAGATTTTAAATTTTTTTTCTGCAAACATTCTGTGAATTACAAAATATAGATAAATTACAAAATAAAAAAATGCTACAAAAAGAAGGGAATAACAAAAGCTGTCCGCCTTTTCTCTGGCATTAGTATTCTTCTGCAGAAACCTCTCAAAGAATGAAAATAATGCCCAGGATTATCTTTTATAAGACATGAACAGTGATCTTGGCTGCATTTCTTAACATTAGGAGATATGAAGTGACAGAAACATGCACAGTAAGACACCTCATCTCTAGGTGATGATCTTGCCAAATATCATGTCAGGTATTACTGAGATACTGTGATAAAAGACAATTCAAGAGAGGGAAAACGCAATTTCTTTCATCATAGCCTTCTTTCTTACCCTTGGTGGTTTGTTAGTACCTTGTATGTATGAAAATGCATTTGTGATCATAAACATCCTCTTGTGTTCATCATTTAACTCTCCTCTACAGTAATAAAGAACACAACCATGCACATTAACTGAGGTGAGAACAATGCTGAGATGACCCTGGATTTTAAAAAACAACATGCTTTTTATGATTTTAAACATCATGATATCCTGACTCTTCTGCTGTGCTTGCCTGTTTGCACATGGAAAGTATTTTTCTGTTACATAAACTGTACCAGAGAGAGGAGAAATATTTTGTTATTTTTATTTCATTTGCCAAAAATGAACATTAATTATTCAGTTTGTATAATTAACTCTCAACACAGACAATATTCTACATGCAGGACGACTCTCCTTTGGGCAACCAAACTGAGTTAAGCAGTTCCACTTGAGTGACTTACCAAATAATTCAAAAGCATAATTCAAATTCAGAAGTGTGTATAGGAAGACATGTAAGATGTCAAAGCCTTCTTTCATTGCACTTATGCTGTGCATCATTGGGGATGCTCCACCTCTGTATGTCTGTCCTACTTTCCATGTGCTCTCCTCCCATTTCTGCGCACTCCACACGCCATGGCCACACTCTCTTTGCTGCTCACTACAGCCCACAGCACCTCGTTCTCTCCTCCTGTCACACCCTTCCCCGCTGCCTTGAGACTGGGCAGAATGAACAAGCTCTGAGCAGGTCACCAGACACAAGGGAGACATTAGAAATCTCTTTCTAACATAAAGAACATTACGAGGTTGGTGTATGTTGCTCAGGTTGCATGCAGCTGTGGAGATAGGGAGGGCAAACGAAAATACATCAGCATTGATGTAGTTACAGGTGATGTTGATGTAGGCAGGCAAGTTCTATTAGAACAGGCTGTGTAAATATAGTATATATGCAAGTGTGGGCATGTGGACAAACACAGAATGTCACCTTTGGGGATTTTTTCCTAGAAATTTTAGACTAATTCAAGTATTAAAAACCATTATACACATAAACACAATTAATTGGGGAAAAAAGCAGAGCTAGCATATCTGCCCTTCAAAAGCTTCCTGAGTCTGGCAAGCTCCAGGAAACCATGAATGAAGCTTAGACCTATTCAGAAAATATACTGTTTCCACATATACATGCCAGGGTGTGTGAGAAACAATGAAATTAAATAGCGAGACTGGCTGGCTCTGCTCCTTCCTCCACCAATTTTGTTTAGAGCCTCTCCAATGAAGCATATCCATAAATGCCTCTGAGTCCAGGTATGCTTCATTCCTCCTGACTTTAACAGGCAATCTTTCTTCCCATGCCCTGAATTTAGAGCAGTAGAGGCTCACTTTACAACAATGAGACGTGACATTGAATTTGAAGTTTTCAGACCACCTCTAGTTGAGCTTCTACAAAGATTCTACAAAAAGCTGATACTTTTCAGCAGGTATTTGAGAAATACTATCCCTTAATCTGAATATAAGCAAGCTGAAGTACACATCAGAAATGTAACTTTTCCAAAGTTATTACGTGCAGTGGTAAGACCTATGGTTTCCCCAGCTGCATTGCCAAAATCTGACCCCCTTGCAGCACATACTAATATTACCTTCAAGAGATGAAGGCAGATTCAATTTTATTAATAATTCTTTCAGAACTCCCCCATCCTTGATTTAAATCACTGGCTGGAAATGCCTTTGTCTAACACGACATTTGCTTTTTTCACTCATTCTGTAAACCTATTTTATGCCTCTATTGCTAATGATACAAAGCAGAAACAGTAACTCTTCCAAAAAGCTGCAACAGTATAAAGGATTTTGAATATAGATGGCTGGAGAGAAGGGAGAGCACAGAGGATTGACGCAATTCACCACATGGATCAGATTCAAAATCAACTCTAGGTCACAAGTGAAGGGAAACGTGAACAATGGTATGGTGAGCTCAGCCTAAATGTCACCAAGATGACAGAATCAATATGGCACTATGGGTGATCTCTTAGTGGACTAAAACAACAGTTAAAGTTACAGTTCAGCAAGAACACAATCTAGAGGATGGGAGCATAGATTGTGCTTGCAGATAGCTTGCATGCACCAGGCAACAAAAAAATTTCTCACTTCAAGAGTGCTATGTTTGCACACAAGTTCTCAAAATATACAAGTCAGAAAATCAGACAAAAAACTCAACAAATAAAATCTTTAAAATACATTTAAAAGGGCAAGGCAGAAGAAGTGAAATGTTTTATCCCAACAGCTCTTTAATCAAAGACAGAACTTATAAATTATGGAGGAAACAAAGAGTGACATAAGGGATTTTTTTTCCTGTATCCTCATAATTTACATTTGTTCCAGAAAACATATACATTACTAGCCCCAATGTTTGAGTGAAGCCCTAGCTGAAATCAGAAACCTGCTGTTTTCCTTTATTTATTTCTCACCATCATCATGATCTTCTTCTCCTTCTAACTGACCATCGCCTTTCAGGTATTACCTTTCAGTAAACTACCCAAGCCTAACTAAAACACTTCCTTAGTATATAGCTTTTAATGAAATAATCATAAAACTGTTGCTAATTCAACTATCACTAAACGCATTCCTTGATTTTGTTCAAAAATTTTAAGTAAAAATACTAACTACATTTGCTCTCAAAACTGGTCCTTGACAAGTTTTGTTAGGAAACCCCCTTCTATCAAGTACTTCCTTCCAACAAGTGTTATCCTTTCAGGTGATCAATTTCTTGTCACCTTCTAATTCTCATAATAATCTCCATCCTTTCCATTTCAAATGCATTAATAAAGTCCACAAAGATAAGCACTACTACACTTTTCTCCATATAAACTTATCTATTCTCAAAGAAATCTGTAAGTAGTTTGGAAGAATCATCCAAATGCCACTTTTCCCTTGGCTTTGTGTCTTTAATCTTCTCTTCAAAAGTGAATCAAGAGCCTCACATACAGTGAGTGAATACATGCAGCCACGTGGTGAATTCAGCCACCCTGGGTCTGGAGAAATAGCCAAGGAGTCAATTTCTGTGCCTGACGGGCACTGCCACACACAGTGTATGCATAAAAACCGAGTGATGCAGAAGGCTGCGGAGCTTTTGGGATGTAAAAACGGAGAAACAAGAAACATGCAGTAACAGCAAGTTATGGAACAGATCCCATGAAAAATATTATCTTTGCTCTTTAGGAAAATCAGGGAACACCTCCTAATTTCCTGCTGTCTTATCTAATTACCCTTCTGTGTTTTTTCTTCTGTTAAAATCACAGAGCAGTTGTCAGACTGCTGGTGTAGTTCCCTTGCTTGTGTCAGCAATGCATTCAATAAGCTTCATTTGAATGTAATGATTTCAATATCAATAGCGAGCAAGCACAACACTCCTCTGTACTCTCAGCCAGAGTAGCAGCAGCATGGAAAAGCTCTTCCTTTAGCACCTGGATAAACAGCAAACTCATCTTTGATGTTTCTCTTTGAAGTCAAGGCAGAATTAGCTTTTTAGTAGCATTAGGAATGACTCATTCACTCTGGATGCCAACTAGGATACTCTGACATTTTCATTTTTTTAATCTTTGTGCTGTCAGGGAAGAGACAGCTCTCCTGCTAATTCCTCCAGGAGTAATGTTCATTATCTTAAGGACTCTACATCCATCTCTAACTTAATGAACCTTAAAAAGGTTAAAAGGATCCTCCCATACCCATGCATTAGAATTCACTCTATGCTAATACCAAACAGGTTAAAATCTTCCCAATAGTCAGACCCCAACAGCGTGAGACGATGTCCCCAAGCACAGAGCTGATGGCATGTCCAAAAATCTCCGTGTTGGGGCAGCCTCAAACCAGCCTCAAACCAAACTGTAAAAGGAGGCAAGTGCACAGTAATTATCAGCAGCAAAAGCCCTCTGTTTCGGAGACCAATCCACCTACACTTGCTATTCTGATAGTGTTAAGGAGGGACTTAGGACCCTACAAATCGGATTTACATCTGTGGTCCCTTCCACTCTCCCAGTGTGCAGAAAAATGAATCATTGGTGTGGGAGTTCAAAGATGTGCTGACATTTCTTCAGTAGTTACCACCACCCTGCAGATGTCAACATTTGCACACATCCAGTTAAAACACCACCAGTCATCAGCATTTCTGCAAAAAAACCAATCACTCCAGAGGTGATCAGAACAATTTCCTCTGATCCAAACAGACACTTGTGCCCACACACGCAAAAAGGGCCAGTAATGATGCTGGTGCAGGCTTAATTAGTGGGTCATGGGAAATGGCTGTTCTTTGCAGCAGATGGAAAAGGCTCCAATCCATCATTGAACCAGGACCAGATCGTTACCATAATTGCGTGTCGTATTTTGCCTGAAAGATTCCTTTAAAGACTGGCATTTCTTCAGCTGCAGAAAGACCAAAAACCCCTGCTGCTCTTTTCCTCCCACAGTAGCTGATAATGAACTGGATTACAGAAATACAATAATCCCAGGAAACAGAATTTCTTGCACATGAAGGACAAGATGGTGACTTCTTTCATAAAGTACTTAGGAGCCACTGTAATAAAGTCTTCTTAGAAAGATAACAAAGTCATTTTCTCTCTACAGTGAAGAAATACTATTGCCCTTCATGCCTGAGATATTCTTCCTTCTCTATGGGAATAATTTCAGTGTATTTCAAATTAAAACTCCTGTCTTTAAACACAGCTGGCACCTAGAGAAAACGAAACATGAGGGAAAAAGAATCTATGGATTTTGCTAATTAAAAAAAAAAAGGAGAATGTCCCCAGCCTGAGCTTTGCTCTTGATATTTTAACTTCTAACATTTAGGTTTGTTCGGGGTAGGACACGAGTGCTAATCACATTTTCTTTGTTTTTTTACTTCAAAATAAAGATCCAACAATACATCTTACTGGAATTAAGCAAGAACTTCTGCTGGAAGCACTCACCTAGCCAATTTCCATCATTTACCAGCAGTCCTGGCTAACCAGGGAGGTCCCAGCTGACTGGAAGTTACCCAATACAATGCCCATGTACAAAAAGAGCCAAAAAGAGGATGTGGGGAACTACAGGTCTGTCAGCCTGACCTCAGTGCCAGAGAAAGTCATGGAGCAGATCATTTCACATGCCCCCACACTGATCCTTGTGAGTTCCCTCCAACTCAGAATATTCTGTGATTTGATGTGTAGGACAAAATAAAGGGGATCAGGTCCATCCAACTTAGGTTTATGAAAGGCAAGTCCTGCTTAATAAAACCTGAGGATGTCTCTAATTAGAAATGTCACTCAAACACGAAACACAGCTTCAGGTATTACAGAAAAGTACAAGCAGAACTCTACAACCTTTACATCTAAAATGACTGCAAAGAGTCATAGAGTTGCTAAGAATCCCCACTGGGCAGAAGTATGAGAAAATAAACCATATTGGGCAGACTCCTGCACAATGCCTAAAAATAACCCACACAGAGAGAGAACACTGGAACCAGCATTCCCCCTGTGCAGAATGGTGATATTTATACCATGAAAGAATTTTGCTTTCATCCCCACAGATGAAAAATTAGTATCTTCATAAAATTACCATTTTCAGTAAACACTATATTTATTCTTGGCAGATCTGAAAATCAAATTGCCCCTGGCATAGGACTGATTTCTGCAGACCCAGGCTTCAGTGCCTCGCTATCCATATATCTCTAAGGAACTGCTGCTGCTGTTACGTGCCTTAGACTGTGAGAACAACTGGTTCTGCAGTGAGAGGGGAGCCTAGTTTTTAGTCTCTGAGCCACAAAATCTTTGAAGCAGGGGCTAAGTTTGCACATACTGCCAATGTATTACCATGCTACTCTTTTTGGTACCCCTAGGTAGTGACTCTCACAGATGGTACAAGAGCAGCAGTGGACAGAGCATTAACTACAGACATTTTCCAGGGGACAAAAATATGTACTGTCATCTTGCAAACAGCTCTGAGCCAGCTCCAAACCATACCTTTTAAAGGTCAACACCTGAAAGGTTCCCAAGTGTCAAGAGATGGTTAGACACCTGGCATCCAATATCTAGGCAGGCCTAGAGGTCTTCCTTCCAGAATGAGGGAGCACACACATCTTCTGAAATCTTGAACATACCCTAAACCACAGGTTTACAAGGACTTTCAGCATTAGCATAATCCTCTATGCTAATGCAAAAGTTCACTACATTCATCCTCACCCCCCTCACCATAGTAGGAAATACAGTTGCAAATCTGGTTTAGGACAAACCAGTGGAGAACTTGGTGTACAGAAGAGCAAGGTCAAAGGCTGTGGTCTGCACCAGCAGAAGATGCTTTTGGACAGGAACCTGCTACATGCTAGAAGACTCCTAATTAGCAGGTTATACTGCAGTTAGAGTATTTTTACAGAAGGTCACAAGTTTGTCTCAATTCAGTGTCCAGGAAAATACTTTGCTTCAAGTCTTAAAATTTTATGCAAAAAACCAGTCAAAAGCAACATATCCACATGAAAAGTCTCATTTTCAATGAACCACAATTTTGACCAAAACTCTTTCCCCTATCTTTAAGCTAAACCTTTGTAGTAACATTCATGGTTTCTTAGGTATCTCAGACCTTTCACCATCTAAGGCAGATTCAAATAGTCACCAAACCTTAGTCTAGTCCAACATTTTCTGACTATGCTGGAACAGGATCTTTAAAAACTGTGAAAGTCACAACTAGAGAGGGAGAACCAGCAATTTATTATATTTGCATTCCTAGTCAACATCAAACTATAAAAATAAACAAAGATTGCCCTTGGAAGTAACATTCAGAAGTTCAATACTTTCATCTCAATGATATACTACAGGGCTGCTCCATTTCTACCATGTATATGGTAGAAAAATGTGGGCACCCACAGGCAGTTAAGTGATGACTAGAACAATTAGCTATAAGTTTGCAAGCATGACTATGTTCTTCTTGTCTACTAATTTCTAAATGCAATTTTGCTTTAAGTACTGGTTGGACATTACACAGGAGTGTTGAAGTCAAGACTGGCTATTCCCCTGCTAACACACTATGTCTGACAAAAGCCTTCATGGCTAATTTTTGTCATCTTGTTCAAGTGTACATAGCTGTAGTCAGCTGATTTCTGTCCCTATCTTGGGTGCAAAAATTCTAAAGTTACAAATTCTCCAGCCAGATGTTGTAGCTTTATAGCCCTGGACTACTTCATCTGGTTTTCTCTGAGTTTCTCCACACAACAACAGATCAGGAATTACATTATTTCAACTTTTTCATTAAAGGAAGCCAATCTTGTAAAACACAAACTGCTGTGGGAAAAGTAGAAAACAGTGAGGATGTAATTAACTGAATACAGAATGAGTTGCACACATTTTCCCAACTCTTCCAACATCCCTCAACTAAAACTAAACACAGATTCTCAACCAAATGCAAAGGTTGGTCAACAACTGCAATGTATTTTTAGGGACAGAAGACCAGAAGAAACCTCGTGAGTCTATTAATTCAATCCTGTGCTTTTACAGGCTATCTTTTTTCAGGGATGTTACAAATTCCATGGTCCTCCTACTCAAAAACTCTTGAGGAGCTCACTCCTTAGCAATGTCTTCTAATGTCTAGCCCAAAGTTTCTTACAGCTATCAATTTCTAGGTAGCCACACTTGGTATTAAACTGAAAGGTTCTTCTCTCTGTGCATTTACCAGCTCTCAGCACATGGACGTTCCAGTTCTCTGACCCTTGCCTTTCCTGCAAGCCCTCTCCTGCATCAATTCCAACTTTAGTTACTTTTCTTGAAAGCATGAGCTATTAAACATGAGGCTACGGATGCAGTTAACTTTGTCTTACATTTTCAGTCCTTAACTAGAATGTTGTGTGGTCCTACTCTCATGTGGTTTTTTATGTCACACTGGTCCTTCATGGCTCCTTTTATAACTACTACACTCTGATCTTCTTCAAGAAATGCATTTCCTGCAGATGAAAGAAGAAATTATTGGTTTTGATTTAACATGCACCGGCTTGAACTTTGGACCAGTCAGTTCTATAGACATATTGAGGTTTTTTACTGCTTTAATCATCAAGGTCATCCAGTTCTTGTCAGAGCATCCTTCAGTGCTTTCCCATACTTGACTACAGCTGTTAGAATTGCACTGTCTGAGCATTTTGTACTCACATCACCAAGGAAAACACACACACACACACACAGGATAGTTTCTAAAGAAATAGCTATAGTCCAATAGTAATGTTTTTCCCCCTTTGTTTATCTACTTGCTATTATTGTTGTGTTTGGGCAGTAATGTACCCAAAAGAAAAAGAGTGCAGTTCTACAGCCAGAGCAGAGCAGAAAAACTGTAACTGTAATGTCTGGGAAAGTCTTTCCTGGAATAGACATGCAAGAAAGCAGAACTTTGGTTAAGAAGTGTAGAAAGGCTTGCTGGAACAAACAGATTTACTCCTTTGGGTTAAAAAAAAACCATCTAGAAGTGTAGATTAATTTCCAGGGATCAATATTATTGCTGTATCTGCCTTCAAACAGGAACCTCAGTTATTCAGATCAATATCTAGTCAGGTCAACTAGCTTCTCTCCAGTTTCTGGAAGCACACTTAATAAAGGGTCCTGGGAATGCTATTTTAAAACTCCTTACTGTAATGTCCACATCTCCATCTGCAGCACATGTATCAGAATTTGGTCTGCTTGGAGAGGTCTTTCAATTAAATCCAAAATGTGTGCAATTTAAGTCCAAAAAATATTTCTTTCACTTTTGCTTCATTCAAATGCAAGATGTTCACAACATGATAAGCAAACTGAGGTACCAAACCAGACCAAAATAATTACTTAATCTTATTTTTATTAAATTTGTTATTAATAAGTAATATTAAATTGTTTTCTAAATTAAGGTCTTATTTAATCACGCAACAGAAAACAACCAAAGTCTGTAAGGGAAACGAGGAGTTGCAACTGTGCAATAATAACAGCTAAAATGTTGCAGACATCAAGTGAGCTTCTGCTACAATAGTGCAGCTTTGGCAATACCAATTTATTACAGCTTTGTCAGACCTGGAATAAACTTGAAACAGAAGTTTCAAGACAGAGACTGGTCAAGCTGTAGTACATGCAATAAACTATCCACGTGCTATTTGTCCCTGCTGGAAACATCCTTTTCTAGTCCAGATTAGGTTATTTACTTTCATAAAGATATTATAAAGTGGGGGGAAGGAGGAGGATGGGTGTTTGTTTTTTGGGTTTTTTTGTTTGAGTGGGGTTCTTAAGGTTTCTGCTGCAGCTGGGCAATGATGCAGTCTGGGAGAAGAGGAAAAAGTTTACAGCTTTTAGATGATTCACTGGATATGCTTCAGGGGAACTGGCTACATTCAGTCTACTCTCACCCTATCATAAATGCAAGACCCAAAGTGGAGTAAGCTACCTACTGCTTACCATGCAAAAAGTACACATAGAGAGAGGCAGGAATCGTGGTGTCACCAATGAGCTGTGAATCCATGGCATAGCTTTCTTATTACTTGCCTGTTTAGCCATATCATAGACAATATCTCATGCCTAAAATATTATTTTAAATAATTAGTACTATTTTAACTGACTGCACACATAGTGTCTGAGTGAGGTATATGCCATCATATCAAATCTAGTGCTGTACACAAACAGCACCATAAGAATGTAAACTAATAAAAAAAACCCCAAATTTTTCAGAGACCAAACCAGCACTAAAGAATTAGACATGACAAGCACTAAAGAATTAGACATGACAAGCAGTTGTTTGTTTCACTGATTTAAAAGTAAAAAACAAAAAAAATGCAATAAAATGCATTTCTCCTCTTTCCTTAAGTAGCTTGTTTCTACAGAGTAATCACAAACAGAGCTAAATGAACTCTTCAGTATTCAAGTCATGAGAGGCTTGCACTTACTCCCCAAGGATTCAGCCTGCAAGGTCCGTAGATGAAAGTTTCCTTGGAAGCTCAGTTTCATAATCCTATTGCCACATGACCCTATTGCCTCCCACAGCCAAAACCCAACATAGCCAGACTTTTAAGGTAGAAATGCTTGAGACTTCTCTAGCATAAATTTCCCATGGCCAGACAGAACTTAAGAGTTTAAAACCAGAAAATCCTGGGTTTATAGTTCTTAAAAACTCAAAATGTAATTTTAAAATCAATTCAAGACAACTAGACAAGACGGAAAATAAATGAAAAAGTTTGTGCAAAATGTTTCCCCAAACCTTGCAGACCTTGAAGGCAGTTCCTTGCTTCTGTGCTCAGCTGCAATGAACTCAGTAAGCAGTTGACAAATTCTTTGTAGTCAAACTGTTTGTCCTTCCAAACCAAACATTTGCTTTTTTCTTTATTCACTCTTACTTATTCTTAGCAACACATCTTCTAACACATCCTTCAGACGGTACAAGCAGGACACAATTTGAATATATACCGGAGTAGGAAAGGAGCGATGTAGGGCTTCATTCTTTCCTAGTCTAGCTTCTCACTGGAACTCTACCACACAAAGTGATGCTATCTCTGCACCTCTACCTTGCGGCCTTTGCCACAGGGAATATGCACTGCTCTCACCTCTGACAAGGTGCTAGGGAAGCACAGCCTGTGACTTCAGTGTTTGTATATCCCTACAAATTGTTCCACAGCTTCAAAAACAAGAATTGATTATAGCAGCAGAATAAAAACCAGCTGTTACTAAATAATACAAGAACATATTTCTCCAACTGGAAAGTAACAAAAAGGTTAGAAGTCACAACAAAATCTATGATTCAGAGCACATAGTAGAGCTTAATCTGCCACCAAATCAGTCTAAAAATAAGAAAACACTTCAGAATCAGAAAGCAGTAAAAAAAATCAGATAAAAAGGTCACCCCTAGAAAGCAACATACCTCTGCAGGTCCCAGTAAAAGCAGAAAGGAGAAGTTAGGAACTAAGGGATCTGCAGGTAAGAGAGCTCACAGGGACTGATGTGATCATGATGAACAGTTTGCACATGAGCTACAAACCCAAACCTGACACCTTCCACAGCACGATAACAGCAGGAGCTGCCAGGAGCTCATTACCTCCCCATAACAGTTAGCTCATGCCCACAGTGGAAGGAAATTAATTCTGAACTGAAAAAATGAAGTTTTCCCAAACAGATGTGTCATTCCACAGGAGATGATATCCTGCCCAAAGGCACAAGCCTACATTAATTTCATGGTACAGCCAGGAAAAGGTGCTCGGGCTGACTCCAGGCACTGAGTAGGCAGGCAGGCAGAGACCTTCAGGAATCTGCAGTACAGACAATATCATCTTCATTATTGTGCCAAAGCAACAAAAAATGTTTATATCTACTCTTACTCCTGTGATAACAACCTTGTTAAACTTGAATGGCCCTATTTTTAACATTTTAAGTGCCTAAAAAATATAGGGAGATACCTCACACGGAGTTTTTAAAAGTGCTAGAGAAGACAAACATTAAAAAAAAGAGATGCTCAACTGTCACATACGATTTAGAAGTATGTCCCTCAAGGGTTTCTTATTAATCCTAAAACTTAAACTCAGTATGCAATCTTTCATTTATTTTAGGCTCTGCTATGACTGGTTTTGCAGGGTTAGAACTACTTAAGATTTATCAGTGCTCATACTGCCTTATGAAACATCCACACAGAATTGCACTGGTCTCAAAGAAGTCTGCACCATTCCAGACCCAAAACCTGTACTCATGTGTCTGCTGTTGCCACTTCTATGTNGTTTGTGTTTTTTCCCTTTTTTTTTTAAGTTTTTTTTTTTTTTTTTTTTTTTTTTTTTTGGCTGAGCATTGAAGGTCCTGGACAGAAGGCACTGGAATTCCTCCACCATACATTAGAAATCATTTTTCCCTGTTGATCTAGAGAGTCACGCAGGTATTGCAAAAAATACTGTCATTTTGAAGAAATCCCAGAGAAGATGAAGATGGCACTGCCGACTGCTGCGACACAGACAGTCACTGAGAGAAACACGTTCCTGTACTGGCAGTGGTCCAACTGACCAAGGTGAGGCAGAAGAATTCATCTGTGACAACTTTTGCAGGACTTTTCTTTGAACACTGACAGTGAGCTGTCATGTCCAGATTCAGCCAAATGGCGTGGATGAGAAGTGCAGCAGATCTGGCAGTCCAATTACATCCCTAGACACGTTTAGAACACAGAAGGTGCTGCTGCGACCGTTCTGACTGTATTCATCAACGGCAGCATCCACCTGCCAAGCTATTCCAAAACATTTCCTTTCAGGGTGGCTTTGCTGCTGTTCCACTGAAGGATTAAATAAGCAACACAGAGACAAAAAATTCATAGTGACAATTTTAACTTTATTAAAAAGTCTTTCAAGATTTCATAAATAGCCTAATGAACTAGTGGGAAGAAATGATTACCTGAGAGATGTTATCCTCCAAAACAGTATTTGAAAAGACTCATTTATCAAAAAGTTCTATGCAGCATTACTTCTCCTATCCTCTTCCCGGGTTTAATCTCCTGAGGATGGAGTGATTTATTCTAATTTAGGGATTAATATAAGAGATTAATTTTGTAAAATACATTTGCCTGTCATACCCAAGTGGTCAAATCAGCTCACCTCACAGCCCTTTCTAGTCTTGAAATGTAGGAAATTACCCATCTACTGAAATTACTACAAAAATATGTCAAATTTCAGAACGAATCAGTAAATAACTTAGATCACCACTATATTTAAAATTACTGTAGGTGGTAAAAACAGATAAAGTCTCAAGGCAAAGTTATTCTCTGCTTAATAAAATTCATTCTTTCGAGGACTTCTTTGCTCAGCTTTGCAGTATCAGAAATAAAATGTGTAATGTATTGTAGGATGCACAATTTCAATATTTCATTTTAACTAGTTCACATAACAGAACTGTATTTTTAGGAATAAGCTTAATTTGAAAAGGAAAGCCATTCTCAACCTGATTAGGGCAGATCTACCCAGGAAATTATCTTCTCACTTTTCAGGCAGCTCTATGCTACAAATTATTTGCTTATGTCTTGATACACTATCATTCTAATTGGGTTGTGGGTGTAGAAATGGATGATAAAGTGTTACTTCAAGGAGACAAAAGCCCTCTAGGGGGTCTAGTAGAGTCTCCTTTCAGTAAGCCACATTACAAAAAAAAGCAGCTAAGAAACTGTGGAGTGGTTGGGAGAGGGATAAATGCCAAAAGGGAAAGAAAACTCACTGCAATTGACCAAATGTTTTCTCTCTGGTGCTACGACCCAAATGCAAAGAAGTATCTGACATTATTTACGCACAACTACAAGCTACAGAGTGGCTGTGTGGTGCCCAAGAAGGAGCTGGAAGTGTGTTCAACTAAAAGCTCCCAAAATAGGCATCAGTGCATGAAACTCAAGATATTCTGGGAAAAGATCTGGGAAGGAGAATGAAATGCACAGGGAAGGAAATGGCTGAATGCAATGTGCAAAATGGATTAAAATAAAAATTCAAAATTTGGGAATTTGATCAAAAGAAAACACCACCACCACCGCCTTTTCCCCTCTTCAGGATGGGAAAAGAACCTAAAAAAAAAAGTTTTGATAACTAATCTATTTGAGAGATACTGTCTGCTTACTTTACCAAAGAAAATAATTTGCTTTCATAGACCTTAGGCAAGTTAGATTCAATTAGTGATCAGTTAATGCTCCCTTAATACTCCCTACTCCGTGATGGATTTCTGCGTATGAGAGAATACTTTCCTACAGCAGAGCTTTTCACAGTACTTGAGGAAGTAAAAAATTAGCAATTCCTGAAGATCAAAGGCCCATTGTGCTACTGGCACCACTGCTCCTGTTAAAAATAATCTCCAAAATGAGGATTACTTTAATTCTATGATTACATTCTGTATCATCGCTGTTGCTATGGCAAAACTAAAAAAAAAAAAAAAAA